>JAGFMF010012288.1:1416899-1474798 GCA_019455555.1 Galemys pyrenaicus | reverse complement strand
GGGCAGAGGGTGCACAAGGGACTGAGGTGATGGTGCACCGGTGAAATGGTGGTGGGTACTCCTTGGGGACTACAAATGATGTCAAATATAATTAATAAAAAAAAAAAAAACTAGCTTCAATATTTGGATTGGAATACAAAGGATTCCTCTACTTGAGAGAATTCCCAAGAGAAGTGAAACCAGGAGTTGCTTTAGGAGAGAGGACCAGGGAACAGTAGAAAAAAGTGGGAGATAGACTTACTCTTTATGGAATATAACTGTACTTTTTTTAATCATATATACAAATGAGCTAATAAAATCTATTTCTTAAATTTTTATAACTGGTTCTGCTATGTTCTGCCAGTGCCTTCCCAGAATAGAACTCTTTCTCAATAAAGACAGCTTTCACAGTTACCAAATAGAATTTTGAAAAACCACATCATGGGAAAGAATAAATTGATATTGGGTGATCCTGTGTGATGATGCAGACGTTTTATCACCACATTAATCCTAACAAAAATCCAAAATTTAGAATCTTCTATGGCAGGTATTATTATTTATACTTTATAGTGAAATAACCAAGGTTCAGAGAGGTCTAGTCACTCCCCAAGGTCACACAGATCAGAAATATTGTACTTGGGGCTGGGTCCCAGTTATGTGTAGCTTCTAAGTTCCAATTTGGTTTTGCTTTTCCCATTCATCACAATAGCTACAGCATTCAGCTTCTCTTCACATCAGCACCTTTTTTATAATATTCCCTTTGATGAATTTGTAATGTAATTCGTACATGTGAACAATCCTCATTTAGTTCCAGCAATTTAAATAATTAAAACCCAACACCAACATTTCCATGTTGCAAGTCCTCTTGTTTCTCATCATAATATCCTAGGAAGAGAGCTACTTTACCAGAGGCATCACACTTTCTCTATGCAGGGCTTCTTCTGGTCATTCAAGGTCTCTCCAGTCTTTGTGGGAGGGAGGGAGGGAGGGAGGGAAGGCACGCTCTGTCCTGTGCAACGCAGGTGTTTCGCAGCCTCTACCTGATAGATGCCAGCAGGACAGCAGCGTTCTCTCCTTTGGACAATCTAAAGTGTCGCCAGCATTTCCAATTGTAACCCTGCGGGCGGACTCACACCAAATGAGGGCCACTTCTCTAAACAAATATTGACGATAAAAATTAGACCTGTTAGCTGGTGATTGTGGATGGAAAACAAACTTAGTCCATCTGAAAAAGGGGGACTTGGAGAAGAAAAGTATTTGCTCGAGCTCCAATATGGTTACGTACTGAAATGGAGTTCTAACTTAGACCTGCCTAACTCCAAGCCCCATCTTATCCCTCTAATGACCCTATGGGACAGTGATGCTCTATTATGGAAAGCTACTAAGCTTCATCGTAAAGAAAAACCACTTTAGCAGCAACATGGCTAGACAACATATTAAATGAAACTGTCGTGTGACAGACATCTCAATCAATGTAGTACAAAAATACTTGGAAGTGTGAGAAATTTCTCTCCGGTCTTTGTTTTCTGAATTTTTTTATAATTTCTAAAAATTTCAAATAACTTCTAGAGTTTTGATAGAGAACCCGTTATGTGATCTTTTCCTTCTGGATTGCATTTACCAGCAAAACCCTGAGAGCTGATTAATAAAACCTGTTACTTCTTGTGGACTCAGTACCCATCTATGTTTCTTAGAAATAAAGCAAATATTGTTTAAAAATGAAAATAGAAATAAAGAGTAAAATGAAACAAAACAAGAAATTTTGTAAGGAATAAAAGGCAAGTTTTAGGTTGGTAATTGTAAAGCATATTCCACCATATTTTCTCTTAAATAATTCATGCTGAGTTGGCAGGTGTTGGGAGATAACCATTAAAAAATGAGGTCTTCCAAATTGATTCTTAATATCCTTATCCCAGGAGAAGATACTTAGGGTAAGAGCTCTGGAGGCTATTCCCAGGAATGTTCTCCCAGGAGCTAGCTGTCCCCATCAGCTGCTCTTCACATTGGCAGTAGCCCCAGGTGGCAGTTCCCAGAGCCTGAGACAGCTGCCATGGTCTCCAGGGCCTCAGACTACTCCCTGCACTGCTCCTGCATGACCCGGGAACTGAGAGTCTCACACCTCCCCTAAAAGACAGCACCTAACAACCTCTGCTGGGACCTCCAGGGGCCTCTTTGCTATATCAAGGAAAAGTATATAAAATGTTTCAGAGCCCCCAAGATTGCACAGGCCAGCTAGTGTCTATCACCAGCCCAACTGGCTTCCTTCATCTCTGTACAGATTTCATTTGGTCCGGGCAAAATTCACATGTAAATCCCCGACTGCTCCTTGTGTGGGTACCTTGAACACATTGGCATGCCTAGCTCTAGTTCCACCTAATCTCAAATCTTTTACAGACTTATCAAAAACCCCCAATTTCTTGTTATATAATGTTTCACTAGGCACAATCAGTAGCACACATGCAAATTAAGCCAGGAGAGGATCCCCGGATAACCCACATTTTTGTCATGGAATAGTATAAAGCTCTTAAGTTTACCTGGGAGAAGCACAAGTTTGTGTAACTATGTTTTCCATCAGAAATCCTTGCTTGATGAGGTCACCCTGGTGGCGCAGTGGGTTAAGCAACACACTATGAAGCAAACCGCAGCCACTGCAGCACGAGTTCGATCCCTGCTGGCAACCAGGGAGGGGACCCACATGGCACAGTAGACCTCTCCTGCTGTGCCCGCTGCTCCCCTCAGCAGTGTACTTCCGTTGATCTGCCTGTTCTGCTCCCTGCTCTCTGTGGTGAATCCTCTCACCCCGCCCCCGCACCTCTGGCCTGTACCCCAGTGCTTGTATGCATAAATAAATAAATCTTTAAAAAAAAAAACCCTTGCTTGCTTGCGTAAAGCTAACTCTTACTCCTTGAGCACAATTGAACATGATAGCGAAACCCTGGCAAGGTCCCAAGCGACTAAAGCACGACCCTGCAATAAAAGCCAATAAAGCAAAATTTTGGCACATAACCCTAAGACAGGAGCAAACTTCCAGTTATTCTAAGCATTTGTTTTTGCTGAACAAGGAGAGGAGAGAAGTGAAGAAATGTGATTATCTTGAAGACTCAGAAAAAATAAAAAAATCCAACCCAAATTCTATCACTCTAATCTTCTTTGAAAGTGGATGTCACATATTTTTTTAAAAAAATCAAATCCTATATTGTTGGCAAAACAATTTGGAAATATCTACAAATGCTTAACAGAGTTACCATATAACATCTAATTTCCATTCCGAAGTGTTTGTGTGTATACATGTATCTCCAAGAGAAATGAAAACATCAGTCCACACAAAAATGCAAATATTCACAGCAACATAATTCCTATGAGCCAAAAAGTAGAAACAAACCAGTCCCCACCAACAGGTAAACAGATAAACAAAAAATGGTATCGCCACAGAATGACATATTATTCGGTCACAAGAAGGAATGAAGCACCAACACACACTACAACGCAGACGGAAGGAACTCACGTGGGTATGACTGCGTTTATGTAACTGTCTGGAGCTGAAGACCCAGTGGAGGCAGAGAGATGAGTGATTGTGGCAACAGGAGATTGTTGAGGGGAGGGGAGAGTGGAGAGTGACTGCTAATGAGTCTGAGTTTTCAGTTAAGGAAGATGAAAATGAAAGGATTTTGGTGATGGATGTACCACTCTATGGCTGTACGAAAAAAGTCAAACTATATCAATTAAACTGATAAATTGTAGGTGGGTTATAGCCCATGTAGTCAGAAAATAGACAAAGGGAAAGCAAATGAATAGAAGGCATATCACTCTCTTTGAGTCTAGAAACAAAGACAGTAAACTCTGAAACTTAGCGTGACATGAGTTCCGTTGGCCTTTTTGGGAGTAAATATCAATAGCAACAAAGGCACACACACAAAAAAATAGGTATGAAATCCTTTACCGTTGTCTGTTTTACAACTTTGAAAATATAAAAAGGAAGTAAAAAGGAGATTAAGATTCCTGTTGTATTTCTACCATACAACAGAAAGAAAGTGCATGAAATCAAAACAAGATACCAATGGTATTCTTATGTTTTTTAAAAATAAAGATTTCACTTATTTACCAAAATCCCTGCCCAATAATCATTCCCACGATATTTAGTATGCATACTTACAAAGTATTCAAAGTAAAAACATAAAAGTTAAAGCCCTTTGATTTATATTTTGCAGTAAAGCATGCAGTGTTGAGGATAAAAAGAAAATGTTTTTTATGTACCTTGGAAAGAACAGAATTATTGTGAAATTAGCAGCTTATCCAATTATTTGTGTAGCATAAAAAATAAATATGAAGTTCTAACACATTATCTTAGATTCTCACAAAGTACACTTGCTAAAAATTTAAAAATCCCTCACTTAAAAACCTACAGATCAGTTATTAAAATCTGTTTTAAATAGGTCCATTTATAATCAATTACCTATAGCACATGCGGATACAAAAAGGTATTTCTAATGAGAATAGTAAATCTCTATTAAGAATCCATTTGTGGGTGGGGCCTCCCTGGTGGCGCAGTGGGTTAAGCAGCGCACTATGAAGCAAACCACGGCCACTGCAGCACGAGTTCAATCCCTGCTGCTGGCCAGGGAGGGGACCCACATGGCACAGCAGACCTCTCCTGCTGTGCCCGCTGCTCCCCTCAGCAGTGTGCTTCTGTTGATCTGCCTGTTCTGCAATCTGCTCTCTGTGGTAAATCCTCTCACCCCCCACACCTCTGGCCTGTACCCCAGTGCTTGTATGCATAAATAAATAAATAAATCTTAAAAAAAAAAAAAAGAATCCATTTGTGGAGCCTTCACCCTGGTCGTGCAGTGGGTTAGGCAATGCACTATGAAACGGACTGCAGCCACGGCAGCAGAATTCCATCCCAGCTGCCAGCCAGGGAGGTGACCCACATGGTGCAGCAGACCTCTCCTGCCTTGCCTACTGCTCCCCTCTGCAGTGTATTTCAGTCAATCTGCCTCTTCTGGTCCCCACTCTCTCTCTGGTGGATTCTCTCACCTCCCCCAACACTTCTGGCCTGTACCCCAGTTCTCATATGCAAGAAGACTGGCTCCCCTCAGCAGTGTATTTCAGTTAATCTTCCTGTTCTGTTCCCCACCCTGTTTCTGGTGAATCCTCTCACCCCCACACCTCTGGCCTGTACCCCAGTTCTTGTGTGCATAAATAAATCTTTAAAAAAAAAGAATCCATTTCTCCATGTGGTAAATATGATTATGAGTTTATATTACCTTCCAGCAAACATGAGAATAAATTTGCTATCTCTGACTATGTGTTTGAGATACAAAATTAAAACTTAACAAGTTTGGCATCATAGAAAACAAAATTTCAAGGGTCAACATTAGTAGAATGAATATGCAAACCTCCACAGAGAAAACATTTACAATATAGGTACCTAAGAACCTGAATCTAGAATATCTGAATAACTCCTACGACCTGAAAATGAGAAAAACGAACAGCTCTAATTTTTTACACATTAGCAGAAAACTGAGCCACTTTGCAAAAGAGACACACACAGGGTGACGGATGTTAACTAGACTTACTTTGCTGATCATTTTGCAGTGTGCACAAGCATGGAATCATACTATACATCTGAAACCAGTGCAAAGTCAGATGCCAGTTAAACCCTCATAACCCAAATCTAAATATAACCCAAATACCCATTGTTATGATGTAAATGCTTGTGTTTTCCCCCACCCCCA
This sequence comes from Galemys pyrenaicus, assembly GCA_019455555.1. NCBI lineage: Eukaryota > Metazoa > Chordata > Mammalia > Eulipotyphla > Talpidae > Galemys > Galemys pyrenaicus. Next base: position 1,469,084 of record JAGFMF010012288.1, on the reverse strand, counting down.
AAATTCATATGAAATCCAACCAAGGTGATAATAGTAGGAGATACAATCAGCTTTTGTAAGTGATGAAGCTCATTGGGGGGAACCTCCATGAAAGAAATCAGTGCCGTTATAAAAGTGATTCAAGAATGCTCCCTTGGCCCGACCATCATGTTAGGGCACTAGAAGTCCAGTCTTCAAGCAGAGGAGGGCCCTTCCCCTGCTAGACCATATGCTGGCACCCTGCTCTTTGCCCTCCACCCTCCAGAACTCCGAGCAGTAAACTTTTGTTTATAAGCCACCCAGTCTATGATATTTCATTCTCCCAGCTCACATGGACTAAGACATGATCAGTAGGAGAATGGATAAACAAATATTTCCATGTCTTGCCACTATGTGGTATGAATTCCTTAGTATCATCTTTCAGTTTGTGAATTTTCTCTGATTGGGTCCTGCCATCAGGTTATCCAGTTTCATCAGTGATTCTATTAATTTCTAGAATGTCTAACTCATTTTCTTACATAGTTACCTATTCTTAATTTTGTTCTATACTTTATTTAATAATTTCTTATTCTTGTATGGAGGCCACTTTTTTTTGTTATAATCCTGAGCACTTTTTATTTATTTAAAGATTTATTTACTTATGCATACAAGAACTGGGTTGCGGGCCAGAGGTGTGGTGGATGAGAAAATTCACCAGAGTCAGAGTGGGGAGCAGAACAGGCAGATCTACTGAAATACACTGCTGAGGGGAGCAGAAGGCAAGGCAGGAGAGGTCTGCTGTGCCATGTGGGTCACCTTCCTGGCCAGGAGTTGAACTTGTACTGCAGTGGCTGCGGATAGCTTCACAGTGCGGTGCTTAACCACTTAAACTACCAGGTAGGCCCCCTAAGAACTTTTTAAAGTCACTGTCAAAGTTATCTCATTTTATTTTCATCTCTTTATTGTTGATTTAGTTGGCTATCTTAATATTAACTGCTGTGATACAGTTATAGTTATATATGCATGTGTATATATATAGTACTAGTAACTTATAGCTAGTACTATATGTTATAATTTAAACTATATAACTTATACTAATAAGTAGTATATATAAGTACTAGTAATACTAGTAATTTGAATGACAGCTACTTTCCAAGCCTAGTGGTAGGTGAGGGATAGAATGTCATAGAAGATATTCCTCCAAGTTCCCAAATCATTGTACAATTACAAACCCCTGATGACAGGTGAGGTTGCCATATGTTGTTGTAGTATATTTCTTGCCTGGGACGCAGGAGTGTAGATAGTGTAGAGGCCAGCATATATGAAGCAATCCTTAAATCCTGGTGATATAGTATCCCAACGTCACCTCCATTTGAATTTATAAAAGAATTTGATACTTTAAATTCTGTCAACACCGTGTATAGTTTCATTAACTAGGATGTTTTCTTGGGTGAGGATAAATGCCAACTGGATTCAAGGTGCTCTCATGATTACTTTGGGTGAAATCTAAAATTATAGACACGTAAGACTGAAGCACAAGCAGCAATATCACTGTTGATTCCATTTCCATTATTTTAAATCCTTGATCAATGAATACTCATTGGAGACAAAAGCATGTAATATATTCACAAATCTAATAAATTCATTAAATATTCTCATGTTAGATGAAACAGTAATATAAGATCTTATATGATAAATTTCAGGTACCTAGATTCAGTAAAGAACATGCCTGGGAAACTCATAATATAATGAAATTCCCTCTCACATAGAATTCTAGGCATCAACCTAATTGTCTTTAAGCTTCCCATTGAGTTATTCTTAAAATCATCCTAACACAGCATTCAAAGGAGGTGCAGGAATAATTGCTTAACAAGTTCTTCGCAACTGAAGTAATATTGATCTATAATATTATTAGGTGACATTATACCTATAAAGATAGGTATCTATATATACTGCCTATATATTGGCCACCAAAAGTCCATTAAAATATAATTGAGTCCTTTCACCTAATGTACCCACCTCCTTCCCCAATCCCTCTGGTAGTTTTGCACTCATAGTCTAGAAGTTTTTGTTTTGTTCATTCACTTTCTTTGTTTCTTTATCTACCACAAATGAAGGAAATCATCTGGTGTTTGTCTCTCTTCATCTGTCTTATTTCACTTAGCATAATACAATCCAGTTCCATCTATGTCGTGACAAATGACAAGATGTTGTATTTTTTTTAATAGTTGAGTAGTATTCCACAGCATATATATGCTATATTTTTTTATTTACTCATCCATCTATGGGCACTTAGACTGTTTCCAACTCTTGACATTGTGAATAATGTTGAGATTATCAAGTGTTCTTTGGAGGGTTTACAAAGTCAAGTCATCTGATTCCTTTTTAAACATAATCTAATCCTCATCTGAAAGATCTTCCAGACATCAATAAAAAGGGTCCAGTTGATCTGGTGGTCTTCAATAAGAGAATTCTTAATTTGCTATTAAAGCAAAGTTGTGTCAAATCTAAATCTAAAATAACCATTATCATCTAAGGAGACGCAAACCACTGAGTCCATGAAGTTTCTTTCTTTATATGCATAGTTGCCTTTCTATATAAAGATTAAGTTTCTAATTCAACCACGCAACTGGAAACTGCACAATGTTCTTTTCTTTATTTATATGTATTTGACATCAACTGCGGTCCCCATTTCCCACCACCATTTCACCAGTGCACCATCGCCTCAGTCCCTTGTGCTCTTTCTACCCTCATCCTATTCCCTTCCTACACACACACACACACACACACACACACACACACACACACAAAGTGTTTCTGATTTGCCCTTGTCATTTGGTTTTGGGAAACTGCATAATATTTTGAAATGATAGATTACATTTTTAAGAAAAAGCTAGTTTTAGGCATATTTCAAAAATTACATTCATTCTTCTTCAAACAAATGAGGTAAATTCAAGATTAATAGAAATTAATGCTCTTCCAACTACATGTGGTTCTTTTAGATTCTGAAGGGGTTAATTCAATGGACATAATTAGAATTTCTTTTTCTATGGTTATTGATTCTTCATAAAAAGACATTATCACATTCCATAAATTGAAGGTCAGAGCCAATTAGAAGGTTTTTTTTTTCACCTTTATTTTAAAACAGGAAGACACGAGTAGATGATTTTCAACAAATCTACGGCTGCAAGTTAATGTCAGGGATGGCTTATGATAATAGGCATGATGATACTGTAGGAAGTAAAATCTCTTCTTTAATTACTATTATCAGCATAACGATAACAAAAAAAGTGTCAAAATAGTTACCCTAATAGAAGATGAGTCCATTGCAAAGAAAAGGCCCTATCTTTGCTGCAGCTTGAGCTAGGCTGATAAATTCAAATGTGTCTCATGATTCCTTTAAGCTGAGTGAACTCTCCCATTCCCCTGCAAGGGGTGTGAATTAAGATTTAAACAGCAGTCTGTTTCAACATCCTTTGCAATGCAGTCACACAAGAGATCAAACAAACACAACTTCTTTATACTCTTTTAAGTGAAGGAAATAGACAAGGCTGTCCCCTTGGGAAAATGTATGAGAGATTTAAAAGTCAGGGAGGGAAAGTGCTCAGAGGAGGAAGACAAAAATACAGCAAAAAGAGAAATTAGGAAAATGTAGACATCTGTCATTCAAGTCTCCTTGCTAAATGGGAGATCAAAACCTGGATTTTCTTCACTCAGCTTTATGCTGTCACTTGCATATCATTCAGACAACACTGGGAACAATTAAACCCTGGATTACTGTAGCCACAAAGGTTCTGACATGGGAAGCATCGGAGGAAAATGATCTCTGCTCAGTGGGTGGATTCTTTTTTCAGGTTTTACTTCACCTGAAAGCTGCTCGTTGCTGCCAAAAAGCCATGACTACCTGGAAACCCCTCTCACTGCCAGTGCGAGGTAGAGAGAACACAAAGCTAAGAGGACTTAGGGCAGAGCCATATCTAGTCACTGGCAGATGGCATGTTCTGAGCCTGCGTGCAAAAATAACCTTTGGTAACAAATCAGGAGCACAGATAGTTAAAGCTATCCAATGTGGTTGATGAAAGTCTTCCTAATAATGAACAGTAGGATACTGCATACAGAGGAAACAAAAATCTTCTTTAATGTCCTCCTCACTAGTCACCCATCACCAAAATCAACAAAATCGTTGAATAGGAGTTAGGAGTCCTAATGGTAGAGCTCACTGTTCATTTTCATAGCACCTGAAAACAGCCTTGAATTTGTTTTTTGTTTTTTATTTCAAGTTGAAGGTGCAAGACAGAGAAAACCTGGAAGACAGAATGTCTTCTCCCCTACTATCCCCTTGACAACTTGATTTTCAAAGCTCCAAGTGGGTGAGCACCAATGAAGTTATTCAGGCCTGGAAGTCTTCATGGCCACTTAAGTCCCACAGAGGTCTCTGGACAATGACACCGTCAAGAGTGGTCAGTGGTGACCTCCCATATCTGCCATGCGGGCTTCAGAACCTTTCTGTGGACGTCCAAGACTGGCAGAGGCAAGATGTAGAATAATGGTCATGGAGGGGGCTTCACAGATAGGAGAAGGGGCCACCACACGCAAAGCAGCACACAGAATACAACGGAAGACCGGTATGGGCGGTGCAGTGCCTTGAAGTGATCAACCTCTAGCGGCATTGCTGCACTTCCACGTGAATAGGCAAGGTTAAGTCAACTTTCATAAGGCAAAGTCCAACTAGGAGAAAATACTACTTTTAAACTTCATTTGTCATGGAAACACTCAAATTAGGGAAGTAAAATGGATGATCCTCTCATGAACTGCAAAGGCCCGCATGTGTCTTAAAAAACAAAAGCAACAGTACTCTTCTGTCAGAATAAATGTGCTAATACAGAGATGGAGAAGGACCTGGAAGAGTAAATACTACCAGATCAGAGGCTGGCGGTCACCATCAGAGCCCAGGCATGGCAGTAGGAAGGGGGCGCTTAGATTTTGATTTAGTTTAGAGAAAAATAAATATATCTGACCTTGAGCTGGTTTTTTCCCCCTTCTTTTCAGACAATTAAATTTGTGAACTACAACATAGAGCATTGGCTAAGAGATTGTCAAATAATACTTTTGCTAGTATGAGTTTCATCTTTTTTAAATTTGGGTCTCCCTGGTAGCGCAGCGGGTTGAGTGCCACACTGTGAAGCATCTGCTGCACAGCAGTGCAAGTTCGATCCCTGGCCAGGGAGGGCACCCACATGGCGCTGCAGACCTCTCCTGTCTGGCCCCACTGCTCCCTCAGCAGTGTATTTCAGTTCATCTGCCTGTTCTGTTCCCCACTCTGCCTCTGGTGAATCCTCTCACCTCCTGCGACTCTGGCTTGTGCCCCAGCTTGTGTATGCATAAAAATAAAATAAAAATCTTTAAAAAAATTCTTTTTTAAATTTTATTTTATTAGATTTATATTTGACATCATTCGTAGTCCCCAGGGAGTTCACACCACCCTTTTGCCCGTGTACCATCACCTCAGTCCCTTGTGCTCTTTCTGCCTTCATCCCGGTCTCTATCCTCCCTCCCCCATGATCCCTTTGGTTTATCTTTGGCCTTTTGTTCTTGTTGAGTTTTGTGTTTTGTTGGTTGGTTTTGGTTGTAATTGCTCATTTCCTTAAGCTTTCTCTTATTTTCTTTTTTTACAAGTTTAACTCTTAATGGGTATCTTTATAAATGTCAAAACCTCCTTTGAAATATATGTAGTGGAGTAACGAAACCAGGAGGCCCAGTCAACAGATACTTCTAGACTAAAACAAGCAGGGCTCCCTGAGAAAATGGGGCTTCTCAAGTGAGTCCCATTTCTGTGACTCACCATAACAGGAGGTACTCCAAGCAGAGATCCCTCAGTGCAGAGAAACTGGTGCCTTTCATTTCTCCCTGAACTTAACATACCACATGTTAACTTCCTTCCAGTCACACTCATAAGGCTGAAATGTTTCATCAGACAATATTTTCTTTCTGCTTTAAAATCACATACTGAAATCAGGCTCTTAAAATAGAAGTTACTGTTGCTATAAAAAAAAATAATACACACATAATGTTTGCTTCATATTTAATTTAACTTGGGGTTTTTATAATTTCAACAAAATGACGAGAACGGAACTCAGTATGAAATGATGTTTATAACAGGAACCCGGATACAGTTGTCATTTCTGTGACTCGCAAGGATCTATATTCATAATAGTAGATAACAGTAAAACCTGCTGATTTTTTTTTTTCCATCTAGACCACAAAAATATTACATTGCTGCAGTTAGAATGTGCTTGAGGTTATGGCTAACTTTCTGGTGTGCTTCTAGAACTGAATCAAAACAATGTGAGCAGACTCAGAGGATTTACATTACTGTTACTTTCTTATTGCTTTGGTCCTCACTCTGCCAGCCCAAGATGGAGCTACTTTAGCTTTCAAATACCTATGCTCAGGTACTTCTGGCTTAGAAACTCTGCTTGGATACTGTAACTGATTGCATAAAAGAGGCTTATTAAATATTTGTCATATCTGGGATTAAACTAAGATGAGGTATAAGGTTGATGGTTATGGTAATAGGACAAAAGGTTTTAATAAATTCCTCTTGAATAGCATTTAAGGGTAGGACTAACATTTATTTGTGGGTCAAATTTTCTATATCGTGAAACTATATTATGATTTTTCTGTCTTAAGGATCATGGTTTTGCAGATGGTCAACAGGCACATGCAGATATGTTCATCGTCTCTTATTATTAGTGAAATGCAAATAAAACCACGAGCTATCACCCCACACCTGGGATAATGGCTAGTCTCCAAAAGACCAAAAACAACAAGTGTTGGCAAGAATGTAGAGGAAAGGGAATCCTGTTGGTGGGAATGCAAATTGGTGCCATCACTGTGGAAATCAAAATTTCCACTGTGGAAATCGAAAAATTAAAAATAGAACTTCTATAGGAGCCAGTTATTCTACTTCTGGCTATTTGCTAGAAAAATACAGAAATATTAATTTTGAAGAGCTATTAGACCCCCAAATTTACCACAGCACTCTATATAACAGCCAAGAACTGGAAACAACCTAAGGATAAAAGTGTGGCAAATATACCCAATGGAATATTATTCAGGTATGAAAAAAACTAAAATGTGGCCATTTGTAACAACATGGATGGACCCAGGGGGAATTATGCCAAGTGAAATAAAATCAGACAGAAAGACAAACACTATCTGATCCCACTTATACTTAGTATGTAGAGAAGACAGTGGAATCAAATGAAACAGATATAAAATTTTGGATTAAAACACCAGCTAGTGGTTAGCAGAAGGAAAGGGGAATTGGGAAAGAGGACAAAATGGTATAGTGAAGGGAAGATTTGAACTTTTCATGATGAAGTTAAGGTATTATATATACATGTTGTTTCTTGATGATAAACATCTAAACATATAAAATTTATCTTTTTGAATGCTGAATAGTATTCCATTGTGTATATACACCACATCTTCTTGATCCAGTCATCTACTTTTGGGCATTTGGGTTGTTTCCAGGTCTTACCAATTATAAATAGTGCTGCAGTAAACATGGAGATACAGGCATTTTTTTGGATCAGTGTTTGTGTGTCCTTTGGGCAGATCCCTAGGAGTGGAATTGCTGGGTCATATGGTAGCTCTATTTTTAGTAGACTGAGGAACCTCCATTTGACTTTCCATAGTGGTTGGATTAACTTGCATTCCCACCAGCACTGAAGTAGAGTTCCTTTTTCTCCACATCCTCGCCAACATTTGTTGTTGTTGGTTTTTTGATATGTGCCATTCTTACCAGTGTAAGGTGGTATCTCACTGTGGTTTTAATTTGCATTTCCCTGATTATGAGGGATGTTGAGCATTTTCTCATGTGCCTGTTGGCCATTTGCATGTCCTCTGGATAAATGTCTTTTAAGTTCTTCTGCCCATTTTTTGATTTTTTTTTTTTTTACTTTTTCCTGAGTCTTGTGAGTTCTTTGCATATCTTTATGATCAGTCCCTTGTCCATTGTGTGGAATGCAAATTTTTTTTTCCCAATCAGTGGGGTATCTCTTTGTTTTGGTTAATGTTTCTTTTGTTATACAGAAGCTTTTTAGTTTGATGTAGTCCCAGCTGTTTATCCTCTTTCATTTTTATTGCTTTGGGGGATGCATCTTTAAAGGCATTACTGAGAGTCATTTATAAAAACATGGATGGAGTGAGAAGGAATTATGCTAAGTAAAATAAGTCAGAGGCAAGAGAAAAATGTCAGATGATTTCACTTTTAGGAGGAATGTAAAGGAAAAACAACAAAAAAACTGCTCAAGGAAAAGAACAATTACAATAAAAAAAATACAACAAGAACAAAAGGTCAAAGATGAACCAAAGGAATCTTCTGGGGGGAGTGGGGGTAGAGACCGGGATGAAGGCAGAAAGAGCACAAGGGACTGAAGTGGTGGTGCACGGGCGAAATGGTGGTGGGAATTCCCTGGGGACTACAAATGATGTCAAATATTAATTAAATAAATTTAAATAAAAATAAATAAATAAATGTATATAAAATTATAATGCAATGCCTTTTCAATTAAAAATATGAATAAATGAAAAGAGGGTTATGGTTTCACTTAAGATGTATCAAACCTTTGTTATAGCCTCTTTTATAATAATAGTAATTATCAAAAAGCTTGTGAAATAGACATGGCTAAATATGTTAATGAGATCACAGACTATAAAACTTTTTATCACTTTATATATTCACTTTTTCTGATAAAACACATTTTTGTTTCCTTTGATATTTAACCAGTTGCTATCCACTAAGTTCTGAGCACTTTATAAACATTAGGTCATGTCGTTCTTAAAACTCTTGAAATAGATTTGACCTTATCTCTATATTATTGGTAGAAAACTGAGGCATGGGGAAAGCAAGCGATTTACCAAGATCAGCTGCCCTGGCGCTGTGAACTGGCCCCTACCAAGGCAGTCCAGCTCATGCCCATAACATTCACTTTACGCATCCTGCATTCTCTCTACACTGACCACTCAATGAACAGCAACTCTTGAAATAAGGCAGCCTTTATTTCCTGTTGTGCGATAACCTATTCTCTTTACCAGAAACAGAAGACCATAGCAAAAATCGGTCGCAAAGGTTGAAAAGACACTTGAGAAGATACCTTAGAGCATAGCCCTGAAGTCATGTTGGTGGATTCAAATTCCTGCAATTTCAAGTCTCTCTCCTCAGCCTTTCACAAGGCCAGGATTTTTGACAGCAACTTAAAACTGCTCTTGGTCCTAAACCAGGGGCAGTTTTTGGGTTCTGGGAACATCTGGCAGTGTACAGAAACCTTTCGATCATTACAACTGGGTGAATCTACAGCGCAGAGGCCAAGGGTGCTGCTAATCATCCTGCCATAACAGGACTCGCTCTGCAAAGCAGAGAAAATGCAGCCCACAATGTCAACAGTGCCACTGCCTTCGACTTCCCCAGCCCCACAAACACGTGTGGTGTCCATCGTTCACATTATGACTTCCCCAGACTGGATGCCATGAATAGTACCAGCGAATTATGTCTCTCCCGCTCCTCATTCTCCCAGCTGTTCTGTGTACCCTTATATGATGATGGTGAGTGACATTGGGGTCAAAACTTTTGCAACCTGATCAGAAGGAAAAAAAAAATCTTCTGCAATTGTTATATAATTATTGAATGATCTAAAATGGAATACTTAGACAAGGAGATGCTATCATATTAAGAGGAAAACAAATTCCAATTACCCCTTGTCAGGAAAAAAAAAAAAAAAAAAAAGCATAGAGCTTTAGTTGCCATCAAAGATGTACAAATGTCACTTTCACCTAGCAGTTCCTAAGGGAAAAAAGTTACAGGAAATGCATTTGACTCATGCTGTGATGCTGGAACAGTCACTGACAGGGAAGGTAGGAAAACAAACTATACCTATCAACTCAAAGAAGGTTACAAGAAGAATATTGCCTCTGCAGATGCAGACTGTGGTGGAAAAATTCCTTTCTGTAGAATATAACATGTAGAACTGTCCTTGATGACAAAAACATTTCTTTAGGGATATCCCTTTTTTGTACTATTTTCAAGCACAAAAGGCGTCAGAGAAATGGAAGTTAGTAAATCAGAACTTTGTCTTTGAAATGCTATAACTCATATACAAAATGCTGCTTACTAAAACACCAGCAGTACCATGGGTGCTTTGCATCATTTTTCTGTACTGAAACCACCTAAGTGCTAATATGTCACCAACTCACATCTCTGTACAAAAGCAAGAGTTCTCAAGGGTTATAGTTTCAAATGAAGAAAGTTGACACAGAAGTCACACTTATAACTTCCTAGTTCTACATTCTAACCAATGTATCAGCATTTTCCTTAAAACACCACTCTAAATTTGACCTTCATGTAATGTGCTCAGTTCAAAAAAGAAGATAGACATTTCTGGACTAGTGGGTTAAAGGTGAATGTGAACAATTAGGTACAAAAAATGTGCTTGTCAATAGCTAATAGCTTAAAATATAAAATAGTCTAAACTGAGCTCCATCTTGAATATCTAATTTGCAAAAGAAGTGCTACCAGAAATCCTAACTAACACGTCACAAGCTATTTTTCTGACTTCAGAGACCACAATGAACTTGTAACTCTGTAACATATAAAGTCTTCGCCCCACACAAGAATAAAGAGTAACATAGTCATCTACTAAGAGACTGTGTTTCTGAAATTAGCATAAGATAAAATGTTCAGGAAAGTGGCCTTCAAAAAAGAAATCATTTCAGAGTTTGAAGAAAAATTCTAGAAAGCCAAAAATGTAAAGAATGAGAAACATAAAAGTGATGGTTAAATTTACGTGCCACTTTACGGTATCTAATTTCCGGTATCTAAATGTTTGGGTAGGTACCAAATTAGTCTGGATGTTACTGTGAAGGTAATTTTTTTAGATGAGATTAACATTTAAATCAATAAACTTTGAGGAAAGCAGATTACTCACTGGCGGGTCTTGCTCAATGAGTCAAAGGCCGTCAGAAAAAAAGACTGATACTCTTAAGGATGAGGAAATCCTTTCTTGCCAAAGTCCAGCTCCAGCCAAGGCCAGAGTTCCCACAGGAAGAGACAGAGTAGGTGAGTGAGGGAGTGAGGAGACACAGACACTTGATCAGGGTGCAAGCATCTCCTGCTGATAGTCTCATCCATCTTTATTGATACATTACAAGCAAGCCTTGGAGTTACATCAGCATGTGTACAGAGCAGAGAGATAACAAGCATTACTTTTTTTTTTTCTAAACAGCTTGGGGTCTTTATGACCTCCAGCCAGGTGTGAAACAACATGTTCTTATCAGCATACTAAATGTTAAAACAGACATAACAACTTTGCTCAATCACAACTATTTTGTTTTTACCCTGGGTATAAGACAGACCACTAGTTTCAAGGTCTAGGGTCAAACTAGCGTCAGTACCTAAGAAACTACAGGGCCTCCAATAAAAGGGAAATACTAAAACTAAAACCTAAATTATATCTAGACCCAAATATTTAATCTTTAAAAGGAATCACTAACCTCAGTTTATCCTGAACCTAAAACGAATTAGTAATGTTTTTGCTACTAGTCTTTCTATATATGATTATGATTTAAGTAGAACAGAGCAGAAAAGAGGGGAGGAGAGTAGGAAGGGTTCACGTGACTCATTTATCACCTGGAAGATGATAAATCTTCCAGAGACTTTCACGAGGGACCAACTTACAGAGGTCTTTTTTCTGTTCCCAAGGCCAGTTTCCCATAGCAAATGTTTAGGTTTGGGAAACTGTCTAATAACTAACTTCTGAGTTTGTAAAACAACCATATTCCAATTATGTTTTATACTACCTGGTTTTATGGTATTGGTTTTCTTGAATTTGTGTTACAGTATTTGCCAATCAGTAATTCACCATCAAAATGCATAGCAACCAATTATTTTGTTTAGCAAAACAGCCAATTTTACAACCACCCCCATGAATTATCTTCTAGTAAGCACATATCACAGGAGACTCACAGGACTGCAATTATAAAGTCAGCCAAAACAAAAGGAAGCTGGCAAGGGCCAGCTTTGGAGCCTCCTGATTTTTCAGGAATGTCCTTCATACCGGACTTTTGCCACACAGCACGAGTGGCATGCCCCACGCCACTTTCTGTCAGCAGTCTGCCTTTGGATTTGAGCTACATCAGGTCTTCCCTGGGTTTCTAGTCTGCCAGCCTAGCCTGCAGATTTTGGCCTCATCAGCTTCCATATTCATGTGATTCACTACCTTAAAATAAATCTCAAACTCGCTCTCTCAACACAAACACACACACACACTCACGCTATTGATTCTATTTCTCTAAAGAAGCCTGACTAATACAATAAATGACCTCATTTTGACATCACTACATCACTAAAGGAAAAACAGAGAACATGACTCCATGTAAACTAAGAAATTCAAAGCATTTATGGATTATCTATTCAGTTCTTTTCAACTATGTTAGGGTTTGGGGTGTTGTTTTTTTTTAGAATGCCCCATTCCCTGAGAATGTTTTCAGAGTTGTCTGTAATCTCTTTAAACATAGTTATGAAAAGTTTCTTTTTTCTTTAATCATCACTCAGTTTCTAATAATCAGGAAAAAAAAGTTTCTGCTGGCTTTCTGTTGGTTCTCCACATAGTATGTTTTGTTACTTGTATGGTTAGTGATTTTTTTATAGTGAGCTACTCATTTTCCATGAAAAATTTGTATGAGAATCCTTTAAGACAAGGATGAAGCTGTATTACTCCAGAGAAAATCTGCTTTAGCTTCTGTCAGGAAATGTTAGACTCTAATATTACATTGAATATAAGACGTTAATAGAAGAAAGCATCTTGTTTTCATAGATGATAAAATGTGTATCGGGGGGTTGAATTAATAATAGAATCAATGAAATTCAGTAAATGGATGACTTGATATTTTTTGACCGTACAGAATAAAATCATGTGTCACTGATTCCCGGTTTCTCAACCACAGACAGCACATACATGGTGGTCCCGATGAGCTATACCATTGAGCACAGGTATGGAGTGGACCATGTGACTAGGTTTATGTAATTACTTTCTCTGACAGTCACATAACCATGAAATGGCCCAAGGACACATTTCTCAGAAGGCATCCCTACTATGTGACCCTTGACTCTACATGAATTTGGTCTCAGAATCCGCATTGGCTTGAAGTTACTCCTCAGTAGAATTTCCCACCCCAGTCCTGCTCCCTGAAAGACCCAGTCTAAACCCCTATCATCTTCTGAAAGTAGAGAGGGTGAACAAGTTTTTTTCTTCACCCACAAAATGAGGGTATATGCAATTTGGCTCCCAATATTGCAGGGGTTTTCTATCAGACTCACCAGTTTGGGAGACTTTGAGTTAGAAAATAATTGAGCTGTAACTCAAGAAAGCAGAAAACCTATGCAACTGTTTTCAAACTTCCAGAAAAAATGGCTTCCCCACCCTTGCTTGCATAGCTCAGGGGCTTATAGGATAGAGGGAAATAGAGCAACTGGACATTTTGAGTTAAATTTAGAAAGGAGCTTAGAGCTCTGGAGGCCTGGGACAACACAGTGCCTCAAGCTCAGCTCACACTCTAAGCCCAGATGTGACCTATGTATGCCTCAGGCTGCTGGGAGAAGCTATTTTGCACTTTCAGAAATAGGCAACACAAATACCAGGAATGTAGTAATAGTGAGAGCTGGCTCTGAGGGATCTCACACTACTGATTCTGGTCTCGTGTTTTATCCAGGGTACCAAGGGAGCATAGCTCTTAGATCTTTCCCAAATAGTTGGTAGAATTGCTGGCCATTAAAAATCCCTTTGTGAGGGTTTGTGGTTTCTGATTCATCTCCTCTAACTACCACCCAAGAATGAGAACACTCCCGGGGGGGGGGGGGGGGGGGGGGGGGGGGAANGGGGGGGGGGGGGGGGGGGGGGGGGGGGGGGGGGATGGGAAATTGACTTCTTGCTCCACAAGAACGTAAGCAGATGGAACAACATGATCTTATCTCCTTTTTAGAAACAAATAGGGCTCCCTATGGTTTCTATTTGCTTCCCTGCCTGTATTTCCAAGTTTAATAAAACAGCAAAGTGAGCCCAGTGACCAAGTTAGGAGATACTGAATTACCAATCATGAAGAAAACACAAATTTCAGTTACAAAGAATTTAAGGGCAATTAGAAATTTTCTATAACCCAACTTTGCCACAGCATAATCTTTTTGAAGAATCAGTGACTTTAGAAACAGGAAGATAAAAATACACAAATGTTGCAAACCCCTTTGTGGATACAAAGACCTGCTAGGAGAAAGAATTTATCAGAAGTTTCAAGTGAACCAGGAAGTTTTCATTAGAGGTTCATACATGAGGGAACTGGTGCCGGAGAGAAGAATTTAGCTTGACTCTGTAACAGTATAATTTTAAAAGGGGAGGCTCCATCTTCCCTGCCCCAACCTAATGAAGGGTAGAGCTGAGCAGTGAGGAGAAGCTAAGAAGACATGGGAGAGAAGACTTGGAGGAGGCATGTGGAACAGAGACACTGTCTTGGACTTGCATCAGAGTTTGGGGCACATGGAAGGAGACACTCGGGGAGGTAGACGATGGCAGCCTTTATTTTGACTTGTAATTTGATTTTGTTTCTTTCCTTCCAGGCTTGCCTGGTCACTTCTGCACCTTTCCTACGGGCCTCTGCCAGAAGGTGCCTTAGACTTATGGCGATTTTATGGCTCACATTGGCCCCACCTTATGCCAAGATTGGTCGGGCATTTACCCATGAAGGGATGGGTTAGCTCACGTGTTTCATTGGAAAACTATATCCTTTCTCTTCTCTCTCTGCACACTGATTCTAGTAGAATTCTTTTCTACTGACAGACTTATGCACTAAGAGTATGCTTCGTCTTTATGTGGTACTTAGAGGGTGCAAGTTTAGGTGTGTTAGGGTGCCCTTATGTCTGCCCACTAACAACTCCTCAAGGGGAGTTAGGAGAAGGTATTTAAAGGGCAGAGGAGAACAGCATTATAGGTGGTTTTGGGTTGAGCGCACACACACAGGTGTGCACAGACATGTTACGGTCCAACTGTGCAAATGGAGTTCTTGGTCTTCCCCTTCCAGAACACTGTGAGATAATTCTTAATCAAGATCTGATGCTTTTGTCTAGCATCGCATCTTGGTCAGTCTGGTGGGCTAAATTAGACAAGATGTTCGGGTAGAGCTCTCTAGTCCATAATTCAGTCCACCTGTTCAAACAAATAGTTGAGTAATCAGCCTAGCACAGGCCACAATTCAATCCCTTATTCGAACAGGACATTACACTTGCAAATTTTTTGACCTAGACTGTCACCGAAAGGTTGTGATCATCATTGCTATCGAGCAGCACCTCGCTCTGTCAACTCAGTTCACGTATCTTACTCTGTGGAGACCAGCTAGGGACTTGTGTACTATGCTGATAGCGCTTACAAAAGGTATCAATACACCACAATGTCTTGACCCCCGGTTTTCAAAAGATAGACAGTGTAACCAAGCGCTAGAGAATAAACATAGGTATGTGCCCCTAGGAGTCTCCCCTGAACATTTTCACTTCTTCCCTCCCCTGGCCCTGGCCCTTCAGTTCAGGTGCAGGGAGGACTTTCCCAGCATCCAGTCCAAGCATAATCAGCATTTTATATATGGGGAGGAGAGAACCTCGAACCGGAAGGAATAGGAAGAGACAGAAGAACTCACATGTAGTTTTGGGAGAGAATAGTTATTAAAGAGATATCGGGATGGGGTTTATTGAGGAAGAAAAATTTGTCTTCCCAAATTATGTATTTGGAAAAAGGCTGATTTCTTAAGAGGGGCTCTGAAGACTGGGTAGATACGGCTTTTCAACAGACATTTGTGTGTAAATTGTAAATCTTACTATACTGTAAGGGTGAGTGTCCTTGGATCTCTTTTCTGGAGAAGGCAGAACTTAAGACTGGCAAACCTTTTTCTACTATGATTACCTTGGTAAACTTCCTAACAGATCTTCATTTCTTCCCCTCAACCACCCTTGTCCTAATCAAGCTATTTTACATGAAGTCTGAAGCCATGTGCCAAGGTACTCAGTTTTGCCGGTACTCTCCTAGTCCGAATATGTAGAAGGAATACATGTTATGCATGTTATTATTGTTTTACTCTTTCCTTATCAATCTAGCTGATGCTGTTTGACTACTTGCCACAGCAGAAAACACAGAGGGTTACAGGATGATATACTTTGGCTCGGAGAGGTTAGAGGAACACTTATGGAGATGCTGTTGTAAATACTGACAGACAAAGACAGATTCAAGTAACAAGTGGGAGAGCACAGGTTGCAGAAGTATTCAGATGGTTTCCATTTGGGCAGCATTTGGGCAGAAATAACAGATGTGCAGGAAAATTTGAAGCAGAATTGAAGAGTTCCACTTTCTTTGGCTTCCTCACTCCAGAAGAGGGGCTGACCCTTCACTGTCCCTCTGCTCCCTGCCACCTCAGGTTTGGATTTGTTATCAGCAGCCTGTAAAGTCACGTGGTTTGGGGTCCAGGCTGCCCAACTAGCGCAAACTCACTGAAACCTATTAGCCAAATCCAGGTCCTTCAAGCACCTCAACCACCATGTCCTCTGTTCCACCTTGACCAGTGTGGTCCCACATGCCACCAAGGGAAACCCCTGTGACAATGTTGTCATGTTGGCGCCAGTAACAGAATGTTGCAATGACTCCGAATGTTACAACATGGTAATATTGAAAAATCTCCAATCCCAATACAAACATGAGAAAATAGACTCAGAGAGAGAAAGTGACTCACATTATAGCAGAATGAACATTTGAGCTCAGTTTTGAAAAACTCCAACTTCTATGATTATCTTTGCTACTTTCATCTTCCCACCTCTGTCAGGAAGCATTTTCTTCAATTAGGCTCAACAGTAGCATCCTTTGTGGGTGTGCCAATTTTGTCACTACATCCCAATGAAAAATAAAGTCAATTTTGACCAAAACAAAAACAAAGGCAAGATCTGAACCCTCAAGTTAAAACACAAGTGACACGATCAGGAGAAGGACTTAAACTCTGGCAACTTCATAGTTGACTTCCCACCTGTTCATCCTAAAATAAAACCTGCCAAACCAGTTGACAAGCTCTAATTCTTCACCTGGAACTGCTGATGTTCCAGTAACAGCTGGTTCATGTACACAACACAGAGCAGAAAATCAAACACCAGCCACCAGGTATTTGAACAAGGAATGAATTGAATATCTGAAAGGCCTGACCAGGAGGGTGGGAGGAAATCCTCAGATCTACTACCCTAACCAGGGACTGAGGGTTTTTATAGGGAGATTTACAGGCAGAAAAGTAGGGAAACTAGAGTCATTTGGGAGGGGGTGGGTACTGGTTTCACTTTGGCAGAGCAAGGGACTCAGTGATTGGCATTTTTGTGGATTTGTAGACGTGAAAGAGCCATGACCAAGGATTAAGGGGCTTGGATTTTGCCATTTTATAAAAACGTGCTGTAACGGATTGCTGATTTCCTGAAGAACACCTTAGTCCTAAGCTCACAACTGTGAGAGGGCAATAGACTGATGAAAACAATGTCAAAGCAAAAAAAAATGCACCACAGTTAAACAGAAAAACAGGACTTTATCTAAGGCTATTGCAATGGGGGAGAGAGGCCAGACTGAACTCAACTCCACTAAAATCAAGGATTAGAGAGTTTTTCAGAGCTGAAAGGAGCACAGGCCATCTGAGCTTGCTCACCAAACTCACCAAAGAAAAGTAAACTTTTTCTGATCTACCTTATCTATCTCGAGGACAGTCTGACAACTTGGAGAATGGTGACCACCCAGGTAAGATCCCTCTCCGGTCACAGACTGGGAAAAGGGACTGCTATCTTTCAAAAGAGGATCCCCAGATACTTGAAAAGACAATCCTGGTGTAAAACTGGCAGGAGGCTTTCAGAATGATCTATATCTCAAAGGTGGAGAAAAAGAATTTAAAATTACAAATCTTCTAATTTAAATACTCTAAGAAAAGGGAGGTCCAGGAGCCTAGAGGGAGAAGAAAATCTGTCTTAAATTTAGTCATGTTGAAAGGGAAGGTTAAGTCCCTGTGGTCACAAGCAAACCAGCAACAGAATATAACTGTCTCAAATACACAAATAAAACAGAGAAACAACAGAGCAGCAATTTCAAAAATTGAAAAGATTTTAAATTGTTTTGCAGAAGAATTTATGAATGTACTGCATCTCTAAAACAAAAACAGAAAAGTCAGAATGCAATTGTCACCTCTTGTTCAAAAGAAAAATAATTAGCAAATTTATTGAGTTATAGAATTCCCCAAGATAAAGAAGGGGAGAAGGGGAAAGAACAGTAAGATAGAAAATATGAATCTATTATTTATCAGGTTCCTTCAAATTCCCAAAAGCTATAAACACAAAATGTGCTGAGAAGCAGGACACAGAAACCAAATTTCATTACTAAGGAAAACCTGAGCAATAAAAAGCTTTGGTTATAGTATATGACATTGTTTTTCACAATACTTTCTACTTAAAAAAAAAAATGCCATTTCGTTTTACTCTGTCATATCAAGAAATAATCTTGAGACAATAGGTGTTACAGACATTTAAGATAAATAGATTTTTTAAGAACAGGAAACCCACAGAGAAATGCTTGAGCTTTACCTTAGACATGCCTGAATGGTTAGATAAGCACCTATGACTTGGCCTCTAAAAATAATGATCACAATGTGGTCCTGTCAAAAAGAATGAAAAAGCTAAAATTTAGGGTTTAAAAGTCACTGTTAATTTTTAACTTATCAGAAAATCTAGCAATTTGAAATGACAGGCTTTTGAAGATAATGCAGAAAGACAAACACAGAATGTGGTGAAATTCAGACATTCCTTCTTGGGTTGATTTTGTAGATTCAATGAGTATGCTGACCTTTAAACTGCTAGGATGGGTTCCTTAATACTTTTACCAGGAAATGTACTTTCACTTCTTGAACTGAATTATTTTAGATAAGATTTAGCCTGTGTTAAAATAATGACCAAATGGTTTCACTATATCAATTTTGTAAAATCCATCCTTGTCTAGAAAAATGATAGACTTTCACACTAACCTCTGATTTACTGGAATTTCTATTTAATGAACACATCTGAGATAGGAAGACCAAACAACACAATCTTTATTATCTACAGTTCAATGGATTTCATCCTCAATGTTCTACCTGCGCCATTATCTGACAAGGCCTTCCTGGGGCTTAGCCTGCACATGGGAATCAGACAGAAGCATCAACTATAGGGCACTTCATGCTGCAGAGATGACGACACACAGAAAACACGGACCACTTTCCCTCTCAACTCTGTCATTAGATACGAAGGAGCCAGAGGTACCGAATGACCTGTATTTTAACTGCATACTGGAACAACCAACTAATAATTCCAGGATGTTAAACCAGACAAGGAAATTTTCCTAAAGAATCTTAGGAGATTATCTGGTGCAAGCAGGATTGAAGCCACTGTGTTAAGAGTCCATTCTGATGTTTTGGGTTCAAATATGTGTTCATGTAAGTTTTACGTGGCAGGGAAGCCCTGATAAGGAAATAAAGACCCAAAGAAATAGTTAAGCCCGGGTGATTTTGTACTGGTTTTATGAAGAATGAAAAGTTGTAGAAAGATAACAAGAAAGTGTGAGCTAAGTCTAATAAATGTGGGGAAACATAGCAAGACCTGTTCATTTGAATTCTTCAGAAATAAGGATGCCCCTTTCTTCTAAGTACAGAAAAAAAGCAGCTGATTGAAATCCTGAACTACCTTTCTTGTAGTTACTCATGAGTCTTGGTTTTATTGAAATAGAGTAAAAGCCTAAAGAGTTCTACAATATCTGAGTATACGACCTTTGGAAATTTAAAATATTCCCAATCCTCCATACTCATCCTATCCATACATAATTCAACAGGACTGTTTTTTCACTTACCTTTATCATCTTTCCAAAATATTCATTTTAGTCTTCATAGAAACAATATCTTTTTTTAAATCCACATTCAATATAATCAATTCCTATTACATTTACTAACAATATATACTTATAATATATAATATATAACTGTCATAAATAGATTTGGAAACCAACAACTTATTCTTAGCAAGAAAATGACTCAACAGGTATAGAAAGAAGCAAAGAATACTGTGATTGTTCAGTATATACTGGCCATAAGTTAGCATATGTTTCCAAGGAACTGGAAAATTTAAAAGATTTCAGTGAGGTAGTCTAAAAGAGGTCAATTTAAAGGATATAACTGTCATCTGTCAATATTTTAATGTCAATTTAGTGAACACCTGCCTCTCTTAATTATGAACTCCATGAGGACAAAGCTTCACAAGAAATTAAGCTATACATCTCACAAACCAAGCCCAAGCATGCAAACTAATTTTAGCAAAATGTATTCAAAAAGTAAAATCTTCAGTAAATCATTCAGGGAGTGAGTATACATGACTGAGTAAAATGGTCTGGTAACCATTTTCAAAATCACTTTACATCTCTGTTTTTAAACTACAAATGATGTTATGTTTAAATATGCTTTAAAAATTTATGTAATAACAAGATCGCACTGTAACTGAAAGCAGACTGAAGCAGATGCAGGTTTGTAAATGCTCTGGAAACCTTTTAGGACAATTGCAAAGGGAACCAGCAGAGCTGTATTTAATGAGCAAATGATGCCTTATTTTCAAATTAGCAATAGCACACTAACTAAGGTAAAAGAACATTGAAATGAAACCACAGGGAAGCTGGTGATGGTGGTGATAAAAATCATAAGGGGATTTGCAGAAAAGAATAAGCTGCACAACCGTTTCTTCCTTCTTCTATGCTATCAGAGAGAAGAGCAGATGAAAAAGAGTTCTCAGAAGACAGCAGACACCTCCCCACAGCGGATCAGTACCACCTAAGAATCTGAGAAGACCCTGCCTCTCCCTGTCTATGACAAGCTGTATGGAAAACAGCTGCTTGTTATGGGTTCTGGAGAAACAGGACCCTGAATCAGGATGGTTCCAGAAGAGTTAGTTTCACTCAAGTTTGGACAGATGTAGCCTGAGACAAATTAGAGAGACAAAACTGGTAGAACTTGGCATTTTTCACTAATTCTCAACTAGTGTTCACATTTCTATAAAACTTTGTTTATAAGCCTGTGGAATTACAAGCTCACAAGTCAAGGCAAAAACATGAAAAAACGATCACACAGATCTTTGAATGACTCACTAAAATGTTTGCTTCCAGTGCACATATTTGGAACTTTCTGACTCATCACATGATATAGTGATGACTATAACCACAAAGGTAAAATGAGGCTATGAAACAGAAGACAAACGGAACCTATAATTAAATAATAATCAAAATGATAAAACTAAGCAAATTTTCTATAAGACAGTCAACACCTCTTTTAATAGGGGTCATTCTCAAAACAGGCTTTTGTCATCCGTTTTCTTATAGAGGCGCAATGAACCACTTGAAAAAAGAGACTGCGCATCAAAACTCGTGTTAAGTTCTTACTGAAAGAATATCAACCCTAGCAGGGAAGGTCAAGAGATAGCTACCTGAGATATGCAGATACCTCCAGCCTGTGGAACTACATTTTCCTCCCTGAAGTAGCTTTCCAGAAATCACCTCTAGTTTTGTTTTTTTGTTTTAATGAAGTACAATGTTTTATATCACTGTTGATCTTTTGACAGTATAGGGTCTCTCCCCTCAGGTATGGTCACCATAGCTCACCCCCCACAACACACCCACAGTCCATTGAGCAACCCCCCTCGCCTGTAAATCTCTTCTATTTTATTAAACAAAAGAATTTCTCATTTAGAATATGCTCTTACTCTTAATTCTACTCGTTGGCTATATATGGAATATGTAGATCACCTCCCTTACCACACACACACACATGCTCACAAAAGCACCTGTGTGCACACATTCATTATCATCAAATTCTATATTGCCAACACCCGCTAAATTCTCCCCAGGCACAGTACATCTTCCCAGTGACTAAATTTCTTCACCTAGTGCACCTTCCTCCTAAACTGTGGCACTTGGGCTAAAAGCAATCAGGAAAGTGAGGTCTGACATCCAGATTAGAGAAGGGCAAAGTCTCCCTCATTCTCTGAATTACATTTCTATTAATTTAGTCAAAGTCGTACCAGCTTTATGACAATCACATCAGATGATCACGTCAAATGTATTGTCAATTAAAATTTCAATTCCTAGCAAAAGCAAGTTCTGTACCATGTCTCTTCTTATACTGAGTTTGAGACAATAAGATTAGGATCTTACTTTCATCTTCCATAAAAGTAATCTTGTTATGTCTAGCGCACTTTTGCAATTGGATCATTTATAAATGAATCCTGAAGCCTCTGTGTCCCGAGGGCTCACTCTCCTTCCAGGCGGCGCATCATACTTTAAAGATTTTGAGCAATCCTACACGTGTATTAAGTGCATTAACTTTAAAAATAGAGTAAGGAAATGCAAACACAGCTGTATATATAAGTAGATTTTTTTCTTCTTTTTAACAAAAATTTATTCATAGGCATACTACATACTACAGATACAGACATTTGATTGTTAATCTACCTGGGGTACCGGTATCTAGTTGTATTTTTGTACCTATGTCACAAATATATCAAAGGTA
Organism: Galemys pyrenaicus; assembly: GCA_019455555.1. Classification (NCBI taxonomy): domain Eukaryota; kingdom Metazoa; phylum Chordata; class Mammalia; order Eulipotyphla; family Talpidae; genus Galemys; species Galemys pyrenaicus. The sequence goes on along the minus strand of JAGFMF010012288.1, from coordinate 1,446,446 downwards.
CCTGGCAAAATGTCTTGATGAAGTCAAGATCCAAAGCAAACATATCTTATTGTAATCTCTGAGTGTAGTTGTCATGAAAATAATGAGATAAGTGCATCAATTGGTATTCATGAACCAACAAGTAATTACCATTTTTCTCTCAAGGGGAGACTGGATTACAATTAGCAAGATACTGAATACCTGAAATGAATAGAGAGGTGGTACTTAATAGTGCAAAATAAAATAAAATAACACCCCCTCCAAAAAAATTAAAAAATAAACTGGAACAACAACAGGTAATCTAAACTACTTTGCCATTTTACTTCAATTAGCCCCATTTACCTACCCACACCCTTGTGGACAAACAGGATCTTATACATAGAGAATATTCTGTTCTAAAATGCTAAGTACATCCAAAATTTATTAAGGCTATCGAGACTTTTCATGAATCAATAATTCGTATAAATTGTGGAGATAATTTTAACAAGGGAATCAGCAAAGAAGCATTAATATCACTTTTATTACGCATGAACACACATATACATAGTCAGATAATTCTCTTACCTATAAATGCAAATAATAACATAGTTGGGGTTAATCCTTTGATTAACTTTAATCAAATAACATGATATATTTTTAGCATATAGTACAACATTTCTGTAGTAAAAGTAATAAAGCCTTCAGCCGGGAAGTTTATCTTTCCCTTTTTAAAACCTAAGCCAATAAAAATGAAATAATAAAGAAACAAACTTTTAATGGCCTATAGATAATGACACCCCTGCTAAGATACCAGTTTAGTATCCTGCAGTTTAAACAGCTGCCATTTGTCAGATAATTGCTATGTTATTTCCCATCTTTGCATTAAAAGCAGAATGCTATATTTGCATCTTTGACCCACTTTGTTTTTGTAAGCAGAGTTAGAATATAAGAATCATTGAGATACCCTAACCCAATTATATTCAGTGGTTGGAAGACTGGAAAAGAAGTCCAAGGAAAACTCAACATCATAAAAAGAGATTTGTTGCATTTATTACCTAATATTTCCTCTCACCTCCTGAAAATATAACTCATCTCCTACAATATGCAAAGGGATAATTATCTTCATCCTCCAGTTTCATCTCAAGATTCCATATTTACTTTCTGTTTGCACAGCTAGTCATTCTGCCCCAAATAAACTTCATTTTTACACCTTTTTTAATATCCTTTGACCCAGACCAAAAGCCCAGAGGAACACCCTACAGATTCACTCTGTGCATGCAGCACTCAAGGAGAGAGAATATGCTCTCTGCCTAAATTTTCATACTCTCCAATAGCCGTCTGAACACTTTGTCGTCTTATACCAGACCCTCTACTGGCTACAGTTCTATGTAGTCATCTTTTGGTGTGATTCTAGGTCCAACTTATGGCCAAAAAAGAAGTTTAGCTGAAAAGTTAAACAAGTAAGGAAGACTTTTCATTCAAGATGACTGTAATAGGGAAGAGAGATCCAAGTTATTTTACACAAAATCAAAAGATGGGAGAATTTCTAAACATAGAGTGAGAGAGCAGAAGAGTACTGGGGGAAGAAGGGTCCCTGGGAGATAGGGGCAAGGAATGTTATTGTGTTTTGGTTTTTTATTTTGTTTTTAAGATTTATTTATTCATACAAGAAATGGGTTATAGGTCAGAGGTGCAAGGGGTGAAAGGAGTCACCAGAGACAGAGTGGGGAACAGAACAGGCAAATCTACCAAAATACATTGCTAAGAGGAGCAGCAGGCGAGGCAGGAGAGGTCTGCTGGGCCATGTGGGTCACCTCCTTGGCTGGGGATCAAACTTGTGCTGCAGTGGCTGCAGACAGCTTCATAGTACTGCAACTTAACCCCTTTTCCACCATGGAGGCCCCAGAAATGTTACTAATTTTGATAATTACTTGTCGAAAGAATGATTCACAGATTCTTGAGAAAGATATTCCTGGATTATAAAACTGGCAAGAGGCACTAAAAATATTTTAACTTCAAAGGGCAGAAAGAGAATTTACAATTACATCTTTTCTAAGGTATATTCTCTAAGAAAAAAGAAATAAGAGACCTAGAATCTAGAAGAAATCTGTGTGAAGTTCAGTTAAACTGGGGAGAAATTAGGCCATTTTGATTACCTATCACAATTAGATGTGAAGAGCTGATTTGTTCTGGAATCCATCTAAAAGTCAGAGATAGTGAGCAATGAAGCAAAAAGATAGCCAAGAGCAGAATTTCCCTGGAGGACAAAGGCAGGGCCACTACAGGCTGCCATACAGGCATCTACTCTACAAACACAACATGGCCCATAAAGTCACCAGCCACACACCAGAGAGAACTAATAGCGGTAATATTCAGCAGATTAGTTCTCACTTCTGCTTTCAACTCACTCATGTCTCAGACTTACCTGTAATCACTGTATTTCAGCCCTCCTTTAACTCCCTGCCCTTCCAGCTAAGCGATCCATTCCATGGAACCTTCATTCTCACTCATCTGTGCCACTTTTTCACTTTATGACTGGCCCAGCATTCTCTTGGGGCAGCAGTTTCCTGGAGGTGTCCGACTGTTTGACAGCTCTGAGCCGATCTGCTGCCGGCACCCTTTCATGCCTCTTCATCTAGCCACCATGGATTCTTCCTTCCAAAACTGAAGCTCAAACCTCACAGTACCCAGAGCCTCCCTTGACCTCCCCTTCTGAAAAAATGTCCCTCCTCTCTGATTCTCCAGCAATCTGATTTGCTTCCTTTATAGCACCGATCACACTGTACTGCAATTATAGCTTCATTCATCATTTTTCTCCCACTAGACTGCGATACTACTTATGGAAAAATAACAAATTTTATTCACCCTTCTGTCCTTGATCCTTTATAGCACTCAAACACCTGCTGAATTGATTGAAAGTGTAGTTTTAAACACATTCATATGCATGAAATATGAAGAGCCCTAAGTAGGGGCCAGTCCGTACCCTGAGACCATCGTCCTTCCTATTGCTGTCATACAGAGTTAGACCAGCTTTTAGAGGTTATTGCATTTTTTTTTCGTTTCAAGAGGGTATACAGTTAGCACCCCTTTAACATAAAATGAAGAGAAACTAGCTCAGTAGTTAATATGATTTCATTAATATATTCTATAGCACTAATAAACCCTTCATCATTTAAATTTCTCTTCCATTTCAGAACAAAATATTTCTAAATATATTTTGGCCCATTACAATGTACAACTATGATAACCATTATAGCTAATAAAAAGACAAAAAAAAACTAGAAAAATAATAACTAGAATTTGTTTAATTTCTATGAAAAATTAGCTAGGATATTTCCCGTGCTCACTTTCAGCCTAGGCTTTGGAGGTTGGCATTTACACTCTTTAAAGCACTATAGATATCATCCATTTCAGGAAATGTTTCCAAACACACTGCTATTTTCTCCAAGATATCTTTTTATCTACTCGATTTGGTCTGATATATATTTTGAAAAAAAGAAAGAATAAAAATAGAGGAAGGTATTTCCCCGTGTTTTTATAGGAACGCTCACTTTGCAGAATCTAAAAATGTGCAATGTTACTGGATAACAAACTAGAGTCTCGTCCACGCATCCTGAGAGCGATCTTCTTCCAGGCATGCCGCGAAGTTCCCCCCAGTGTCACTCTCCCCGCGGCTCCGCTGCCTCCCACTACACAGCACGGAGCTGTGAACACTGCCAGCACCGAGGGAAGCCGGCTGCGTGGACTCCCAGGTTGAAGCTGTTCTGTGGACTCTTCTGTCCTGCTGTCCTGCCATCCTCTTCCCAGTCCAACCGCCCACTCAGCACGTTCCCAGATGCCGCTCCATCTTGTCCGTCTCTTGTGTTGTTCTTTCTTTGGATTGACTGGTTGAAATGTTGTTTAATCTGATTCCAACAACTAAATTCTTTCCTTAACTGCCAATTAAATTAACATCTTTTGAATCCTCATTAAAAAAATTAGGGAAAAAAATTCCACAAAAAGAGCGGAAAAATGGTGATCTCTCACGTCATTCAGCAATTAAAATTTTTTAAATGATTTATTTCAAGACACCTGTGATTTGTATTTTAGGATGGGTTTGTCATTTCTCCGCTATACCTTTTTTTTTTTTTAAAGCTTATTTTCAATTTAAAAAAAAAAAATCTTAGCTCCAGAATGAAATTAGCCCATTGGTCAAGACTAAACTATTATTTTGTGAGGACACAGGAATCAGTTCCATGAGGCTACTTTTAGAATCATATCCATACTGCTGATCTTCAATTTCTCTTTTCCTTCCTTTCATTTCTTTAGAGTAATGAAAGGGATGGATTCCTTCCTTCTTTTTCTTAAATTTCTTTTTTAATTTTCTTTAATGACCAAAACTTTTATTTTTGTTTTTTAGGCTTTAAGCTCCAAACTCACTTGCCTACTATCACCAGGCAACTTCTGACTTTTCACAAGCAGGTATAGCATCCCCGGTGAGATTTAATAGCTACACTGGGAATTCTTTCACTCCATAATTCTATTGACTATGCACTGAGCATCGAAACACCAACCTGTGCCATCTTTTCGTTTGTATAGAGCTCTGCTTGACATTTGACCAGGTCTCATACAAATGGGGAGCGGGGGTGTCAAATTTAACCCGGCATTTCAGAAACTTCTTAGAGTAGTCCAATACCGGTCAACTTCTAAGGAAGAAGTAAGAGAGAAAAAGGCATGGGAAAGGGATGTTCCAGAATGAGCAAAACTCTCCTGGTCCACTTCCCTACCAAACTCTCTTGGCTTTCAGTGTACACAAGCCATTTTCTGTCTGGTTCTTATATGTCCAAAAGTAAAGTTACTTTTCCTATTGTTTATTAGGAATTTAAAACACAGCAATTTATCTGTGCCTCTCTGTTACAGCAAATGATTTTGACACTCATTAAAAAAAAATCAACATAATATCCACAGCACTGAGACATAAATAGCTTCTAAAATAACTGACATTTTTAAAAACAGGTACCAGTGAATGCATGCACTACTTATTGACCTGGACAGCATGTGCCTATGCCTTATATTGTGAAATAAACAGACAGGAACACACAAAGATTTTGATGTGTTTTTTTCCTGGAGCATAACGTCAAGATCTGAGACTTAACTTTGATAGACTCATGTGAGGGAAATGTAACTTTACACAAAGTGTTCACCTACTACACAATTCATTCACTCACATAGGAACATATACCCAAAAAAGTAAACCTCCACACACGTCTGAATATTTCATATCACTTGGTAAAAAGACATCCACAGCCCATTATGGTTCTTTTTCCTATAGCTGTCAGAAGATAATTACAATATCCATTTGTAGGAAAGTCCAGGACTAAAGTTCATCCTTTGTTATTTTAATATACTTGGTTCTTCTTTTATTTTTCTTTTAATTTTATCATGGGAAGAACACATGGCATCTACTCTTGAATTGTGAAATTGCTTTTTGTTCACCATAGGTACAATGTTGCAAGCAGATTCCTAAAGTTTGTTCATCTTACTTGACTGAAATTTTATACCTGCTGATTAATAATTCCCCATCCCCCCTCCAGTGCAATCACCTTTCCCCTGTTAACTCTATGAATTTTACTATTTTAGATATCTCAAAAAGAGAAATCACTTGTCCTTAATGTTGCAGTTTGCAGAATAAGTTTTACATAAAATTTTAATTAAAATATACCATACATTTTGAAAGATACACAAATTATTTTTGTAGAACTTAATAGATGATACTTAATTATTTTTGTAGAACTTAATAGTTTTGTAGAACTTAATAGATGTTCACAAAGTGAACAATGTAACAACTACATAGACCAAACTATATAGATCAAGATGTGAAATTTGATCAGCAACCCTGACCTCTGCCACCACCCCCCTAGAAATCATGCCTGTGTACTACAATAAAACTAACTACAAAAGAAAAAAAGTAAATGGAGCATGCCTTCCCCGCTTGTCTTCACTCAACTCCAAACGGTCATTCACCAAAGTAAAATTCAGGGGTGCTTTAATATCTTCGAAGAGTAATTTCAGCGTTTTAAGGAAATGATTTAAAGATCTCATTTAAATTATTTAATTCTTTTGTATAATTTACTCTTTAACCTTAAATGTTGTGTCTGAGTTTCCTCATTTATTTTTTGTATTTATTTTTGGTCTTTTTGGGGAGGACATACAGAGAAGTTGAAAATCCAAAGCAACATGAAAGGAAGTATGAGATTGAAGAAAAGAAGACAAATACACTTTTAAGTGTAAAATATACTCCATGTTCTTCAACAATGGAACTTTTCATGGACCAGGTTAATTGGATATCCTGCAGTGCTGGGGTGCTGTAGTTCACAGAGCTGTTTCACCCCGAAAAGAATATAAGTTGTTTCCTTGATATTTTCTATCTGCCTTCATCATGCATTGCTGTGTGATGGTGCAGCAATAAAGGTTGTCTTTGTTATAAAGAAAATAATATATATACAAACAGATGCCAGTAAAGGGAGCAACATATTTGCATTATGGTCTTCCTTTGCATGGAGGATATATATATATTTATTATAGACTTCAGTCCTCAAAGAATAAAACAATACATATATTGCAATAAGGTAGTATAAGAACAAAAAAATGGCATGCATTTTAAGAAAGTGCTATGCTTGATTAAATAACTTAATATTGGTATATATAATTTGGTATTCTTTATGTCAACACATACTGAGCACTCTATACCAGTTATTGACCAATACTTAAATAAATGATTTTATTTCTTACCACAACCCTGTGAGATATGCATTATGAACATCATGTCTATACAACATTATCACTGAAGACTTGCCTAGTACACAATTCACTGGTTCACACAGAAATTCATATTCTAGTGTACTTTTCACTAACCTGATCTCAGATTACATAACAAACCTGATCTCTGGTTTACATAAGCAGTGATTTTCCTATATGCTTTACAAATAGTTGAAAGTTAATTAGTAGGGTAGCTAAATAGTAATGCTGTTGGTCCCCTTCAAACAAATAAAATTTATATCCCAAAAATATATGCATTCACATACCAAATTTGGTGTGTGAATTATTTGCAGATGCTAAGAGCCATACAACCCATTACATTTCTTTTTCCCATCATCATCATAAGCTAACTGCAGCACCCAACTGTAGGAAGGAACCATGTTACAGAGGGAGAGAGGTGCAGTAAACTTACCCAAGATTATGCACTAGGTCTTTGTGAGCTTTTTATTAGTTGTTAATTACCCCCCAAGTCATTTCTTAAGACACTTCCTCATGTGTGTACATGTATCTATGGATATAACACAAAATATGTACATTTTATGTCTCCAAACACATTAAGTTTTGCAGATATATATTGACCCAGATTTTTAAGCCTGAAACTTCAGAACTGCCAATTAGATAAGCTTCAAAAGTGTGAACTTTATACTATAAGAAATGGTGAAAAGCCTCAGAATATCCCCCAAAACCTCCATGCTACAATTCTGTTATTAGAGACTAATTGCAATGGATGAGCAAGCAATTTTTTCAACATGCAAACACCTCAAGAAGAGGTAATATGTCATGCATTCATGCAACAAATGTCTACTAAGTATCTGCTATGTGTTAGATATACTATGAATTTGGTATACATCAACTAATAAAAGTTCTTCCCTCATGCAACTTTCTAGTAGAAAGGAAAGAAAATTACAGTAAATGAAAATAAAATAATATTTAAGAAAATTTTATGAGGGGAGGGAAGAGAACAAGAAAGGAGAAATCAGAATAATGTGGTGAAGACCAGATTGCAATCTTCAAATCTTGGTCAAAAAAAGCCTTGTTGGGCCTCCCTGGTGGCGCACTGGGTTGAGTACCACACTGTGAAGCATCCACAGCGCAGTAGTGCAAGTTCGATCCCCAGCCAGGGAGAGGACCCACGTGGCACAGCAGACCTCTCCTGTCTTGCCAGCTGTTCCCCTCAGCAGTGCATTTCAGTCCATCTGCCTGTTCTGCTCCCCACTCTGTCTCTGGTGAATCCTCTCACTTCCCGCAACTCTGACCTGTACCCCTGTTCTTGTATGCATAAATAAATAAATCTTTAAAATAAAAAAAAAAAGAAGAAAAGCCTTGTTGACAGGAGAGAGTTGAACAAAAATTTGATGCAGAGAGTTAATCAAGAGGATACTGGGGGAGAAAGGGGAATAGCCAGGGATTCAGACAAAGGTAGCGACTAAATTGAATACCCAAAAGAGAGAATATGCCTCACAGCCTGGTATGCTGCAGAAGAAGCAAATATCTGAATGGAAGCTGTGAAAAAGAAAAGCCCTTGATGATTGGATCAGATAAGAAAGGGGTGGAGACTCTGACCAGAGAGGGCATTGCAGCACAAGGAATGGATAATGACTTTATTCTAAGTGAAGTGGGGTACCCCTACAGAGTTTTAAGTTATGTGAACCAACATTTTTAAAATACAGTTCTGACATCTGTGTTGAAATTAGTCACAGATGGATGAAAGTAGAAGCAGGAGACCCTGTTGGGATTTAATTATTTAATCCAAAACTAGAGGCAAGTACTGATTTTTTTAAAAATCGACAAGATGGTAGCTGTTAGAATGCGTAAGAAAGGATCAGAGCTTAGATATATTTTGAGGTTTTAGACAATAAAATAGCCTGATGATTGGCTGAAGATGGGAGAAAAGGGATTTTAGAAAGTAGGGTTAGTAGGGTAGAGTTACCACGATGAGATGAATAATGACTCTTAATGGAACAGGGCTAGATGAGAGGGGAAATCAGAAATTAAGTTTGTACATGTTGAAGAGAGTTTATTATATAGCCAAGCAAAAGACTTCAGTGAAATGTGGATCATATGAGACTAGAATCTGGCAAAGTTTAGGTTGGATAAAAAATGTTACTAGATACTGATCATTTCTATACATATAAAGGCAAAGGAATCAGAAAGAAAATATTTCCCAAATGGGTGTCCAAGGAAGGTTGGTAATTTTGATAGTATGGGGTGCAGGAGGAAGAGAAATTAAGAAAGATTGCATGACTTCTACCTTTTTAGTCTCCCTTGATGCACATCCAAGAGAAAAGTGTTTTCTGTGCCTTTATTTCAGCCTTAAAGGACACATATTATTGTCATTACTGCCACATTGTGATGAAATGAAGGAGGTGCAGAGTTGGATATTGGCAGAGGGCACATAGTAAGAGACTGAGCCAGGATTTGCAATTGTCTTTATTCCTACTTCTCTCCAGCTTGCTTCTAGCCACATACCAAGACACTAGAAAGCATGGTACAGGAGACAAAAGGGAGAAGAAAGGATGCCTTGGTGAAATGTACATATCTCATTAACTTCCCTAGTATCAACCTTTGTGCACTAGGAGATATCAAATTAGACTGTGATGTTTCCTTTCTTTGTGGATTTATATGATAGCTATCTGTCAGCATCAATTTCAGCCCATCCTAAATAGAGGAGGGGAAATATCTAATTAGTAGATACAAATGATTTTTAATTTCTACATGAGTCATTGAAAACTAATTGTTTAGCTTCCTTAAGTTCTATTTCTAACCAGTAAGCTTCCATCTTTAAAAATCATTTTATGCTTGTAAATTAGCAAATTAATGCCAGTGAGAAAATCATTGTGCTTGGATAATGTCTGACCTATGAATTACCATCATCTACATACTATAAATTCTTTCACATTCCTGTACAACTTCACATTAAGCCAGTTCAAAGTGTATACTAGTAATAAAATAAACTTTAAGAATAGCATTACATATCATATTTCCATATATTGTTTTCTAGGAAATGTTTATTCTGAGGATAGCTTTTTGGTATGTTACACCCTTTGGTTTTCATTTATATTTTCCAAAATAACAAGAGGGGAAAATAAGGCTTTCTTAGGTTTTAGGGGAAGAATGGCAGATGAACTTTCCTTTAGAAAGCACCCTAATTGTGCATATGTAATGTAAATGGAGGGAACCAACATTCAAAATAAGGGGAAAAAAAGGTTAAATTATGTCTTGCTTTTTTAAACTGATAAGAACAGATACTAACTACACTTGATCTTAGCCAAAAGGCCAAGAAGCGATATGTGTCTTGCTTTTAAAAAAAAAAAAAAAAGTCTTGCTTTTATTTCTAATGTCAAGGAAAATTATTTGCCTGTAAATATTCTGGTAAAATTATGTAAAAAGTCATTAGTATCTAGGAATCTATTGTGCTTAACTTCACCACTAGACTTGAATAAATATAGTTTTCAAGGTGATTTCAGACGTATCATTCAATACTTTCAAGTGCTGACTTATGCAAACCAAGAAGAAATGAACAAATAGCTTTTCTTGCTATAAAAATACAAAGTGAATACTGAGCTACTATTTCTTTTCATTACCAAGATTATCAGCTGGTATTCAAGCAATGACATATGTAACAGAGACTTACTACTGAAAGTAATTATGAAATAGAGAAAGTAAACTATAAAAACAATGTGGTTAATACAAGGAGAGAAAATAATTTCAGCAAAATGATATGCGTAAATGTCAGGTCCGATGACAAGCGCTGAGATGTATTTAAACTGGCTCTTAGGCTGCCTAAAAGTCACATTTAGTTCTGTGCTTTCTGTTCAGCAAATCAATAGAAACTGTGCTGGAAGAGGAAAAGCTTTAAAAATAGCAGAAGTATCAAATAAAATTGGGAAATTACCTACCCAACAGGACATGGTCATCCCAAAGAATTCAATATAAAATCATAGAACTGGAAGGAATTTCAGTGGTGCCCTCTGACAAGTAAATCACTAACAATGATAACTCAGAATCCTGTAATTAAACTCTTCAGGAACTTTCTCTACCAGCCCTTACTAGAGTTTAAATGCCTTCCTTTTAGCTAAAATCAATAACTTTTGGGAGAATCTTTGAAGAAAAATGTTCCCAAATAAACTTAACCTTTTCCCATGACTTCCAGTATTTACCAACACAAAATCTGCAAATGGCAGGTAGTCAGGTAAGTGTTTGTTAAATGGCTAACTGAATTCATTTGCATCAGTAATAAGCAAACTGTTGTCACTTGTGGATGAGCAGACTATATTAAAAGACAGAGGCTTACTAAATTAGTAGGTAGTCACAACTCTAAAAATGAGATTACGAAGACAGACAAAAATAGTTATTCTAGAGATGTTAGCAACAGTTAAATACTATTCATTTTTTTCTGATTTATGTTAGTGTGTAACAGTTTCATTAGTTGCTTGAGAATTTCTGTTTTCTAAATTTTAAGACAATATTTTCCACCAAAATCAGGTACCTATAAAACGTTCCATTATACTAGATATATGTTTATATTACCATTGAGTCAAAAAAAAAAGCCACAAAGCAGTATCCTTCATAAAACAATAATCACTGCAACATAGGTGTCCTGTGTTTAATATTGTATACTGTGTCTTCATACATGACAGTACAAAGAAATTTCTAAATGAAACTATCAATAGAACTTTTATAAACATAAAAACCTCTTTAAAAAGGCATGCCGACTTCTAAAAACCATTCATTTATCCTCAAAAAGTAAATGCAGTGCATTTTATCCAGCAGATGCATATTCAACATTCATTGTAAGTCAGATAAAAGATAGACAGAGGTTATAAAGTCAGAGTCAAGGTCAGTGGTTGCCAAGCTTTCTCAGTCCCTAGCTTCATGGCAGTCCCAGTATCTTAAATCATTTTTTCCATAGTGTTCTGAAATCAACAGCAGTCTATCAGTGTCCTTCATTAAGTAGTTCGAGCCAAACAACCTAAAAAATATTCATGTCTAACCATTGTCTCACTTTTAAAAATTAGTATACATAAATTGAGGGGAAAAAATGGCCTCCTTTAATTCATGCTTAAGTAAGCACAATTACCTACTGATAACAGAACTTCTCACGCCTTCTGAAACTTCCCAAATAACATCTCACGTCTTAGCATCAAACCTTGTACACCACCACCTTCACTTCCTGTTGCACACTGATTTTCACATGGACTAGTACAGAAGACCCAACTTCACACAGCTGCATGTGTCAAAGGAAGCTAGGCACCTCTAGTACTGACAACTGCGAACTACTTTGAGCACGTAGTTTCTGCAGACCTGACAGATGTCATTGTGTTCCCTCAAAATTTAAAACACCCTGGAATTCTCTGTGGTGCCACAGTTTAGGATCCACAGGTCTATGTCAATAAGTTGTTCAAAATATTAAGGCACAAAGACAAAACATGAAAACAAATCATTATAATCCAACAAGTGAAATGCAACATCACAAGATGACAGAAATGAGAGCAATGTGAAGAGCTGGGCCATGGTTTATAAAATATTAGATTAAGTAACACAGTAGGCCTTCTGTCTTTCCTTTTGTTTACCTATTCAAAAGGTTTTTACTTATGCAAAGGGAAAAGTTTTTGAAAATCAAATTGGACATAAAAAAATAAGAGTGTGGATTTCTAAAATGAAGGCAATGTACAGATAATCATCTGGTCAATTTACAATATCTAAACGCTCCATGTACAACCACAGGACACTGGATTTGCGGCAAGATAAAAGAAAAGCACTCAACTTAAATGTGCTCCAAATTCAACCACCTCCTACATATCCTTTGGGCAATGTTTCTTAGGGCAGGGCTATGAGAACAGTGCTTGGAATGTAGTAGGTGCTTAACTAATGATTTTATGGTAACGAGAATATGAAGAACATATAGCAATAATTTAAGATGTCACTGGTACAAGATATCAACATGGGTATTATACTGTTCATTACTTATGATTTACATTCAGCATGTTTCTAAAAAAAGCTGCATACAATAATATGCCTCACCTGCCAGTCGAGGACAGATGATCAAAAGCTTTGCTCTTGGAAAAGTTAGAGAGGATATGGAGAAAAAGGAGCACTCTTACACAACTGGTGGAATGCAAACTGGTCTAGCCACTACAGAAAGCTGTGTGGAGGAACCCTCAAACACTAAAAATGAACCTACTTTATGATCCAGCAATTCCACTACTAGGAATCAACCCAAAAGACACAAAAGCACTACTTCTAAAGGAAACTTGCACTCCTATGTTTATTGCCACACTATTTATAATAGTGCAGACATGAAAATGACCTAAATGCCCCCAAACAGATGACTGGATCAACAAGATGTGGTCTATATGGGCAATGGAATATTACTCAGCAATCAAAAAAGACAAACTCATGCCATCTTCAGCAACCTGGGTGGAGCAGGAAGGGATTATGCTAAGCAAAAAGGGAAAATAAAAGTGAAATAAAATGGTTTCACTTATAGGTAGAATACAGGGAAACCAAAAAAAAGGGTCAGGAAAAAACCCAAAAACCTGCATGCTGACCACAGATGAAATAAACACCAAGGGAGAGGGTGGGAGGGTGAGGGAGTAGCACAAGAGACTATGATGAGCCTCACAGGTGCCACAGAAGTGGGAGAACTACACGGACTACACCTGAGGGGAGGACAATGATGCAAGAAAATAAATATTTTTTACAAAAATAACTGCTGTTGGAAGAATTACCATTATTACATATAACACAGACCCAGCCAACATCTCCAGCCCCTACTCCCAATCTCAAATCCAAGTTCACTTTTGGCAACAACAAAACCCATCAGTGTGCTCAACGAGAACCAAAAGAGACATTTATAGAATCGGCAATACAGAAGATTGGCAAGATTGAAAAACAGCTCATGTTTTAATATCAATTTCCTTTTTCACAGTTTCACAGATTTCAGCATACTAACTTTTTTCTGAAGTCCTGGTTCTGTCAAATGTTAATGTTCTTTCAATCTTTCTTTTCCAAACTGGCCTGTTTCTCAGCTACTGCACCCCTCCACCCCCAGTCCCCCCCACCCCCACCAAAACCCCGGAGGGAACCTCAAGAAACTCAGCCTCATCATTCTTCAAATTATATACCAGTTTTTGTAAAGAAAAAGGAAAAGTGAAGCAGGATAAGGGGGGGGGGGGGCACACTGGCTCTTTATGTCCTGTAATCCACTTGATTTCTCAGGAGTGAAGAAGTAATATTGTGTTATCTGAGTTGCATTTTGATAGCGCCCATGCCATGATAGTGCATGAAAGTATCCTGTCAGTTGCTAAAATATCCTAGCCACAATTGTCTGCTTAGTTTATTTTTCAGTCGGAATGCACAAACAATTACATCTACTCCACCACCACTTCTGAATTAATAAAGAAGAATTTTCATCAGCTGCAAAGGTCCCATCAGACAAAGTCAGTATTATAGGTGTGTGAAAGGATCCCCAAGCCTGACAGGAGAAAGCTGAACCTGTTAGAAAGTGAAAAAAGAAAGAAGGTCGTTGAAAGACACAAGCCCCTGCAATCCCCAGTTTGCAGCTAGGTGAGTTAACAGTCACTTGTGATCTGCGCTGGAATCAGCTAGTGCTTGCAATTCGTTTTGCAGGCAATTACCAGTAATAAGAAGTTTCGCCAAAAACACAGCAACTGCTTTTCAAGACTATTTGAAATTATAACAGCAACAGTTACCTGTGAGAACATTGCAAATAGATGAGTAGCAGCAGGAATATATTAGCAAGTAGAGTTTAAAGATGAGAGACTTTCATAAAGCTCTTTCTTTGTTACATTCTAGGGGAAAATCAACGCACAGTGCAAAGGGAGCCAAATGGATCAACAGCGGTGATTACGGTGCATGCTGTTCTGACTCACATGTTATTAATCCATAGATTTATTAGTGAGATTTGAAATACCATCCACTCCCCTGGCAGGAAATGGTTTAATTATAAGGCCAGAGGACAGGAAATCCCTGCAAGTTCTTATGTTTTCTTGTCAGTACAATACTGCCCTCCTATGGAAAAAGACAAGCCCCCTACCCTTGGATCTGGAATTTCCTTTCATTTGTTTCAGGTTTGCCACCACATATTTTAGAATGTACAAGAGGTTTAGAAAGCTACAAGGAAACAAATACCATATACCTCAGTATCATCCCTGAAATCCACGTAATGTCAAACGTAGTAGAGAATGCCATTTATAGTTATAAAAATAATAATAATGTGAGGTGTAGTCGCCAGAAGTCTGAAACATGTCAAAATTATTACTATTATTGAATAAGTCTCTGTAGCTAGGCTATCATCAACATAAAAAGGCTGTTTAGTGTGCTTTGAAAGCTTGTATTGCAATGAGGTGGTTTCAAATATGATGCTGTCCCTACCAGATCAATTTCAGAGAGTGTGGGGTAGAAAGCCCATCTCAGTAGACTTCTGAAACAGCAACATTCGGAGTTTGAAATATATAAGATTGCAGGCAAGTCGGCAAGTATGTACATCATGTGCAGTTCATATAGATAAAAAATCATAATGAAAATAGAGTGAGATGAGTGCATTATGGGACATATCTGTTTTAGTTCTTGTATGATATATGTACTTATTATCATAAGCCATGAGATGCGATGAACACATCAATCACCTAAGCAGCTTCGATATCACACACAAAGTGCTGCTATGCTATAAAATAAAACAAAGCCATTAATTTCTTTGCCTCAGCCAATGAGCCAAAACCATGAAAATGAATTGTCATTGTAAACACTTGCTAATATCACTCCTTTAATATTTATTAAAATATGTGAGGGTGGCAAGTCTAAACATATGAATCCTTGATTTTCTCTACACAGCAGTTGGCCTCACTTGATTCCCCTTGACTGAGTTTTTTTCTGTCTCATAAATTCCAACATGAGAAGGTTAACTCCAGGAAAAAAAAAAAAGCCAAAGTCCAGTATCACTATTTATGACGTATATAAATCTAAGTCATTTCAGCATCACTTGTTCTATAAGAGGAGAACAAGTTCTATTGATTCCGACAGGTCTAACCGAGTGCTATTTCCCTTTGGATCTAATGAAACCCAGGCATTTCCCTGCATTATAATGACTCGCCTCAATAGCAGCATATTCATTGCTGTCTCTCAGTAGTCTACTAAAGTTTATGGCTCTTTTACTGATACTGCGATAAATATTTGGTACAGCATAATAAAACAGCCTACAAATTATAATTTTACCTTCTGTTCTGCATAACTATAGTTACTTCCTTTAGGAACACAGGCTAGTCCTTTGCCGATTTGCTATTCCTTAATATTTTCAATTGAAACAATAAACAGTTTTGAGATGTAGGACTGTGGGTGGAGAGTTTTTAAATCACCAATATGAAGAGGATAAAAACAGCAGCAGTAGCTGCAGCACTTACAGTATAGAGAAATACAGATGGATACTCAGATATCTGTGGTTAAGACACATTTTAAGAAGCTAAGCTCAGAGTATACTCAGATATAGATCTAAGTCAAATCACTTTATTAAATTTTTATTTCAGGGCTTGAAGTTCAATGACAGCAGTGCATATAGCTAGTAGTTATTGAGTCAGTATGTTCCAGGCTCTCTATTAGGAACTTGATAACATTATCATATTTAATCCTTAAGCAGCCCAATGAAGCAAATGTTGTTATTGTTACTACGTTCTAGATAAGCAAAATAAAATGATAGCAACAGATTTCTGTTATAAAGAAGATGCAACTATAATTCTCACTCAGATAGTCCTTCTGTTCAGTTTTTGTGGACTCATGCCTACATCTTAAATAATATAGAATTATTAATATAGAATTAGAAGCTAAATTCAAAATATCTGTGAGATACCAAAAGCATACGACTGCGATTTTTGAAGTCTTTAAAAGATTACAGTTCAGTAAGGGGGGTTATGTTTGAATAGGTTGTTATAGCATGAATATTAATGAGTTGGCCTGCACTCTAGATATCCTATATCTAGAATAGAGAAATGGATGCAATTACATGAGTATACATGAGCCCCTCTCAGCTGACCCTATTAACAACCACAATCCCAGATAGCTCTGTAGAGTCAGAACAAGTTGGATAAAGTTGTCTCCAGCAAAGGAAAACTGATAAATCTGCTTAAGGGCACATGAAAGAGGGGTACAGGTATTCCTTGAATTATTGTTTTTGTATGTTGGGTATATATTTATTGTAGCACTATTTATAATAGGTAATCCATGAGGGGGATCTCAGAAGAAACAACCCTTCTGACACCTTGATCTCAGACTTCTACCCTTTGTAACTGTGAGATAATAAATTTCTCTTGTCTAAGCCAACCCAAATGCCCAGTGATGGCTGGATCAAGAAGAGGTGGAATACTACTTGGCTATCAAAAAAGACAAACTAATGCCATTCGTAGCAACATGGATGGAACTAGAAGGCATTATGCTCAGTGAAATAAGTCAGAAGGAAAAAGAAAAATATCAGATAGTTTCACTTATAGGAGGACTATAGAGCAACCAAATAATGCAATAGAGAAAAAAATAATAATGAAAAACATAATTAAAAAAAAATAAACAGACAACTATAAATCAGAGACATTCTGCAGGGGATGGGGAAAGAGAGGGATCAAAAAGAGGGTGGGAAGAGCACAAGGGACTATGGTGATGGCGCATGGGTGAACTGGTGGTGGAAATTCTGTGGGGACTACACCCGAGAAAAGAAAGCATTGTAAAAAAACTGAACAATGATGTAAAATATAAACAAATAAATAAAAGAATATATGAAATATACCTTATAAAAGGATTCTCAGAATTCAGGGACAGAAACTTAGAGAGAACTTCTTATCTTATGAACAGATGTACATAAAATAAAAAAGAAGAATACTGTTCCTTGTATTGTGATCTGTTCTAGTTACTATTGCTGAAAAACCAATCACCCCAAGCTTTTGGCCAGAACCATCATCTTTCAGTAGTTACTTCATCAAAGTGACAAAAAAAAAAAAATAAAGAGAACCCTCCCCCATATTCTCTAGGTCTTCTCGAAAACTTGGAATTGTTCCTTTGTCTACATATACATCCACCTAGAAGGAAATTGATGCTACAGACATCAAGGGAATAGGCACTACTCAAGAAGGAATAGCCCACAACTGTTACCAGGAAAATGCTGGCAGTGTCTATCATGCTATGTAGCACCTGGTATTGATGTAAACAAACAGGTGAAGAACAAGATGCTTGCCAAGAAGACTAATGTACATATTGAAAATATTACTTGGCTGAGACCTGAGATAATATCCTGAATAGATAAAGGAAAATGACCATTAATAGGAAAAATCCTAAGAGAAAGCTACTTGGGTTCGACTGAAGAGTCAGGCTACCTCACCCAAAGAGCTACATTTTGTGAGAACCAATGAAAAGAAAGTGAAGTTGCTAGAAACTACTACTGGTGAATTTATGACGTAAAAGAATTCTGAGTGGTTCTGGCTCTGGCCCCATCATGAGGTGCGCTGGTAGGAACAGAGAAGGTGGGGCTTGGGTAGCTGGAGCCCTATCAGGCATCTCCATTTTCATAAAGTCTCAGGTCCTGTCCACGTGGCCCTCCTGCCTCTGGCATGCAGACTGCACGCATAGAGAAGACTCAAAGCAAATATCCCAGATATTTGCTTATCTATTTGCTTGTCTAGAACATGGCAACAACAACATTTGCTTCATGTGGCTGCTTGAAGATTAAATACGGTGATATTATCAAGATCCTGAGAGAGAGCCTGGTACATACTGACTCAATAACTTACTCAGCTTGCTCATAATGGTTAAGAAGGAGTGAGATGTAAGGAGACGTTAGAGGCATGTGAATTAGTTTGCTCACGCCACCATCCCAAACTATCACAAACTGAGTGGCTTACACACAGAATTTTATTATCTTACAGTTCTGGAGGTTTGAAGTCTGAGACCAAGGTGTCAGAAGTGTTGTTTCTTCTGAGATGCCCCTTCTGGCCTTGTAAATGACCATCTTCTCCCTGAATCTTCACAGGGTCTTCCCTCTGCATATTCCTGTGTCCGAATTTCTTCTTATTGTAAGACACCAGCCATATTATATTAGATATTAACCTAAAAACCTCATTTTAACCAAACTACTTCTCAGAGGCACTATCTCCAAATGTAATCCCAATCTAAGGAATTAGAGAGTTAGGATTTCAGTGTATGAACTTGGGGGAGGACACAATTGAACCTATCACAGTATGATGTATGAGCTGCTGGGTATATTTTACCTTATGTATAGGAAATAGATTTTAGAAAGGCAAGAAAGAAATGATAAAGACTAATTAGTAGTCTAATGCAGGCCTTCGGATGAGAGTTGATACATGCTAATTTGTGTCAACCCTTATCTTTACTGGCACAATCACATAATATTGTCAAAAAATACCAGATACATAACACAAGCAGTATTTTTTTTTCTTAACAATTTTGTGTAGGAACAAATCTCAAGACTAAGCAAAGAATTGGTACATTAATAAGCATTTTAGAGTTATTCTGAATACATTTAAACAATTTTAAAAGAAGCTGAAATTAAATAATTTAACTTGCTCCTTTCAGTTCTACAATTGTAAATTTGAAAAGCTAAAAAAAAAAAAAAGATAATTCTTGAAACTCCAAATCCAAAAGTATTTGAGATGTAGTCTATTAATATTTTAATCAGTTCCCTATCAAATCTAGAAGTACTGGATCCAGAGTTCAGGAATAACCTTGAATTAAAATGAATACCTTTCAAGAAATCCATACAGAATCATTATAAACCATTGTTTCAGCCTCACCGAAAAAAAGGCTTTTACAGCTTTTTAGTTTATCATTGTTCAGCTACTGAATCTGAAATGGACTCATCAATCTCATCTCTGAACATATCAACGGTGTTTTTAGACTTATTTCTTGTCTTGCAAAATCATATTCACAATCACAGGCTTGAAATCACGACTTGTCTCATGTCTTTTCAAATCGTTTCATAAAGACCAATTGCATCCTTCTTCCCAGCTTGCACCTCTGTCCACTAATGGTGCTGCATTATAAGAAAACCTGCCTGTCAGGCAGGGGTGGGAAAGGCACAAGGGACTACGGTGGTGGTGCACGGGTGAACTGGTGGTGGGAATTTCATGGGGAAATCATACATTATACGTTGTACAAATATGAAGGATGATGTAAAAAATATACATTAATAATAATAGGAATAAATAAAATTAAGTAACCATAAAAAAGCCTATTACAGATGACTACACTAAGCTTTATCTTTACAACTTCCTCGCTTCTGATTTCATAGGTCAACAAAATTGTAAGTTTTGTAAGGGAAGTTGACCGAATGCAATTAATACTAGTAAAAGCTGGAGCTTCCTTATTCCTTATTTCATTGGGATATTTCTTATTTCCTTATTCCTTAATTTAATTGGCCTCAAAAAATTAAACAGCTATAAGGCAAGGGAGAAGCAAAGAGTTATCAACTTTCCCCCATATGGATCCGCTAGTCCCAAAAGAAAGAATAAATGTTAGTACTTAGACCTGTGTCTTGGGTAGTGACCTCTATTATACATTTATTCCAATCACCCCATGGGAAAATGGTTAGCCAATTTTAGGACAAACCTTTACATCAGAGAAATACACAAGAAAATATACAATTAGTCATTTGCTCCTTTACTCCACAACCCATTTATCTTGCTATTAGGTAGAGTGACAATACAATGTTTTTAGTCAACATAAGCTCTTATCTGTTGATGATTCATTTGTTCACACTGTTCTCCTGCATCATCATTCATTATTATATTTCTTGGAGGACAACCCAGAAAATGTCCCTGCTATATGCATAAAATGATTCCTACTCTGAATCCCTACCCTGCTATCTCTTCTAGTTTGGTCAATGGCACTAATCTCTCAGGACAAATTTCTCAAGTCCTACTACAAGACCTAAGCATCCCACACTGCTTGTTAACCTCTAAGACCTATTTCTTTCAACTGTGCAACATCAGTATGATCTCCAAAAAAGAAAAGACCCCTCAAAATTAAATAAGAGAGCAAGAAAGAGGGAAACTTTCACAAAATTCTCCAAGGTACAAATGATGTCCTTACTCCAGACCTCCCAACTTTCTGACCCCTCACTTTTACCAGAGATTCACCCTCACTTTTATGGTATCAACACTTGAAAAGATAAAGTAGAAGGATAAATTTCAGCCTCCCCATCACACATACACATAAGGACAGGGCATTTTATCCTTTCCTGCATTTTCTAATTTCTATCAATATAGAAATTAAAAATTACATTTTCACATTCACTCTTATGTAGCTTCTTGACAAATTCCTCACACCATATTAACTACATGCATTCCATGTCTATCAAGTCTTCTCCCTGGGTAGGCTGAGGTGAAATAGCACCAACAATTTTCTACTCCTTCAAAGACCTGTGTCTAGAAAACTTAGGATTCACATTTCTACTCATTATAATACAACTGGTCAGTTCAGGTGAAAGATACCATTTTACCAATGTTTTAGCAAAATGAACCAAAGGGATGGGAATATAATGGAGACAACAATAGTATCATTAACTGAGTACTAATCACTTGCCAGAAACTGAGAGAAATTTTTTATCACTTTCTCTTATTTAAACTCCAAAGAAAGCCTAGGCAAGTCTACAAAATAAGGGTCTCTTCATCCCTGTATTACAAATAGGAAGAATACACTCTACAAACTTGTACAAATTCATATAACTAATGAAAAACAAAGAACAGTAATTCAGGTGCTTTTGTTATAGGTACCCAGAAGCCATATCTAACAAATAGTGTGGAACATACATTAACATTGTAGAATAACCCAAAGAGAACTCTTCTGGCTCTATCTTCTTGCCTCAGTCTTCCGTCTGTCTGCCAATGTTGGCACACAATCGTTAATAAGCCCCATTCTGAAGGAGCTAAGATGAACTAAATGTAGTCTCTTCGAGACAAGAAAAAACTGCCTAAATATAGGACATCACTGATAAGAGAAGTAATTAGTGAGTTATTTCCTCATTGTAAAATTGCTGAGTGCATGAATGAGTGAACTGAATGAAACTGATTGGGATTTTCTGAAACAGTTAATGTACATAATGAAAAATATGCTTGGAATAAAAAAATGTTATCTTTCCCAGATCTGTATTTCTTTGCATAGCTGCTTCTTCTTTTTCCAAAATAACTGTGGAAGCCTTCTTCTGATTTCTAAGGCAGGGAGAGAGAGCAGTGGATTCTGATTTGTCATTATTCCTAATACCTTCTTTGATGTTTGAGGGTCTCATTCATTCATGCTGTACAAGTGACTTTTCAAGTATTACACAGAGGATCATGTGCACCCTGAAGAGAATTTTTGCCATTGGGCCCAATGAAAAGCTATAAATAAACGTGTGACAAGATGCCTTTTGCAATTTAGAAATACCTGACTGATTCAAGGAAATGAGTTGGAGAGAAAAAGGTGAAAGTGAAAAAAATCTGACTTATAAAAATCAAGACTTGTGTGCAATGGTTTATTTGAGAGGAAGTATCCCAGGGAATAAGAATCAGGGCACTAAAAGAAGTGAAAGAGGAAAAGTCCATCTATGAATGCATTACTGAGCAGACCACCACGACGTGCCACAGTGTCTCACGCTTACTGAACGTCCTGAGGAATTGGAGAGCCTCCCCAGAGAGATGTTCTTTCCTTTGTATTTCTAAGTTTGTTTGAGAAGCAGCAGTTGACTGAACTCCTGCAGGAATTCAAAACAGCAGCAGCAGGGAAGTTGCAATGTAGAAAACAAAAGAAAAAACATCCATGCAACTAGTTGTTCCAGCAACAGTAGGAGCAAATACTTGAGCAGAATGAATCCGAAAACTAATGGTCACTGCAATCCGTCCTTCCTGCTTCTTTAGATTCATTAAGCCCAGTGCATCACAGAATCTTCGTGTTGGTATGTTTACAATTTCTGCAGGACGTCCTGCAGGTAGACTTAATGGAACAATTCCTGATGTTTCAACATGGAACCAGCTACATGCCACCCATTGCAAATTTCCTCACTCTCACCCAACACATTCCCTTCACAGAACTGAAATCCATAATAACTTGACACTTGTAGCTACAACTGGCCATACGCAATTATCATTGTGCATAAAGACATTACAGTGAATCTCTGAGTTGTAAAGAAAATTCTCTTTTGCTCTTATTGTCACCACTAATCTAAACCCTCATGATAATCAGGACCCAGTTCTTCAATCTTTATCTGTGAAAAACCCAGTTGATAATTATAAATTCAATTCACTTATCACTACCCTAAATGAGCAAATAGTAATAATACTTCAGATTTAGTGAAATTGTCATGCCCACCAGTAATCAAGAGTTCTACTCCAGCAGAATTTAAGACTATCATGACCCAAAGGATAAATTCTGAAAGATTATCACTGGATGTGACAGCTGAGAAGCTAAAAACCTACGTTAGTCCCTTGGATGCAGGACAGAATCCCATATATCAAGGATATAATACAATGGAAGATTGCCTTTCCAACACCATATGGCATTGTTTTTGACCTGGCACCTTAATTAAGTCTTTAATAGACCATTCCATCATTTTATTAGGCCAGCTGCCCTGGGCAATACAGTATATGGTTGAATGATTGAATCTTATGATTATGTACCCATTGTTGTACCTCTTTCAGCACAAAAGAGGGCTAAAACAATATTAAATGAGGTCCCATGTCAGTAAATCAGTTATTAAGTCCTGAGATGGTGCTGCTTATAGCGATAATTCAGGCAAGGAAGATGAACTAAGTTATAGAGTAAACATAAATTTCAGTGAAACAAATACTGGTTTCTCTAGTGGCTAACTGATTGAATTGAAGAAAAAGAGAAGACAGAAGTCTCAGTATCTGTCTCTGTCAGTAAATCGGAGACGATCTGCTGTAGGCAGATTGGACATTCACTAAAGAAAGATATAGTTTCAGACATTGTTGGATACATTCATGGCCTCCGCTATTGTCACAATTTCATTCTTTGGCCCATTGCCCCAGAACTGGAATGGCTAAGGAGAAACTAGTTGACATCTACATTTATCTGAAAGTTGAGTACTTCATCTGCAAAAGATGATTTCCAGTGGACATTAATGTGAGACACACAAATTAATGTAGTTTATATCCAGTCACATGGCCTAATCACCTGTCTCTGCTCTAAACTTCTTTATCTTTGTTCTTCCAATTTAGTTATTTCAAGACCTCTGACAAAGCAGGCAAACCACTTGCTGATGTCCTGGCATCTGTGATATCCATCTAGTTCTACATTTTTATCTACCACCAACATAGTAAGCCAATCAACCTATAAGCTAGACCCGATTTTTGTCTGGTAGTTGATTATCGTGGACGCTGTGTGATTGCACAGGCCGCAGCTTTAGGCATTAGAGCAGCAGAAGTAGGTGGCATAGTCTGGGCCACCAAGCAAGCAATTTCCTGTGCCTTCAGAACCATCTTGCATTTATTTCTGAATATACCATGTGCACTGAACAACATGCTACTGTTACAGCCCTTGAATTTTATGATGCAATAAATCAGAAATTACCCAGATAGTGAAAGACAGCTCCAATTTCGTACTATTTCACATCCATGATCAGGTGGTCATTCTGTTGGGACCTATCAGGATGTTAAGGGATGCTTTATAAATATCTTTTGCTACATAACTGTAGCAGATTAAGTTAGGACTCATTTATTCAGTATCTTTATTCATTTTAATTATCTCTAACATGGTGTAGGGCCCTCTTTTACTCTGGGCCATACTCAAAACTGGTGACTTTCTGAATTCATCAATAATGTGATAAGAATATTATTCCCAAGTGTAATTATGTTCAGAATTTCTTTAAAAGTTGCCAAACACTTGGGCCTCCCTAGTAGTTCAAGAGCTTCAGCGCAGCACTATGGGGCTTCCACAGCCACTGCAGTGCAAATTAGATCCCCAGCCAGGGAGGGGACCCACATGGCTGGCAGACCTCTCCTGCCTCACCCACTGCCCCCCTCAGCTGTGTTTTTCAGTCAATCTGCCTGTTCTACTCCCCACTCTGTCTCTGGTGAATCCTTTCATTCATGTGTCTCTGGCCTGTACCACAGCTCTTGTATGCATAAATAAATAAAAACTTTTATAAAAATCACCCAAATGCATGTTCTACAAAAAAAAATAAAAAAGTTTGCCAAACTCTAGACCTCTTTTTTAATGGTAAGAAGTAAGCATTCTCGCAAATTATCCTTTAGAGACAATGTCAAGCATGCCAAAGACCACTCACCACCTTAAAATATTACTGCTATAGCTGTGTCCTATATCTTCAAAGACTGTATCTCCTACATTCTGGCATGCATAGATCTTACTACAATGCTCAAAGTACATTTTACTTCTTGCTCACCGAATTCAATTAGCATGATATATTTAACAGAGCAAAGTAACCTGATATTCTGCAGAATTTTGAAATGATCAGGGCTACAGAAAACTATTGTGATGGAATTTTGGGGTAAGATAGTAAATGTGTACCTCCCGTCCTCCTTCATATGTAAATACAAGCTTCTATTTGATGAACTGCTACATAACAATTAACAGATTCTATACTGAGCTGTTATATAGGAAAGATCTTATCTTTGGCACAACAGTTGTGACTGGAACAAACAGTGGTTACATTTACAGTTACCATTGTTATTTTCCACAATCTATCTGCAAAGGCCGACAAATAAACTGAATGAGGACACAAGAGGAATGTTTGTTGTTGTTGTTTTTAATATTTTCTTTATTTATGCATACAAGAGCTGGGGCACAGACCAGAGATGTAGGGCAAGGGTGGGGGTGATGGGGGTTGTGTGAAAGGATTCACCAGTGACAAAGTGGGAAGCAGACAGCAGACCAGGCAGATGGAAATACACTGCTGAGGGAAACAGTGGGTGAGGCAGGAGAGGCCTGCTGTGCCATGTGGGTCCCCTCCCTGGCCAGGGATCAAACTACTCTCACTGCAGTGGCTGCAGAAGCCCCACAGTGCAGTGCTCAACTGTTGCACCACCAAGAAGGCCCAAGAGGAATCTTCTGAGGAACTATGTAAAATGTGCTTTAGAATTGCCTACCAAATCACCAATACCAATCTGGACTGGTCAAGGTTTGCACAGAATGTGTCAGCTACCTCATACTTCCAGGTTTACATATTCATCAGAATGGACAAACGTGGCTCTCATGGGTACCCCAAATTCCAGTGACAGAGAAGACCTAGGGCAGGGATGGGACACCCCTAAGATGGATGCTTGCATCTGAGGTCACAACAGCAGTTGGAGCACAAAGATTCCCGCCCCCAAAATGTTAATATAGTATGAATAAAAAATTCATATGACCAGTCAGTTGGCCAACAAAACCAACAGTGCAGGCGTGATTCTGTGAAGGTCTGAGGTAATATGATGAAAAGGCAATAGCTTGAGCAATGTTGATTTTTTTCACCAAGTTTATTCTTTAATAAATGTTTTTGTGAAAAAAGAGAATGGTTACAGATGTTTTTGAGAATGTTATCATAGAAGCACAGTTAAAAGTGACTAACATATCATTTTTACATGCTTGCATTCGGATTTCAAGATGCCCTGTGAGAAAAGTTTTCCTCAGAATACTCAAAAAGTTCAGAAGCGCTAGTTTATACACTTAGCGGCCTTCCTTCATACAACATTTCTATCCTAAAATGTAAAATCCTCTATCTAGATATCATCTATGCCACTAAATTCAAATTATCAAGAGGAAAATCCCTGATCTAAGTCAATTTAATTTGGTCAATTCTTACACTGCTTTTGTTGTTACATTATAAGAAAATGTTCATTAGTCCAAATAGAATTCAAATCAATGAGTAAACATCACTTTCAATGTAAAAGGAAATCAAACTTACTGTAAGAGGACTATAAAGTAAATGAAAGCACCATGGTAACTTTTAATTCATGAGACTATTCAGAGCCGGGCTGTGTTTAGGTCTGAGAGTCCTTGAACTTGGGGTCTTCTAAAATCTTTTCTCTCTTTTTTAAAAATTTCTATCTACCTACAATATTTTCCAAGAATAATTTTTGTGAAAAAAAATGCCTCTGATTCTTTTTTTGGAGTCCCCAAAAGAATCACCAAGTATATAGTTCAGCTGCATAATAGCAATATAAATTAATGATAGCTGAACACTATCTTTCCTGCTAGAAAAAGAGTGGGAAAAAAATCTCAAGATGTTAAAACTGGGTCATAAACAATATTGGGAAGGAAACTGTAGCTATATAGTTGTGAAAATTGGAAGTGATTTTTTTGTGTATAACGGGAAGAGCTGAGCCAAGGGATGCAATAGCTTGTTTTAACAACGTTCAGGGAAAATGTACTTTACTCCCTAGTCAGCCGTGAACCTATTTGCTTTAAGAGGGTTGGAAACAAACTTTCTGAATAATCTTGAAGTGTTCTTACCAATTTCCTTCAAATAGAACAAATTTAAATCACTGGAGATAGTGACAGAAAGAGACTCAAAAGTCCTAGACAATTCTCTAAGAAACTGTAGAAATCAGGAGTAATCAGAATCTAGTCTTTTTTCCCCAAGCCACTAGTGATTTATAACAGTTTTATCAAGCTTTCTATATTAAAGTCGGCCATCATTTCAACTTCTGAAGAAATATTGCTACAACACAATAATAATAGCATTTTTAGTAAATTGCAGGATGCAACTTCACCTTCCAGAAAAGAATTGAGAACAAGTGAGGACAGCGTGCTAGGACGAGGTTTTCTATTTTATGTCAATGTGCCAATTATTTTTAATTACAAAACAGCATAAGAAAGCAAATATTCTTCCTCTGGACTTTTTTTTTTCCTACTAACTTTCCTAATGATGACTGAGGAAAAGATCTAATACTGACTAGGTAAAACACTATGAATATTCATTATGTACTATATTTATGATAATCTCAAAACATATTTAATAGCCTCTTAATTTTTGCCTCATATTTGTCACAGGAATACATAATTCTTACACAATTTCTCTAATCAAGACAAAGGATATAACTCACTTAAAGATGAGAATCTTTAAGATTTACCAAAATATAACAAAACCTTTCACAAAATTGTGAAAGTCTAGTGTATGCCGTCAAACACAAAACATAAGCGTGTTGTGAAGTGTCTGTCACCACATCCGTGACCTATATAAGCTAATTATTCCTAGGTCCCAGGTCTATAATAAAGTTTCCAAGTAAGTCTGCCTGGTATTTTGCACACTGGCCAGTTGGCAACCTATTTCCTTAAACACTAATCTGTAATACGAAATTAAGTGAATATACTATTGTAGGAATGAAAAGCTAACGGTGAACGTCTTTCTGTTCACTTAGTTTTGGCTGAGGTCACTAGTACTCATACAAATGAGTAAGTGTCTCCACATTCTAAAGAGAAAACCGCCCCTAGCACCCCAGCTGAAGTTTTGGAGCAGGACCATCGCTTCTACAGTAAAGAACTGCTACTTGATACTTTGAAAGCATCCTTTGGATCCCTACCAGGCTATATAGACTGTGTACCTAATATGAGACATCAAATGAGAATCTTTAAGATTTACCAAAATATAACAAAACCTTAGCATTGTTTGAGTTACTCCAAAAGGAGAGTCTGAGAGAAGGACTTGGATCAAGGTGATTCATCTCAGAGGTCAGGTAAGAAAAAAGGAGGGACGGCTCCAGGAAATCGAGACAGAGAAAGTGGAAATACTAACTGGCAGAGCAGTGAGACTGTCGCCATGGTGACAAGGTTTGCTTTGCAGGCATCTCCTAGGTACACATAGAATACTTTCCAGAATGGTCTAGCCATAAGAATAATTATTTAAATACTACCTTTACTTCCCTTTATAGATGCCTACTAGGATACTAAAGGCTATTCATAGAGACAAATACTCCATATACCAATTATCACTTTGCAATTACTACAAGAATGTAAAATCCTTAGTAACAAGGGTCGTGTCTTGTTCCTAGCGAGAGATTGACTGTAATTCAACAATTACCAAATGAGATTTTTCTTTGAATAATAGAGAATAATTAGCATCTCTATATTTCTATCTATGGAAATCTGAACACCTCAAGGTAATGGCAAAATTATGAGTAGCATCTTTTTTTTTAAAGACTTATTTTATTTGGGCCTCCCTGGTGGCACAGCCAGCTGAGCGCCTCACTGTGAAGCATCCGCCGCTACACATGTGAAGAGACCCACATGGTGCAGCAGACCTCTCCTGCCTCACCCACTGCTTCCCTCAGCAGTATATTTCAGTCAATCTGCCTGTTCTGCTCCCCACTGTCTCTGGTGACTCCTCTCACTTCCTGCGACTCTGGCCTGTACCCCAGCTCTTGTATGCATAAATAAATCTTAAAAAAAAAAAGAATATAAAAAATAAAGTTGAAAAAAAAAGATTTCTTTTATTTATTTATGCATACATGAACCGGGGTACAGGCCAGAGGTGCGGGGCATGAGAGGATTCACCAGAGACAGGGTGGAGAGCAGAACAGGCAGATGGGAGGCAGGAGAGGTCTGCTGCACCATGTGGGTCCCCTCCCTGGCCAGGGATTGAACTCGTGCTGCAGTGGCTGTAGATAGCTTCACAGTGCAGGGCTTAACCCCTTGCACCACCAGGGAGGCACCTTGAGTAACATCTTTTAGAATTAATGCCCACATTTTCTTTTTTTTTCTTTTTTTTTTTATTAAAATATTTTAAAATTTACATATACTTGCCATTAATTGTAATCCCCATGTATTCCCCATCACCATCTCACC
>JAGFMF010012288.1:1403672-1416800 GCA_019455555.1 Galemys pyrenaicus | reverse complement strand
TTCCATCGTGTATATGTACCACAGCTTCCCGATCCACTCATCTGTTTTTGGGCATTTAGGTTGTTTCCAGGTCTTACCTATTGTAAAGAGTGCTGGTATTCTTTTGAATCAGTGTTTTTGTGTCTTTTGGGTATATTCCTAGGAGTGGGATTGCTGGATCCTATGGAAGTTCCATTCCTAGGAGATTGAGGAACCGCCATACTGCTTTCCATAATGGTTGGACCAGCTTGCATTCCCACACATTTTCAAATATAGGTATTTAAAATACTGGTATTTTTCCCCTCAGTTCCTGCTTCCATAAATATTGGCTTAAAAACATCTCGTGGTAGGTTTCCTCTTTTTTTTTTTTTAAAGATTTATTTATATTTTAAGAAACTTCCTTTTTAAGTTGCACAGTGATTTCTTCCAAACTACCATTATTCACAGAATTGGATGGGCCTTCCTCCATTTTCTTTTATCCCATTAAACTTTATTAATATTATTCTTCCTCTGTAAAGCACAAGAAGTTAGGGTGAGTAGAATGAAATATTTAAAGGACGCTCTAAGATTCCCTAGGTCCCACCCCAGGGAATCCTAAAGGCCTTGAAGTATAAGCCACTTCCAGTTTTAAATGAGAACAATGGTAAGCTAAGGAGGACTTTCTTTAAAAAAAATAAACAAAGGTCTTTCAAAAATCATTTAACTCAAAAATGTCAATTATGAGAATACTTAGATCACAAAAACTAACAAGTCCAAAGAGATAATTAACAGCAACAATATGATGACCTGCATTCTTCCAATTGCCCTGGAGTTTACATTCTCTTTATTATATCAACACTCTGTTGCTTCTCCCTTTCCCAACATGAGAGACATATCTTCCAATCTCCTCTAACTTCCCTGTCGGATGGTAGGTAACTCTTTGTCCTCTCTGTGACAGCTCATCATCTGCCCTCAGCTTTCCCTAGCTTGTCACACTCAACACTTTCCCCTAAGACTCATCTGTCAGAGGCTGAGAGGAAGGCACTGTGTGTACAAGGCAATGCTCTACAGAAGGCAGTACAGTCATATGTCACTCAATGATATATTGGTCAATGTTAGGCCACCTAAAGACAGAACTCCAAAATCCCTACTACCTCATGACAGCGTAGCCCACACTGCCAGTGTACTATGATGGCCACAGGAAGCCATGATTGACCCAGCTCTGCATCCAACATCCCCTCCTGAATGGCTCTGCCAGTGAAATATGGAACTACTGTTGGAGACAAACATAACTCATGACACTAACATGTCAACGAAATGGCCTAAGCACACACGTCTCAGAACATATCCCCACCTTTAAACAAAAAGTGAATGTAGTCTGTGAGATCCTCACAGGGTGAAACCAAGTCTTATTTGACCCTAAGCTCCATAGTCCTAGCAGAGCAAATAAAATTTAAACGGTTTTCATTTCATTTTGTTTTGGCTTTATATTAATTGAGTCACTAAATGAAGATTAAAAAAAAATCTTCTCCCAGAACAGAACACCATCAGAGCAAGGGTCTGAGATGTTCAGTCAGTCAAACCCCCTGAGAAGAGGTCAAAACTCAAACTTTTCCAGCCCTCCCCACACTCAGTCTGGCCAGATACCAAGCTTGCTCCCCAGTCTCGCCATTTGGCTGGTCTGGGGCTGCTGAGAAGGGCAGAGACTAAGAGCTCCTTAACCATCTAACTCCTTATTCAACAGTCTCTTCTGCATGGCTAGATGCCACTGAGAAGCTATCTTGGGTCACTGGATAGACCTGCCATTTTCAAACTAACAGCCTTCCAAAAAGCTCTCATTTAGATGAATGAAGTAATTTATAACCATATAGGAAAGACAGAAAGAAAGATGGGCTAAAGAGTGCTGCTTCAGCCCTTTCAGGGAGGTCCAGTCTGAACTCCCGTAGCCAGTCTTGTCAAGTGCTCACTACGTTTACTCAGATAAGCTGTTATCCTGCCCCGGAAAGTACTGGAAGTTTTTTTGGCCCATCGCCATTCATTACCAGGAAGAAAAATTACCTTCTTATTTGAAGCTCCTTTTTTACATCATGGCCCATTGGCCATGACTGATGTTGCTTTAAGTAAAGCAGTTAAAACTGCTTAACCTCAGAAAGCCTCATCCATAGAAAGTGCTAGCTAGAATTAAGATAAAATCCCAAGGAGGCAGAACTGTGAGAGGACAATGAGTGTCTTCTTCAAAATTCCTCTTACCACCTTGATGATAGCTAAAGATGCAAAAACTTATGCTCAAAATATAGTTTTTATTACTCTCATTATTACAAAAAAAACGTGCAGGAAATAAGACAGTGATTTCACACACCCTGAAAAATGCAAAACACCATTGATCAATCCACCTTTTACATTAAAATGATACCAAAGAACAAAATACAGAAGTCATTTCCATTATAAGTAATGAATACATAATTTTATATTTCACTAGTTAGAATTCCCATTAAAATATTTGTTAAAAAATCTAATTTATCATTTTATACTTCAATCTCATTTTCCATACTCTTCCAGTGATTCTTAAAATAATTAGAATATGGCTCATCACTTCCCTCAGTAACCACAGTCTTTCAATAGTCAATTTTTTTTAATGCAAAACATTCTGCAAATTTCATCTTAAGTAGGATAACAGTTTTTGTTGTACCAAACTCATTCTTTCTTCATACTCAACTTCCTGTGAAGAAGGAATCCATAAAAGGAGAACTATTCTCTGCAGTTTGTTGGCATTTAGGAAGTTAGACATCATTTAAAAGATGGGACCGGGCATGTTCCATTAGTTCTGGTACCACATTGCAAAGGTTAGGATGATAGTGGCCCATTGGTAGAAAAAACTTGAAGGGAGACTTAGTTAAATATTAGACAAAGGTGCATGAAGTAAACAATTTTAAAAACCCATAAATAGACAGCTAGCTAATAGTTATTACATTCAATAATTTAGCATGATATGCATGATGGTTTTGACCTCCAAAATAATTTAGCGCCTTGAGCTGTATTAAATGCAGAACATTAATTCTTCCCTCTGGTTGTCAAGCCAACCAAGAGACCCGTCACATCCATTTAAATAAAGCCTGCATCATCTAATAATATTAAAGGGGATAAAATATTAATATGGGCCTGTGGTAGAACATTGGCCAAAAGAGCTGCAGTGAGGTGCCTTTAATTTATTACCCTGATAATCTGTCTTTGTACTGAAACCAGGAGTTAAAGCACCATCAAGAATTATTTTTTATGCTAGAAGATGGACCCATTTAAGAAAGGTTACAGGTCCTCCAGTTGCTGAGAATTTTTAATATAAAAGAAACTCATGAGTTTCATTTTAATTGTATTAATTTGAAGAGATTAAAAAAAGTACACATGCCATGGATAATTACAATGAAAATGAAAGTTTAGAAGAAAAAAAAGATGCTTTCCCTTATTAAAAAATAAGAGTATCTGTATCAATGTATTATTTACATGTCACATACACCAAACTTAATCAGTGCTTCAGTGCTTCTTGATTCCCACATATTCTAACTTTTATGGTTATGGTTTTCTGGATCATTTTCCAGTGAGTGTACTTTTGAAGCAAGGACATTCTAAGTACATATCCCCATTCTGAAAACCACCCCTGTTTCTTTTGAAGATTTGGTACTGATGGGAATGGAGGTTACAGATAAAGATAACCATGTAAGAAGCACTGACCATTGACTATTCAATGGTCATTTCAGTAAATGAGAAGTATGTACAAAGGTTATTAAAATACAGTTATATAGAAAACTTATCTTAAACAACCAACATATTTCTTTACAACTAATCATACTATTTTTCCAGAGAAGTCACCAGTGAGAAATGAAAGCCAGGGACTGCATTCTTCCTTCCCCATCATCCACCTCCCGCACAGCAGTCCACCTCTCTTTAAGCTGAGCTTCCACCGACTTCAAAGAAGCACCTGTGTGTGTGTGTGTGGGAACCAGGCATAAGACATGGGAGAAACACAAACCCGACCACAGGAAAAAAAACCTTTCAAAAGTTGTGATCAAAGCATTGACTTCTTCCTCCAAACAAGGCAACTGCTCAGTAACGATCAGATGAGGCATGAGATCACAGATGTTAGAACTGACACGGGAAGGCTGGCCTGCATGTGAAAAAGGAACGCAGCCCAGCAATGAAAATCTCACACTCTCAACTGCAGAGCTCTCTGGCTGATGAAGCCACCTGACGAAATGCACCATTCTGCTGTCCCAAAGGGCTGTCATTTCTTAGGCTACGGAAAGTCATTTGTATTCAGGGACTCAGAGGGTCAGTTCAGCTCCTTCTCTTTGCACTTATTACTTTACTCTATCTTAATGTCTATGAAACAAGCTCCCTGAATTCACTTGAGGCTTATCTGCAATATAACAGCAGGCTGGATGATGCAACACAAGAGTATGAAGAAAAGCCAGTTTTTCATCTTGGTTGTACCTGGGAGTCAGGTGTCATGACAGTGACTGTTTCTATGGCTCCTACCTCATATGTTGAGCGGCCACAGCAACACTCGTCTTTGTGAAGTGTTAGTCTTCATTCTTCAAGCCCCATGAGTGAGATCAAACTTAACCCTATGGGAAAGACAAAAAGGTGCAATGAGTTTATTTGCTCAAATGGAAGCAGAAAATTATAGAATAATGTAAAAGTAGCTCTATCTCTAAGGGGTTATGAATATATCTCCTGGAGCAAAGACAAGCATGGAGAGATTTATATTTGACTGTCTGCCGAGGCTAGCATTGTGTAGAGTTATCAAGGTGAGTGTACTCCTTCTAGTACAGCCTCCCTTAAAAACTTCCAAGAAGTGTTCATTAACAAGTAACTCTGAAAGCTCTTACTGGACTCAAAAAATTTCTAATGGACATCATTGTTGAAATAGTGTATTGTTTGGGGGCTTCCCAGGAGAATTTCCATTAATCCATCATGATTACAAGCCTAGCACTGCTCTTTGCACTGTAAGGACATCGGTGGGCAGCATGCACAGCTCTGGAATTCAGAAACCGTGTGAGCTAGTGTTTCTACCGGTGAGGTCACACTGGTTTACAACACTGTATGAGTTTCCAGTGCACAACTTCACATCTTCACAGCTGTCTATACCACATCACAGATTCCCTTGTAATCTAAAGTGATGGTAGAGGCAGGGTTGCATCATAAAATACAGAATACCCGGTCAAATTTGAATTTCAAAGAAACTTACGCTAAGTCCCAAATACTTCTTGGGACACACTTAGGTTAAAAATCATTTGTCATTTATCTGAGATTCAAAGTGAACTAGGCATCCTCTATTTTTTTTTACTAGTAAAAGTGAAAAGAAAAGGAAAAATGGAAAAAGCTTAAGTAGATAAACAAGAATAGTATCATTTATGGAATGCCTATCTGTGCCAAGAACTAAATTTAAACTTACAAAAGAGGAGTGTGTTTAGTGTGTGTGGGCAAATATATTTAATCAACCTTAATAAATGCCAGGGTAAGTTATTTTAACAGAATAAAGCAGGACTATGGGTGAATTCTATGTGACAATAAAGTCAAGCTGTCAGGTACCTAACAGTACTATGTGTAACATAGTCTAGTTTAATCCAAAAAACGCCTCCTTACTCACATACCAATAAACTTTCTCACCAGGTAGCTAGAGTTTCTTTAAAAAAAAAAGTATCTATTCTAATTTAAAGAGATGGTGGTGATGATGACGATGCTGATGAAAGGGATGAAAAGACAGAGATCTTTCAGATGCACACATAGGAAACAGTTAATGGTGGCGGATCTTTGGAGTAACAATGGAGAATTGGAGGGTGGGAAGCAAAGGGAGGGGCCAGAGGAGGACATGGAATGGGGGCAACTGAAGTCAGCTTCACGGACACATGGACCTGTGCACTCATACAGGACCCAAATCTTAGGAGGATCCTGCATTTGGTTAATGCTCTGCTGTCATTGTCTTAGTATTCTGAAAAAAAATTTAACAAAGTTCCCTGTATTTTCATTTTGCATTGAGTCTTATAAATTATGTAGCTGGTCCTGGGAGGGATTGTCTAGATTCTCTAGAAAACAGAGTCTATAGCAAAGCTTATGTGCTATGACTTTACTGAGAAGCGTACCCAGAGAAACAGGATTGAGTGCAAAGGGAATGATATAGAGAAAGAGGAAGAGGACACACATGAAAATGTTACAGAACTGTCCTTATGGTTGCAAATGTAGATGATGCCTTAATCTCCCTGGATGTCTTCTGAGAAGTCACATAAATACTGCACCTCATGTGAGCATGTGTATTGTGGTTGGAAGATGAAAGTACTGTTTTGAATGCTGCTGATAAGTATAGCTCAATGTATTTAAAAACTATTAGATCTGAAACTCCACAGAGGTCAGTGGTGATCTTGGATTATTTATAGTGAAGTCAAAGCAGATTGGGGAAGATGGCTAGAGTAGAAAACTATTTCAAGAAGTTTACTTAGGGGCCTCCCTGGTGGTGCAGTGGGTTAAGCAACGACTATGAAGCAAATTGCAATCATTGCAGCACGAGTTTGATCCCTGCTGCTGGCCAGGGAGGAGACCCACATGGCACAGCAGACCTCTCCTGCCTTGTCCACTGCTCCCCTCAGCAGTGTACTTCAGTTAATCTGCCTGCTCTGCTCCCCACTCTGTCTCTGGTGAATCCTCTCACACCCCCCCCACACCTCTGGCCTGTACCCCAGTGCTTGTATGCATAAATAAATAAATCTTTAAGAAAAAAAAAAAAAGAAGCTTACTTGGAATGGGTAAATGTGGGGCTATAATGGAGTGGAATTTAGTTGAGTTTTTTTGGTTTTTTTAAAGCTGGGAGGTAAGAAGTATGAATGTTTTTGAATAGTAAGGGGAATTATCTAGTAGATGTGAGAAGTTACTGAAACATTAATGAGGGGAGGATTTCTAGGACAATGAAAAGGCTACAGATGATGGGATCTTGTTCACAAGCAAAGGGATAGGAGGAGCTTGAATGATTCCCTTGCAGATTCAAATAGAAAAGATTGACTATAATTGTCCAGACACAATAATTTCATGGATGTCACAGAAGTTCTTTCCTGATTATAAAAATAAAGGCCAAAATAGGAATGAGACTAAGAAAGAAGGTGTTAAAGCTGTGAATATAGAAGTGGTGCAAAATAGGCATTTGGAAAAGAAGAAGAAATAAGCACTAAGTAAAAGTAATATAATTGCCAACAGCATTAGGGATCTAATTGAGACTGGTGATCATGAATATAAGACCCATAGAAGTTAGCCCGAGCAGACAGAAAGTAAAGAAGAAAAGGCAGACAACCTCTGAAAATAACAGGAAGTGTACCACAAAGTATTTCCAAATCAGGAATAGAATTTTGAACTTAATAGTATATAAAAATAAAACAAACAATGGCCTAAACTAAAATAAGCCAGACCAATAACTCACACCTTAACACTGATTATTTTAATAAGGTAACATGACTTAATGGTATTAAAAATATTACAGGACAATTTCTAACAGGAATTAAGAGCTCTAAGAAAGTCTTCTGGGATCTAAGAATACAGACTATCAATTCTCTCTTTGATTTATCCATAATTTTAGCATCGACAGACACTGCAGAACAGCAGCTATAAAACAGAAAGTTAGTATAGTAATTTGCTCTATTATAGGTAATTAAAAGAACAAATAAGGAACTATTAAGGAGTTTTCTATTGCCTGGAATATTATGACAAGAACTATATTTAATTTAACAAAAGGATATGCACTATTAATAATAATAATACTTGTATGATTATGTTAAATATTTGAATAATTTTAGTAATTACCATACTTATTAAAGGCAGTAAACTTTCAGATGATGGAAGTCTTACTGCACAGAAAAATTCTACTTTTTTAAGTGGCTATTATAACATATATATAAATATTCACTCAAAAATCTCAATATAGTTACTGTGTTTGTAAGTAAAATGGACTATATCCAACATGATGGCATAGCTACACTTTTGAAAAGAAAATGCAATCGGTATCAAATTCTTTTCTTAAAAAAATTACTGGATATTACATTTCATTAAAATTCTTATATTTCAAATGTAAAAATGAAGAATTTTTCGAGGATTTACAAGATGTTACTTTAGTGAAATATATTCTTCATTCATCTTTCTGTATCAAATTTATCTATATTTTATCAAGAAACACTGAGGCAATGTTTCTTTAAAACTTTTCATATAAAAAATTTTATCACTGATGAAGCCGTTATTTTAGAAATCCTGATTTAGGTATGGAGAATATGGTTTTATTTTTCTCTGCTTTTTTTAATAGATTTTTATTGCACTAACATACACTGTAACCATCATACAAGTAAACATCATTACAATTTGATAAAGTAACTTCCTTGGTCAGAGAAATGTTTGAAATAATACAAAGTCAATGCTAGTTATGATGCTTTCAGCTGCAATTAACCCAACAGAAATGCTATTGTCATTCCCCATTTGCACTAATTATATCATTTGACAATAAGTTAGGCGGTAAGTTTGTTTCAGATTTAGTTAATTTAACAGCTCACAAAACTCATACATTTCTTTCCCGTTTTGTTTTGTTAGTTCCTTTCACAGTAAAAAGTCACATTTATATTCAGAAAAGACACTTGAAAGGATTAAATTAATTAAAACGTGTAAAGCACTTCGATTGGTGTCAGGCATGTAATAAGCACAAAGTTAAATAGTCACCAGTTTTTTTTATTATCATCATTATCATCTTTACTATTATTCCAAACCACTCCTTAGGAAGGAAAATTGAATCACCACAACACTCGCCGAGTGTTCGCCGAGGACCAAGACGAGGTTCAGACAGGCCTTTTCCAAGGGTCATAGCTGCCTGGTACCTGCATGAGCCTTAGTGCCAGTAGTAAGAAGGAAGCTCACTCTCGTCCTACCCTCTTACCAGCTGCGTGCCCACTGTCCTGCTACAGCCGTTATGCGGTTATATAATGTAGGGAAGGTCCTCGCTCCAAGTTAAAAGATGAAGGCTATTGATAGTAAAACACCAAGATAAAGCACCTGACCAACATACCCTTGTACAACATTATTCCAAAGAATGTGAGGCAAATAATGATAAAGCCCCTGAGGCAAGAAACTCCAACTTCATTTTCTCCAAGAAATCATTAGCAACTGTTCGCAGAGTAGCAAAATCTCCAGATTTTGGGGGTAGAAATGTTTTCTAATATACCATAAAGATCTATAACTCTTATTTGGAAATCTCTCTGAAGTTTCATCTGGCCATCTGTTAAAGAAGTGTACTATTCTTGGTATCTCTATCTTCCCTCCCCCAACAGTCATTGGTAACATATAGTGCTTCTCTCTCCCAAAACACAGTGGTTTCAGGACAATCATTGATAGAACAAATGTTTACACTGCCTCAGGTCAAGTTTATGCAATGGATAACAAGAGGCTGATAAATGATCTGATGTCTTGGATCATTACAAAGTTTCCTTTGGACCATTGGAGAAAGTGATGTTAATGGTTGTGCAGATTTCAAACAAAGCAAAAGTCAATCAGAAATTCAATTCGCTGATTGTACCAGGAATGAGCATAAACCCACAAGTCTGCCTCTGCATTCTGTTCCTATTTCTTTGTAGAAGATGTACTTTATCACCCACTTTCTTAGTTGAAGTGAAATGTCAATGAAAACAAAACCATGTCAGTAACATCTGTACATTCTAGCTAAAGTCATTCCCCTTTTTCACTAATTGGCATCATCTCATGTCCCTTTAATCTGGTCGACAAACTATTAAGTATATATATTACTATTAGCCAATTTTAGAGATATGTAAAAGCCAAATTCAGTGCCTTGCCCAAGATTGCTTAGAAGGTTAGAGTTTAGAAACTAGGCAAGGCCTCTTCTCTAGCCTGTCCAGTAATGAGACATCTACAGTGGTGTATGTAGCTGTATTTATTATACATCTACTCCCTGCCCCAAACTTAGGGACTCTGAGGCCCAGTATCACTAATACCATTTAATATCAAAACCACAAACATATGGTTTTGGGGCCTTAATACACTAAATTGAAATTAAGTTCTATCAGGATAGATTCTACGCACACTGGTCTACAAAACTTCTAGATTAAAAGTGGTAATATGATGAATGAAAGAATTATTTTCAAACAACAGTTTCCTACTGCTCACATCACAAAGGCAAACTGAACCATTTATATGAGAGCTCTCTGATATCCCATGATAAAAATTGTTATGTCTGTATAATTGGTTGGGTTGAAGTATTATCTGCACAGCATTTTCAACAAAAAGGAATATTCCATTCCTGGAAAATCTAACTTGAGATCACCTTTTAAAACCCATTTCTGAAAATAAGCGAAAATCTTATGCTTTAAAAATATGTTCATTTCAAAAATGTAAACTTGATTACAGATGTCTTACTAATTAGGTGTCAATAAGTCTCTGTTGAGAATCTATTTTAAGCTAAATACTATATAAGGCACTGGGAAAAGTATGAGAAGAAAAGTCCTTTCCTTCACACCGTTTACATTCAAATGGGAAATGTAGACTAATAAAAGAAGTAACAACTGAATTAATTAATTAGATGTTAAAAATGTCATGACATTACTTAGAGAATCCAGGTTACACATTCAGAGGAGATAATTCTGACAAATATAAATACATAAGGGATGAAAAGATACTGGCCATGTGAAGAGAAAGAGAGTTCTAGAGGGAAGTAAGATGTTCCAAGATCTCAAGGCAAAAGAAAGATGACCAGTGTTGAGAGAGCACAGGAAAGAGCATAACTAAGTTACCATAGCAATAGACATAATTACTCTCTCTGGGCTTCTCCTCACTCTTTCTATTATTCCATTTATCTGTATGCTGCAGTTCTTAATTACTGATATAAGTCAGTTACTATATTCCCATTCCTTGACCAGGGGCTAAGTTATGAATATTATTCCTCATTAGACAATTGCTTGCAAAATTGTCATCTTCAGGTAACAAGTTATCCACTCTGAATGTGAAGATGAATGTGATTTTGCACCAGCCCTCTGGAAGGTCAAGTGGCATGTACTAGCAAAAACACCAATAAACATAGGTCTGAGTGTCAAGTATTCAGAATGTAAATGATTGCTCAGAAGAAGGCCATAAAATAATGGAAAACTGAGTTAAGATCATCTTCCTTTGTAAGCAATGCATAGAGGGGATTTTCAGGTTTTCCCTTCTAAAACACTATACCCTAAATTAGAAGCACTTGTTAGCTCTGCTTACAATTCCAAACTTACTTCCCAAAGAAGAATGTGTCAGAACAGTGCTTGATTTTATAATGACCTCTGATAGGGCTGAAAATCTTTCTAAACAAATCTTGGCATTTCTTGCTCTCATAGTTTTAGCAAGTTAATTACTCTTCCATAAGATGTGATTTCCTGGGATTCAGTGAGCTGACATTGCTTCACGTTAATTTATTCAAGGCTGAACAGTTACATTGATTAGACAACTCCATAGCACCAGGTCTCAGTGCTTCTGGAGTTGCTCTCTTTGAATTTCAATGCGGTTAATGACAGGGGAGTGAGATTGGTATGTCTTCTGCTAGCATCTCTCTAGAAAGTGCAATAAATATTTTTAAGTTTTGTATTCGAGATAAATGTAATATTGTGTGTAATATTCTGAAGTGGGCCCTCTTAATAAATTTGAGTAGTATCACAGTTCAAGTGGAGCAAGTATTGTAGGGTGCAACTTATAACCTTTAAGGGTGCTGTGTGTTATGAAAAATATTCCATTAAATATGGCATTTTGAAGAATGATGGTAGCATGGTATGCACCTACCAAGTGACATGGAAAAAGTCCTGAGGTGAATTACTGACATTTCTGCATGAGCTGCGAACAGCGTGATACAATATATAGCAGCAAACCATAGAACAGGACAAAGCACAGAAGAGCTGGAGAAGGTAAGGCTGTTTTCAAGTGATGTGCTCACACCCTGTCCCATTGTTTAAGTGTTGCAACTCAGCTGACTTACTTTAACTTCTCTATCTCATATCATGCACAAAAACTGTTTTGATCATTTTGAATATACTTTTTTAAGAGCACAGAGACCTTCAAAACACCAGTCCAACAAAACTCCACTAGGATTTTTTATTCACAAGGCTCTTGACAGAATATAAAAGATGGCTAAGAAAGTGCCTGAAGAAGTAATGACTTTTTAGGGCTCTAATATCTGAAGTTCCATTTCCAGCAGATGCTTATGGTAATTTTTGCTGTTATTCCCCATTACCTTAAAACTCCCTTTAATGTCTGTTACGCTCCTAAACTTTGGTTAGTTATACATTAGAGGAACAAAGGAAATAGGAAATTGGTGTCCAGTTTACAGAAAAGGGAAGAGCAGTTAGCAGAAAAGGGAATGGAATTACGTTGAAGCAATCAGAACGAGTGCCAAGATAATGAAACTCCCAAGACTACTCAGGGATAGGAATGATCATTACGTTTTCTACAATAGAATGGCTAGAGTTTTGAGTTATTCTATCAAGATATTAAAGGAAAAGGGACTTCAGAAAGCTGGAGGACGTGGGGTCACTTGTGTACATTGGTTCATAATAAAAGTGCACAGTATAGTTTTGGTCTATCTGTTCAAAGATACAATTATTTTCTCTCACAACTGAACTCAGTTGCTGTTGTAAGTTTTTGCTCTGTGGTAAAAAGGTCATCATAACTGCTTGCCAGAATTTACGTATAAATTCCAGGTGATTTTGCAATGTTCATGTGTGAGATGGTCACCGTGCTATTCAACATAGTATTGGAAATTCTAGCCACTGTAATCAAGCAAGAAAAAGGGGAGAAAAGGATGTCAGAATTGGAAAGGAACATCCATTTGTAAAGAATATGGTTATTTTAAATATAGAAAAATCTCAAAGAATCCACCAAGAATCTCCTAAATCTAACCAAGAAATTGAATGCAGTTGCCGGGTATAAAATTAACACGCAGACAAGGGACTTATCACACAGATCCACAAAGAACTAACCAGACTAAACAGAAAAAAAGAAAACAACCCAGTCCAAAAATGGGCGAAAGAGCTAAAAAGGCAATTCTCCAAAGAGGACATGCAAATGGCCAACAGGCATATGGAAAAATGCTCAACTTCTCTTGTCATCAGAGAAATGCAAATC
>JAGFMF010012288.1:1346292-1403250 GCA_019455555.1 Galemys pyrenaicus | reverse complement strand
TGCACTGGTGAGATGGTGATGGGGAATACATGGGGATTACAATTAATGGCAAGTATATGTAAATTTTAAAATATTTTAATAATAAAAAAATAAAATATAAATAAAATGTAGACAAACACTGAAAAAAAATTAACACACAAAAATCAGGAGCATTTCTATACTATTATCTGTAACTATTTGGGAAGGAAATGAAAAAATTACCCTATTTATAATAGCACCAAAAACAATGAAATGCTGAGGAATAAACTTAGCCAAGGAGGTGAAAGATCTCTACATTAAAAACTGTAAGATATTTATGAGAAAATTGAAAAAGTCACAAACAGAAAAATAAGTCATGTAGATAGATTAAAAAAATTAATATTGTTAAAATGCCCATGATGCCCAAAGCATCTGTGAATTCAGTGCACTCTTTGCCATGGGTCTTGACATGGGTCATGGCTATAATTTTTAAATATGTCACCTAGAGCACAAGCAACAAAGTTAAAAATAAGTGAACTAGAAAGTTTCTAGAACAGCACAAGTGACTATCAACAAAATGAAAAGACAACCTACCAGGTGAGGAAAAAATATTTGCAGACCATATATCTGATAAAGGGTTAATAGCAAAAATGTAAAAATAATTCATACCAGACAAAAGCAAAAGAAAAGAAAAATACTCCAACAAGAATAGACATTTTCCAAAGAAGATGTATGAACAGTTAACATGTACATGAAAAGGTAACGCAATATCATTAACCATTCTGAAGATACAAATCAAAACCAGGATAAGCTATCCCCCATGCCTGTTAGAATGGCTATAACAAAAAAGACAAGAGAAAAGAGAAAACAAAGGTTGGCAGAGATGTTCTGCTGGCACAATTGTTAATTAGCACAACCCATAAAAATTCATACGGAGTTTCCTTAAAACATCAATAATAGAACTGTCCTATGCTAGAGCAGTTACTCTTCTGAGTAACTGAAAGAAATTAAAGAAATTAAATTTAAATTCTGAAAGAAATTAAAACGAGATTAAAGAAATATCTGCACCCCCATATTCATAACAACATTATTTAGAGTAACCAAGACAGCCTAAATGTGCATCTGGATGAATGGATGAAGTAAATGGAGTGTGTAAATGGAGATTTTTTTCAAGCACAGAGAAAAGGGAAATTCTACCACTTACAGCAACATGGGCGTACCCAGAAGGCATTACACTAAGTGAAATCTGTCAGAGAAAGGCAGATATGGTATGATCTCAGATTCTTAAAAAAAAAAAAAAAAAATTAATTCTTACACAGAATCTTAAAGAAAATTCCTAAATATATATATATATTTTTTTTTTTCAGGTTTGTGACTGCTATAGATGTGAAGTGGGGGAACTGATCAGATGCAGGTGGTCAAATGATACAAATTCCAGTTATAAGTAAGTACTGGGGATAGAAGATGGAGCATAATGATTATAGTTAACACTGCTGTCTGGGATATTTGAAAGTCATTGAGAGAGTAAATTCTAAGAATTCTTATCACAAGGAAACGTCATTTTTCCTTCTTGGTATAACATTAATTTACACAGTGCTATATGTCAATTATATTTTCAAAACCCTAAAGAAAATAATTTTAATATCCTTTATATAAGGAAATTATTTTTCCATTATTCATTAAATTGTTAGTTTGCCTCATGTTCCATCATTCCTTGGAAATGTTCAGTTCCTTCCCTGCAGACTTAGAATGCATGTCAACATTCCATTAAATTTGATCAGGTCTCAGCACCAACCTGAGTCTGCAAAAT
This sequence comes from Galemys pyrenaicus, assembly GCA_019455555.1. Lineage (NCBI taxonomy): Eukaryota > Metazoa > Chordata > Mammalia > Eulipotyphla > Talpidae > Galemys > Galemys pyrenaicus. The sequence goes on along the minus strand of JAGFMF010012288.1, from coordinate 1,401,482 downwards.
TTCCTTTTCCTGGAGCATTCTTTCTTCCAAGAACTTAACAAAGTACTTAAAACACTATAATTTTTGAATTGGTATTTGTTAAAAACCGAAATTAATTTGCTAGTTTTAATAGTCATTAATCCATTCAGAAATTTACAGAGAACCTACTCTGAAAAGCGAAGCGCGGAGGAAATGTCAGTAAACAAAACAAAGCCCTATTAATAACTGGGGCATCCATTCAATGCCCACAGCAGACAATACCTGAACGAGCACATACACATACGTACACAAGGCTGCAGGTGGTGAGGCCTGCTCTGGAGGAAATCAGGTTGTGAAGGAGTAGGTAGGCCAGGACCAGGACGATGGTGGGCATGGGGGAGAGAAGAAGAGGGCTTCCCTTTTATTTTTTTTTTAATTTTATTACATTTAATTGCATTTGACATCGTTTGTTTTCCCCAGTGGGTTCCCACCACCATGTCACCCGTGCACTGTCACCTCAGTCCCTTGTGCTCTTTACATCTCATCACCGTCTTTGCAGAGGGCTTTCCTTTTATTTAGGGTGGTTAGTAAAGGGCTCATCAAGAAGGGAGCATTTGAATATGTGGTGATTGGCCCAGCAGTCACAGAAGAAAATGCAAAGAACCCAACAGCAGGCTTAGCAGGTTCAGGAACAGAGGTTAAGCCAGTGTGGGTGGGGCAGGGTGTATGGGAGAGGAGTGGGGGGTGAGGCAGAGAACCTGGCAGGGTCAGACCCTATGGGGTCTTACATAGGAGGTTATATAGGAGATGTCTTTTTTTTTCCCCAATAGTTTAACGGGAGCCATTGCAGGGGTTTGAGAAAAGAAATGGCTTGATTTTCCTTTGCATTAACAGGATTTCTGCAGTTGATGGAGAATTAGGAAATAGTAGAGACTCCCACTCATGTACTAACCAGGTCTCACCCTGCTTAATTCTGAGATCAGACAAGTTCAGGATGGCTTTAAAGAAATGACATTCTGGTGGGAACGCTGTGGTGACTACACCAAAAGTGGGGAATCCTATACTGTCAAAACACTAGCAAGGAAATAAAATAATGGCACTTCTATGGTGATGAACAAAAATCAAATAAAATAAATGTCACAGCAAAAAAAAAAAAATTAGCCCTTGCCATTGGTGGCAACATGGATGGAATGGGAGGGATGGCACTAAGTGAAGTCAGAAGGAAAAGGACAAATACTGGATGATGTCACTTATAGGTGAAATAGAGAGTCACCTATATTCCAAGGGACAGATAAAGCCAAATCAAAAGCAAATCCTAGAAATCCGACTGTAGAATTGAGGCTACCAGAGGGGGAGGGAAAAGGGGGAGAGCTAAGTCAGGAGGGGGCAAGTGGGCTCTGGTAGAGGGCTATGGGTGCCTTGGTGGTGGGTACAGTATGGTAACAACACCTAAAGGGATCCCATACCTCCAAGCCCTAAACAGTATTATAAATCAAAGCTCACTCAATTAAAAAAAGATTAGTTTAAAAAATAGTGGGGCAAAACCACGAGCAAGGAGAACAATTAAGTATCTCTGCTGAGCAAGGAGACCAGTTAAGTCTCTCTGCTATCATCAAGGTGACTGGGTAGGGGTATCCTCCTTCCAGGTGACAACAGAGGCAGTGGGAGATGCAGTCAGATCTGGGTACGCAGTGAAGGGAGTGCCCACCCAGCTGGCTGTTGATACAACCATGGGTATCATGGCTTCATGGGTCTATGATTGCACCTTTTCCTACCCAATCATCACCAAGTTCTTAATCCATCAGGGACATTTTCAGTTAGCACTAATTAACTAATTAGTGCTTCAACTGACTTTAACTAATAAGAACAACCCTCATGGATGTTTCTGACAGCAACATGCCAAACATTCCTCACCTCCTTTTCCCATCTTCACCTTCTGCCATCTAATTGCTTCTCTCTTCACTAGTGGCCTTAGGGTAGCAATACAAGAATTACAGCATTCTCCAAAAGAGGGCAACATCTGTCCCAGAAATTATAAGGCTAGCAGACTTACTAAGAAAGGCAGAACTTGCAACTGATTCCTATTTCTGTTTGGTAATAAAATTCCTGATCTATGCAATACTTTTTCCCATTTTTCAAAACTACATGTTAACAAAAGGTCACAAGCTGGCTCCAGCTCCCTGTGTACTTTGCAAGGTAATATAGTTCTGAAAAGAAAAGCTTAACTTAAAGGTCAAGATATGAAATCTATTTTTTTCTGCCTATAAAATATTGAACATGTCCTTAGATTCATTGACCTTGCCTTAGTAACTTGCATGATATCAACATTCCTTTAAACAAATGAGAATATTTAAATATCAAAAAAAAAAAAAAAACCCAGAAAATAAAAGAAGAAAAATACACAAGAGGGAGCTAAGATCCTTAAAACTCCACAGTCTTTGTCATTCCATTTCACCAACAGACTCACACGTCGAACCAAACACAGGTTACATGGCAAACTACCATTTTCAGAGTTGTCTTCAAGTATGAATACAATGAATTGTAGTATCAGAAATTGAATTTTGTTTTACCATTAACATATACTCCCATTGAAGAAAAAAAGTCTCAGGGAGATTAAGATGCAAGTTTTTAACAACACTGAAGTTAAATGACCCAGTCCTTAGTATCTCTGTCTTTCCCTCCTTATTTCCCTCCCTCCGGCTCTCTTTTTCCAAATAGATAGACAGACATACAGATAAATATCCACCTCAGCTAGCATTCTGTGAGTCTAGTCTGCTCTCCAGACTTCAAGAAGATCCCAAGAATTGTATTCATCTCAGGGAGGTTCACTCAGCCCCTGACCTAGACCTAAAAGCTTTAAGATTGCCTTGGAATTCCCTGGCTCCCCATACCATTTTCTATCACATTCTTCCCTTTTTCTCATTTTCTTCAGGCTATTTCCACAGCTCACATAGCCGCCAAAGCAACACATTTCTTCAAGAGGTCATTACTCTTTAGCATTCAAGGATACTTTCCTTCCTTGGTTAATACTCTAAGTTGAAAATTAAGAATATATAGTTTGCTTCACGCGTTATTCATGCAAAGACATGGCATTAAACTACCTACAGAATGAAAGTTTTAATCTTTCTTCTTAAGCTTTACCATTTGGGGAGAAAATCATGACAAAGAAGGCAGAAGGAGTGTGGCTCATGGAAAGACGAAGGATAATAAAACTGGTATAGATATAGGGAACTATTGTCAGATCTAACTAGTTTGCTCACAAATATAATTTCACAGATTATTTCATTTTTCTCTTGTTTTGTCCTTACAAATATTGGGCATGCTATTAAGACTCCTTATCCTCAGGTCTCACAACATCTAAGAAGTACTGGGAAAACTAATAACATTTTAAAAATGGCTCCCCTTCCTTAGTCTTATACTATAGAGTAAATAAGATGCATATTATGAAAAATTCTTTTCAAATTATACACTTTACAATAAAGATCCATCCAGCTATGCAGAAAATGACCATTAAACACAGACCCTAAATCAAACAAAAACAATTCTTTTTTTCCTGCCATTCTCAGTGAAATAGTAAATGAATTAAATCTGTGTTTTTTATTTCCTTTTGAAAAACTGATGTTTATCCAAATAATTACATAAAGAATTTCTTGGCAATTTGATATCTATATGTTGAAAATAACATACGTACATAATGTAGATGATGTAGGCAATCATCTGATACTAAATCAAGAATTCTCATCATGTTTATGGAGACAAGAATTTATTCAAACAGAAACACTTTGTGTGGATGGGGGGGAGGGAATGGGATGAGGGCAGAAAGGGCACAAGGGACTGAGGTGGTGGTGCACTGGTGAGATGGTGATGGGGAATACATGGGGATTGCAACTGATGGCAAGTATATGTAAATTTTAAAATATTTTAATTAAAAAAAATTTAAAAAAGAATAAGTTTAAGAATTCACTGATCAATCATTCAAGGTGTTTCTGTTAAGATAAATATGAAACCCATAACGTTTTAAATTTTCATAAATAATGAAATTTACCTTATTAGCAGGTAAATTTTTCAAAGAAGATATTTCATCCACACACTTGAAAAATAACAATTACTTTTATAAAAAATAGGTTTAACTATAGAAGTTTTTACTCTAATGTTTCACAAACATCATTATTTAAATTATCTTATACAGAAAATAGTTACCATAGATATTATTTCAGCAATAATTTGATGATTGTTAAATGTGTTCCACTACGGTTTAGACAGCTGCCTTCTATGCCCTTCCTTTGAAATACTTTTAAGAGAGAGGTGGGATATTTTAGCAATAAAAAAAAAGCTAGAAACCAGAGTGACTAATGCTTTGAAAAACTGAAAAATTGTGTTTGATTATGGAAAGAGAACATTTTATCAGAAAAATTAAGACTAGCTATTATTTATTACCACTTGGAACCATAAAAGCAGATTTAAAAGATGAATTGGGGAACATGTTTTTAAAATTCAGTATATCAACCAATCACTTTATTTCTACTGTGAAGATATATACTCATTGTACAATGAAAGCATGATATTTGCTATAACTATACATAATAACAACAAAATTACCAGAAATGAGAAAACATGCCCTTTGGGCAAGGTCCATTGTTCTGTACCACATGGAGAGCAAATGAATGGAAGATATTTTCATTACTGTGATAATCTTTACATATGTCATCTCTGTGATCACCAAAATTAGCACCATGAAATAGGTTAAATGTTAAAATCAGAATTCTCTTACATTACACTTTTGAAATAGCTTAGTAAATAGATCATTCCTTAAAGGGAGTGTTGTTTTCTAAGACTATCCAAAGAAAAAAGCAAATCATAGAGCACTCTTTGTTTAATTTCTTCATTGCTACTCCTTCTCAAAAATAACCTGAAACAGTATACAAAATACAAGTTAAAAACAGTGAATAAATTGCAACAGCATTTCAGAGCCATGAAAATAAAACACAGGCAGGCATATCATAGTAAGATCCAGTATCAAAAAGGAAAAATGTTTAGCAATGAATTCCTTAGGGGATATGAGGTTTTTTGGTTTTTTTGGTTTTTTTCGCGGAACCAAATTCTAAAAGAAGGTATCGTTTGAGGATTTATATAGGGCACATTAAATAATGTAATAGAGAGTATCAGAGTCGATGAAGGAGCAAATTTCACAGGCTTTTCTTGTCGCAGCCTCCTTAAACTGAGAACACGCCACCACATCACCATGCAGGAGGGAGGGTGTCTGGGAAGGACAAAGCTGGTAACCAAGTACACTGCTTCTCAGTCGTAGAATCTCACTCAAGGACACAACTTATAGGGTACAGTGTCGGTGAATTCCCCAGGATGGTCTTTTTGAATCCATGCTTCTTTCAAAGGGACATTTCAAAGAGCTGTATCACGGGTTCATCTTCTTGGATGAGAACCTAGCAAATGCCTTCATTTCGGCTTAAGGGTAGACCTGTCGATACTGCAAACAGCTTAACCAGTCTTTTAACGCCGAGTGCCTACCCAGCCCCCGTCTGAGCCCCAGAGCACAGACGAAGCTGCTCAACTGAGCAGTCATGACTAACGTGACTCAATCAGAGAATAACCTTTACACCTGCTCTGTGAGCCTAGTTCTTTCCGGGCCCTGTGTGAAATCTGATAAAGTCCGTAACTGCTGCAGCCACCACTAAATAATAAGAGGCCCTCCCTTCACCTTCAAGCACAAGAAAACTAATAAACGTCCCCAGCCTGCTGCATTCTTCTAAAAGCCTGAATTATATTTAAAGCTAAAGCATCTTACTTCTCCTAGGTTAGGAAACTAGGGGACCTCCACGGGTTGTATTCGGCTCCTTTTCTATTTCCTACCTCATTCCCTCTGCGCCCAACTGATTTTCTCCCTCTGATTTGGATCCCTCCACATTTGGAGCACAGGGGAGAAGGTGAAGGCAGAACCAGGCTAATCTGGTGCTATTTCTGCAGGCAGCTGCAGGTGTCTGCAGTGCCCTCTCACTGACAGGGATGACCACAGCCAGCTCCTTCTGGGACGGAAGGTGGGTCCTCAGTCTTCCACAATGGCATTTGCAGACAGCAGCAAAAATGTTCTTCGCCCAGCAAGCATGTTTGGTCCTTCTGGCCCTGGACACCAAAATTCCACCCCCTGTGGCATAGTCCTCCTAAACAGTGTTCAAATGACTGCAGAGCAGCTCTCTCTCCTTTGGGGCTCACTTCTGGTCCACAAGAAACACCCCCAAGTATGCTGGCCCCCATGCCAGAACCCAATTCATGTGGCGTGCTCTCTGCTCTGCTGTGCCAAGGACCAGCACCAGAGCCTCCAGCTCTTGAGTGTCAGACTTGGCCTCTCCTATTTCCTTGCAGGCCAACTTCATCCACTCACACCAGGACTTCAGGGAGTGTTTACTCCTCTTTTTCTGATCCTCCAGCGCCCTCTTCCGGACCTTCACTGCCCCAACAGCACATGTGTAAGAAACCTCCATCTCCGGGTCTCTGCTTTCCTGATAGAAGGAACCCTCGCGGGCTAGGTGGCGCTGAACAGCAGCAGGGACACATCTGCTACATCCTGTCACTGATCCCCGAAGTTAGTTTTAGTTGTAAACAATGTGAGATTCTGTATAGTTTGGCCGTGATCCGAAAAGCAGAGATGAGCCAGCATGTGAGGTTTCTGCCATGGCATCAGAATTAAAGGAAAATTTCAATGGTCTCTCTTCTTGTGTACTAGAAGTAGGTAATCAGAACACCCTGTGATGTCGCCATCATCACTTCTGATTAATTTTTTTTTCTAGTCTTTTCTTTTCTAGTCTTTTCAGTTTCTTTTCTAGTGTTCAGTAGAGCTGTCAGGCTGGCAGTGTTCCTAAGGAGAGGCTGCAGCTAGTTACCTCTACAGAGACTAGGTCAGCTAATTCCTAAAGCAATTGAGCTTCAACGAGATAGTCCCTTAAGGGTGTTTGACACCTCAGTGCTTCCTGTTAACCCATGATGTAAGTTTGTGCATGATGTTAGTCATCACTACAAATATCTTTCCGAGAGTCCATCTGTTGATTTCCAATGACTTGCAAGAGCTTCAGAGCCACATGACATGTGTGCGGGGATTAGAGATACGCTGAACATTCCACTAGTTGTGAGGTGCACTAGTTGTGGGGCTTTTGGAGAGGTATCTTCCGTTATCTTACTATGTATCATGTAGAGGAGGGAGACTGAATATTTCATGCAGTGTGCTCTGAGGGCCTCAAACTACAGAAACGCCTGCAGCACCGAGCAAACAGGAAGATTTCCATGCCCACCCTGGAGGTACAGGGCCAGAATTTCTAGGGCTTGACAGCTAGAAACCACATGCTGAAAAGCACATTAAGGTTTCATGCTCACCAATGTTGAGCACAGTTGAGAACTCCGAGGTAGTAAATCAAAGAAGTAAAATCACAGAGAATCACAGATCAGAACAATTACACTGTTTAAAATGATGGTATTTTCTTTAAACCCTTGCTGCCCACATCTTTGCCCGATGACCTTGCCGTGGTTGACCTCAGCAATCAAAAGCAAACGTTCTGATGAAAGAGGTAGAAGAGGGCAAAATAGGGACAACAAAGATAACGTTCTCATTTACAAGGAAGGGTGTTAAACGATGCCAATCATAGGTGTTTGAAGCAATAAATAAATGGACAAACTGTCTAAAACAACAAAGTTCATTTCAAAGATCAATAAGTAGTGAACAAAAGCATACACTGGCAGGAATAGCAATAGTGTTAAGATAAATCTACAGTGGGATTTTTTTAAATATAAATGTGCGTATGTTATGAAAGTTTTTAAATATACCGTATGAAGTAAATTTTATTAAACACAGCTAGGCAGGGCCTCCCTGGTGGTGCGAGCGGTTGAGGCACAGCACTGTGGAGCAGTCCTCAGCCACTGCAGCACCAGTTCAATCTCTGGCCAGGGAGCTAACCACATGGCACAGCAGACCTCTCCTGCCTTGCCTGGTGCTCCCCTCAGCAGTGTATTTCCATTGATCCACCTGTTTTATTTCCCGCTCTGTCTCTGGTTACTCTTCTCAACCCCTGCAACTCTGGCCTATACCCTAGTTCTTGTATGCATAAATAAATAAATCTTTTTTAAAAATAACCCATACAGCTATGAATAAATTCTAACAGTGTGGTTGATATGGAATCATCTCCCCTCAGGATCCAACTGATTGGTTCTGGGCCAGTCTGAAACCTTTGTTGAATATTCCAATGCCCTGCTTGCCCTTTAAGTCTGGAATGCTTTGAAATATCTGCTTTTGAACTCATATGGTTAGCTACTTCATTGGTGAAGTCAGCATTCTGCTGTCAGAAAGCAAAGAGAAGAAGAAAATTAAATATTTGAGAATGTAGATGAAAAGGAACTCCCTGCTTTCACGGAACCATGACACTATCCATGGGGCACCATTAACCACCCTTGTGTTAGCAGCAGCACAGAACATAACTGTTCCATCATTTCATGCCCAGTGTAGCAGGAGCTGTATGTCCCTGGAGTGCAGATAAGGTAAGGCAAGACCCATCATTGATCACAAGCTTTTATTTCTTATTTCCACTGGATTGTTTCCAGTGTGGCCAATGTTACATATGTTATGGAAGCTCAATCCCTGAGAGGCCCTGTACAAGAAGGACAATTGCCTTATATTTAATGTAAAATGGGAAGAATGTGGAAGAGGAAACATCTATTGAGTTCAGAGAGCAGGCGCTATATTTTAAATTACTTTATTTCATTTAATTTTCTTCCTGTGAAGCAGATATTATTAATTTTACTAATTCATCAGGTTGGGGAGACTGAATTGAAAGGGGTTAAGTAATGTGACTGAGAGCCATTTAGAAAGCAGGGAAGTAAGAGTCAAACCTAAGTCTTTCTAAACATCTATTCAGAGTTGGATTCATATGCTGTGAGAACTCCCTATCCCATCATTGGGGCCTTTTGAGGATTAAGTATCAGATAGTGAAAGTAAGACCCCTAATGAAAATTTGGCAAATGTTACTTCCCTTCATTAGAAGCAAGGCCTCCTGCAGGCATGTCTTGGAGTTAAGCAAGACAAAATTATCTATTTACATACCCAACTTCAATACAGACTCCTTGAGATGAGGGAACCTATTCATTTGTGGAATCCACAATGCCTAGGTTGGTACACAGACAGTTGATATTCACTATGTATCTACTAAATATTAAATAACAGCATTAGCCAAGAAGACTGAGGAAGATAGCATGAAAGAGGGCAAAAGGATAAAACTGGATGTACTGACTTAGCCAACTTGAGAGACACATATCAACAGTGCATAGTCAAAGAACCACATCCAAATGAAATCACCTTATTCCTTCTTATCTTTTAACCAAATAAAGAGAAATTCTCAGTCTCTTTCTCCTCCTTTTTCGAGGGGGCTTGTCACCCATATGCTAACTTACAACCTCTATCATCACATCCATGAACTTGGCATAGTGTCCAAAATCTACAGTGCTATGTGACGCTGTATGCATGGCAGCCAGGGTGTTTGTGCAAAACCAGTGAATTCCAAGAGTCCTTGCAGTCATTAGCGTCACGGTCATGGGCATCAGTAGAATTCATGAATGCCCAGGGACGCATAAGCTTTGAATTGTGTGAGTTTCAGTAGGGGTCAGCTTGAGGTGTAGGCTTGACTCTTTGCTGAGCTCCATGGACGCCACCAAGGACAGTAGAAAAATAATGGCAAAAACTTCCAACTAATCACCGTCTCTATCATTTATACATACACATAATTAACCCTGATTAACTGAACTTTCTCATTCGCAGATTCACATTTTCTTTGCATGCCCTCCAACACACGTGCATAAATACGTATAGACATCTACAGATGAGTGTGGATGGTCAGTGAGGAAAGAAAGACGTATCAGCCATACTAAGTCTAAGGTTGTAGGCAGAAAAAATCAGTTATGTGGGAAGAAATATTCATATTGTGGTGAGTATTCTGCCCCTCAATCTTTCATCAAGTATGACATTCTTTACCTCAATTTTCTAAAAGTTTCAGTCAGCTATAGCTGAGGTATTTTTATGCTGAAAATTAATCCCAAGTCGCTGCAATGACCAAAAACTTCCCTTATTGCCAGAAGCATCTGACTATCGATTTAGTATTGTTTCCCACCTGCCATAATAAACCTTAGGTGCTTTCTAAAAATCCTCCTGATATCTACCTTTGTCCCGCATGGCTACGAATGAGTCAAATATACAACGGTCACAGCGGAATTCAGGTGCAATTTTACTTGTCATCTGGAAAAAAGCTCATTTGGTTCCAGACCCCAACTTTCTCTTAAACTGGGGTGTCTGTTTTGCCTGGTTTGCTCTTCAGCAAGTTATCATTTCTCTTGCTTTAATGCAAACCCTGCAAAATGCCAGCTTAGCTGCACTTTTTACTGACTACATTTGAGCCGAGGTCTGTTTTACTACTCTGTCGACTAGCTCAATTTGTCTTCATGACAGCAACTTAAATAAGAGCACTATTTTTATAGGATAGAAAAGAGGGGATTTTTTTTAATGAAAAAATGAGTAATGTTAAATCTACAAAGGACTGTGGGAAATAGATCCATACTGTTTCTCTGAATTTTAAACACTGAGAACTTCACTCTTTTTATCAGTAGATACATATCTAAGTGTTTGGAGAATAATCTCTACAGTAGAGTGAGCAATTAAAGTTATAGATCTATTGGACCATACAATCCACTCCCTTATAAGACAAGATTTCTTTAAGTAACAGATTTGCAGTATAAGGATTTCATGCTAAAATAGATTCTTTAACTTCCCTTGAAGAAATGAGACTACAAACACCGTAATACCATTCTCCCTTAATTTCCACAACCTCTTAACAAATAGTACACAAATGATTTGATTTAAATATCTGCCTAACCTCCATGAAATTTAAATTGGAAAAAAAATCTTTATTATTTTAGCCTCTAGGTGAAATTCAGCATTACATTTAACAATAAATGCAGGGAAGAAGGATTAGTGCTATTGGCCTCAATGTTATTTAAGTTTATCGCTAATTTGAAATCATGATAGTTATTAAACCCACTTCCTGATTACATCCAACTTTCTGTCTCAAGTCATTTGTACGAGATTTAAGGTGGCAGATTAATGTGAACCTAAAATCTTTATATTCTTCATAGACTCATACAGGATGCATCACCAGGAAACAGGGAGCAGTGCATTTTCCCCACCCCAACTTACATGCAACTGTTAGGGGGAAGGGTGGTCCTGAATGGATTACACAGATCAGATAGGTTTATGGACTCCAACCCCCACTCCAGACCACCAGTGTTCCAGAACCACAAATCCGATAATATGATTGTCGAAGAGTGGATCACTAGGACCTGAGGGTGGAATGAAGCAGCCAGGCTGGCTATAAAACCAGAGAGGTGAGCCTTGGGCTCTCTTTTCCTTTGGAGCCATCTCACTTGATTCAGAGGCAGCTCTCAACGCGCCATTGCGTTCCAGCTCAGAAGATCTGGTAGGATATTTACGGATTTGTAGCCCTCTCTTCTCTTTGTGATATTTCTACTTTATTCCCCTTCTTTTGTAAAATAAAACCCTTTAGTAACTTTTGTCACATGTGCCTGTAGTTGGGGCTTATCATAAGTATTCTGAGCGCGCGGGTGAGGACCCAGTGAGGGAAACCCATTTTATACTAGGGTTGCCCTGTAACACAACTACGAGTCCCAATTTGCCACACGCCAGACTTCCCGAGTGGCAGAGTTACTGGGAACTAGGAGTGACGTTTAGCAGCCATGATTTGTGTGTAAATCAACACATGTGCGCTCAGCACTCCAGCTTTTCTGACTGTGACTTGCACCTGGGAACTTTGGAACTTGTTGGAGATATCTGGAAGAGAGACATGTAGGGACTTGGAAGAGACATGTGGGTGAGAAACACGTGGAAGGATGCTCTTGGCAGAGACAATGGCAACCAATATCTTGACGTGGTAGCTCCTGCCCCAGCTCTTTGGGACCTGCTTAACACCTTTCCCTGCCTCTTCAGCTTGTGGCAAGCTTTTGGGCCTCAACAGCGCCACTTCAGGTTGACCCACGAGGGGGTAGGTAACTTGGGAGACTTTAATGGAAAACCATTAGTGGGAATATTCTTTCATTTCTCTGTAGGTACACCAATTCTATTGAAATGGATGGAGCTAGGAGGGATTATGCTCAGCAAAATAAGTCAAAAGAAAAATAAGCAAAAGAAAAATACCGAATGGTTTCACTCCTAGGAGGAATTTAAGGGAACCAAATAAGGGACCAAGGAAAAGAATAATAACGATGAAAAAAAAGAACACAGAAACACAATAAAAATAAAAAGACAAGGACAAATCAGAAACACTGTGTTGGGGGAGGGAATGGGAGGAGGGCAGAAAGAGCACAAGGGACTGAGGTGATGGTGCACGGGTGAGATGGTGGTAAGAAATGGGGACCACAATTGATGTCAAATATAAATATATATATGGAAAAAAAGTCTTCATAACACTCAGATATGTTTCCTTTGCCTTTGTGCGTGAGGCTGGTCAGACCCCTTTCAGAGGTTTATACCCCTTAACAGTCTGGGGTGCCCCTCTGTCACGCACTAACAGACTGGCATCAGCAAGGGAGCAACCGCACTTAGAAGAGAACTGAGGGCTTCGTGATCAGAGTCTCCACAAAAGATGAAATAGACACCACTGAAAAGGGCAGGGAAAGCTGAGACACAATCCCACCAGGAACAATATCAGGGCAACAGATGGTGCCCAGCCCTTTCCTGCTCATACTCGGAGGGCTTCCTCTGGGCTTCCAGCCCACTGCAGTAGGTGCGTGTGGATATCATACAAACGTTAACTGGGCAGTTATGGAGCTGAAACATCTGGACTACTAGTGGCTAACAGCGGTCCTGAGATGTGCTCACAGTTCACCTGCCAAGATTCCGAAGGCTCCCAGTGGCCCCTAGAATACTGTGTCAGGATGAGCACATGGTTCCCTGAGAGATCAGGGATGGCTGGGCAGCCATTGAGCCAATAGCACCTGAGGCTGCAGGCAGTTACTTGACAGTCCTGAGAAGCAGCAATAGCTAACCAGCACCTTCCCCATGTGAGCTTGGCCTGCATCTGCACAGCCTAATTACTATACAATCTGTGATTTCCCAAGGTGTCTGTCTTCAGCCTAAGTCACAGTCTCCTGGCTACTCTGCTCGTGCCTGAGCTTCAGGGGAAAATCACTGCCAGCAAAACCTGCTGAGACCAGAATGATGCTGCCACTGACGGGTCAACTGAGTTTCAGGCATCTGGAAGACATCCAATGGAGTCTGCCTTAACCTGCCTCACCAGACTGTGATTGTATATCCCTCTCTCAGCTCAAGCACCAAGAACAGCTTCAGTCTTTGGCAATCCACTTATACCTCTGGCAATCTACTGCAGCAATCAACTACCCCACATTTCCAACTCACCCTATAGGCTAGGTTCTTGGATCACCACCTAACACTGTTTCTTGAGCTATAATCATACTGTTTGGTGACAAGGTTTCAACCTATACAACAACAGAAAGCACAGCACCCAAAAACCACACTCAGTCAATATCCTAGAACCTGCAATTCCAGCACAAGACCATAATAACAGGACTGGGAAGGGAAGCAGTTTAACTTAACCACTAGAAATAATCATAGAGCATAAAACAGAATGAAGCCAGATTCATGAATTGACTGATCAAGACAAAACCATGAGGAAAATCCCAAATACAACAAAATTAACAAAACTACTAGAAGAAAATTTCAGAGCAGCAGTCTTAATCAATCTTACTGAAATTAGAATAAACAGGATGAAAAAAATGAGGACAGAGAAAACATGAAAAATCTCCAAACAGAAATCACAGAGATAAAGATGCAGGAGTTCACCTAAAGAATATAATAGAGGTGTTCAGTAATAGATCCCATGAGCAGAATGAGTGAATCAGTGGGACAGAAAGTAGGATAGCAGAAATCATCCCAAAATTGCAATCAAAAGAAAATAATAATTAAGAAAAATGAAGATAATTTAAATGACTTACAACACACACCAAATGGCACAATATTCACATCATAGAGCGAGAAGACAGGAAAGAAATACTATTTGAAGAAATAATAACCAAGAACTCCAAACTGGGTGAGGAAATAGACATTCAGACCCAAGAAACTCAAAGAGTTTCAAACAAAATAAACCCAACAGATGTACACCAAGACACATTATAGTTAAAATAGCAAAAATTAAAGATATAGCCCTACAAAACAGTCAGTGAAAAGCAAAGGAACCCTCATTAGACTATCAGCAGATTTCTCAGCAGAAATCAGGATTTGACTGGAAGGGAATGACATGATGCATTCAATATGCTGAAAATAAAGATCCCAAATCAAGAATTCTCTACTACTTAGCCAAACACTCAATGTTGAAGGAGCGCTGAAGAGCTTTACAAACAGCAATTGAAGGAACTTATATTCTTTAAACTAGCCTTGCAAAATATATTAAAGGGGGTTCTATAAAGTGAAAATGAACACCTCACATACAAGCAACAAGACTAAAAAGAACCACAAAATAATAGAGGAAGAGAGTAAAAGTGGGGAATGGTGTACCAAGATCAAGATTAACTTGCTTTCCATTTAAGTTAGACTGAAAGTACAAAACCCTATATATGATACATGGTAAATGCAAATTAAAAAAGAACATCTAAAAGAAACAAAGACAATAAAAAGAAAATCCAAACACTAAACAAAAGATAGCTTTCAAAATATAATGGAAGAGAATAAGAAAAAAAAACAAAGAATAAAAAACAAATAGAAAAATCACCCAGAAAGCAAATGGCAATAAATTACATGTCATCAATTTTCCTAAACATTAATGGTCTGAACTCACCATCAAAAGGAAGAGAGAGGCTGATTGATAACAAAACAAAACCCAACGTTCCGCTATCTCCAGCAGACCCACCTGCGTTCCAAAGGTGAACACAGGTTCAAAGTAAATGCTTGGAAAATAATCTCATAGGGCCTCCCTGGTGGCACAAAGGGTTAAGTTGCAGCACTATGAAGCTATCAGCAGTCAGTGCTACATAAGTTCAATTCCTGGGCAGGGAGCTGACCCACATAGCACGATAGATCTCTCCTGTCTCACCTGCTGCTAACCTCAGCAGTATATTTCAGTCTATCCTCCTGTTCAGCTCCCCATTCTGTCTCTGGTGCATCCTCTCACCCCCACACCTCTGACCTGTACCCCAGTTCTTGCATGCATAAATAAATAAATCTTAAAAAAAAACTATCCTATAAACAAATGGGAAAATGGGATCCAAAAAAGGCAGGGACACCCATACTTATGTCAGCTATATCCAGTTAAAAGAGATAATAAGAGACAGAGATAGATATTACACAGTGATTAAGGGATTGATACATGAGAAATACATAACCCTCATCAATATATATGTGCCAAAAGAAGGAGCATAAAAATACATAAATGGCAATATATCACCAAATCTAAAAACAGTGATAGCAACAGGGTTGAAGTAACAGGTACTTCAACACCCTTCACTTCCATAAATGAACACATCAATCTGACAGAAAATCAACAAGAAAACAATAGTGTAAGTGAGGAATTATACCAGATGGGCTTAATAAACATTTATAACACGCTCCACCCCAAAATGGCTGAATACGCATTTTTCTCAGGTGTACATGAAACACTGAGTACAGACTACATGTTGAGTAACAAAACATGTTTCCATAAGTTCAAAAAGATTGAAATCATACTCAGTATATTCTCTGATCACGGTGGTATCGAACTAGAAATCAATCACAAAAAGAAAATGGGGAAACCTCCAATATGTAGAGACTAAACAACATGCCACTTAATGAGTACTGAGTTACTGGAGAAACCAAAGGAGAAAGTTTAAAATACCTATAGACAAACAATAGACATGATTTAAAAATAATAACAAATTTGCTTATGTAATATAACTGGCCAACTGTCAGATAATTCCTCATCTCATAGTTCTCCAGTCACTAGTGAAATTATGTGTGTTTATATTGGTTTCCAGATAATGACTTGTTTTCCAGTATACCACATCCAAATGGTTTGTTGATCAAACTTGGAAGAAGAGGAGGCTGAAATGTTAAATTTTTACAAATGTAGATGGTTCAAATTTCAATTTCTCATCCTCTCTAGGACAATGAAATTCATGAACCATAAAAAAGTCATAGTCCACAAATAATTAGCCTCCAAACTGATAAGTATTTAACATTGAACATTGGGCTTTGAGGTGCCTACATATTATGTATGTGTGTGTGTGTTTTTTTACATCATTGTTCATTTTTGTGCAGTGTTTGATTTCCCTCAAGTGTAGTCCCTGTATTTCTCCCCCCACCGTAGCACTCATGATCCATCTCCAAAGTCCCTTGAACTCTTCTCTCCCCTGTTTTGATCCCTCTTCCTCCTTCTCCCCTGCTATTTGCCTCAGATATATAGTCAGCTTGCAAGTTTTGTCTTTTTCCTGACCCTTTGTTCTGTTTCTCTATATTCTGCATATAAACAAAACTATCCAGTATTTATCGTTTTTCTTCTGACACCTTTGGGGATTATTATTCTACCTACTACAGTAGTTATAACACAGAGGCATAAGTACCCTGTGCTATTTCCTCTACTCTTTCTGATATTACAAAGATACTGACGTTACCTGCCCACCATAACTCAAAATAACGTGCTATGCTCTTTAATTTTGCTAAAAATTTTATTAAACTAATAACTGCTCTTGAGATTGATCAGCACCTTTTAGAGAAAAATGTTGTAAATCCCAAATCTGCGACATAACATATCCAAAAACTCAATGGAAAATGATTATACATAGATTTAAGATGTTGAAAAGTGTAGGATTTATGCAAATTTAGAATGCACTAAGTAAAGCAAAATTACTATAAGGAGAACATTCACCTTATACCCCTGTAAGCTCCCAGTGTCAGAACTTCAGTGAATGAAGTCAGGAGTCTTTTTCTTCCCAACAAGAAGACAAGGACCTAGACAAGCTGTCCTTAAATAACATTAAACATGTTTGACGACAGAGCTACAAAAAGCAGCTAACTCTGTTAGCTACAAAAACTAACAGAGTTAAATTTTATTTTTTAATTTTATTAAATTTCTCTCTACCTGCCACACCACACTGGAAACTTCATGCAATGATCATTCTCTTACATGCACTCCTGCGCTTGCCCTCTGTCTCTTCTTGGCCAAACAAATATTGATAAACCTATCTGCTCTTCTCAGATGTTTAAAAAACAAAACCAAATGTACAACCAGAGTACTGAGTGTTTGTAACTCACACATCTACTCTTCCCTACCTGCCTGAGAATAGAGATTAGGATGTCAGTGATTGCTTTTACAAGAGTCTACCTGATTTAATAGCATGAGATAGTTCTTCCTATTTCTTCGGCATTAAACTGATGGTCTTTATTTATGTTTCCTCATAAATACATGATTCTAGAATGTGTTTAAAACTGTAAGTTACCTCACATCCTCTTAGAGATTATTAGTGATGCCTTCCAAACAATAATCATTCACACAAATTATTTTAACTGTGTAATTTGTTTACATGATTTGAAAGTTCTAACTTATCATACTTTTATGAAGGAGATCATGATTTTGCTCATTTACAATGATAGTTTTGTTCTTATTATTACATGTACAGGTACACAGATACACATACCTATATCACACATGTATACATCACATGGAAAAGTAAGACAAAAAAGGAACAAATTTGCAGAAATGTCCCTACACCCTGACACACATGATTATAATACTATGGCTCAGGCAGGCAAAGTTTTCAGACACTTTTTACATTTTTTTGACTTTTTTATTACAAGCTACTGAAGAATTCATTTTACTCTAGAATAAAATTCCCATTATTATTTTCAAAATGAAATAATTTTTAGGATGAAATTCAACAGTTAGTCTTAGACACTTTGTAGAGTCATGGTTTCTTAATCAAACTTGAAGCTCTCTAGAATCCAATGGACTTTAATAACTGATTTTTGTCCTTTTCCTCATTTACATACAAATTCTTTTCTCCTACTCAAATGCCATCAAGTTATCTTAAGTTAGTGATGAGGTGGGAAAATAGGAAAAGTAAAATTTTCTAGGAGATAAAATAATTATTGCTACTGCAATTCGGCACAGCTAATTGTCTTTGGTGCTGTGCTATTAAACAAGGCAAGCTCAGAAGGGGCCTCTGTCTACCCATCTGTAGGCACAGAGATACTATTGTCATCTTAAGTAATTCATTTGTAATTCTCTCCTGAGTATCTTTCCAAAGCTATCATCATAACATGATTATTTTGAACAATTTTGTGCCATTAAGTGTATGACTTTTAGAGTGAATTTGTTTATTTGCTTTTATTATCCTTACTAGTAGAAAGCTAAAAGAAATGAGGGGAGCTAATGTGGTATAATGGGGGTCAGAAAACCTGAGTCCCAGTCTGAGATGAACAACTACCCTGACCCCCAGTGGTAGGGCCTTGAGTAAACTGTCACCTCTTCGAGCCTCTGCTCTCCCCACCTCCCACCTATACCACGCCCACGGGTCTTGAAAGCCATA
This sequence comes from Galemys pyrenaicus, assembly GCA_019455555.1. Classification (NCBI taxonomy): domain Eukaryota; kingdom Metazoa; phylum Chordata; class Mammalia; order Eulipotyphla; family Talpidae; genus Galemys; species Galemys pyrenaicus. The sequence goes on along the minus strand of JAGFMF010012288.1, from coordinate 1,382,894 downwards.
ATATGCAGGTTTCTTTCCTTGACTCTAGTTATCTTATCCTTGACTCTAGTAATTGTTTCTCAGACATTTTAATAAAACTTAGAACAAAATTTAAAATAAAGCAACTGATAGATCCTCAGTGAGGATGCCTTTTTTTAAAGATCATTAAAAAGGTACAATAAGATGGGAAATGAAATTCTAGTAACATCTGCAACCAGGTTTCCTCACTGGAGGTAAATAGGCCTGACAATACAAGTAAGTTTCCAAGAGATGTTGTTGTAGAAATGGAACTGTGGTAGACAGGGAGAGACATCTGCCAGATACTCGAGTCAGGGTGAGAAAAAGGCACACAGAGAAGGGGGAAAGGAAGGGTGTGGTGGAGTCAAGAGAAGAGGAAAAGATTGTGACTAAGCTGACCTCTGCACAAATCATACAAAGTGACTAAACTTATTAATGTCTGGGTGGAAATGCACTCCTTGTAGAAATACTGGAAGAATACTTACTGCTTTTTGCCCCTCGCCCAGAGATCAACGAACTTCCTTCCAAAAGGTTAAACAGCAATTTTTTTCATTTTTGTAGCTCATATGGTCTATGTTACAACTGAACCCTGCCATGCCATAAGCAATACATAAGCCAGTGGGTTGGCTGATATCGATTCTAACAAAACATTGTTGGACAGTAACATCTGAATTTCCTGTAGTTCATACGTGTTTCATAAAATAGTGTTTTTTAACTTTCTCTCAACCATTTAAAAATGTACCGACCGTTCGTAGTTGACTGGCTACACAAGGACAGGCAGTTGGTCAGATTCCAGTCTGAGGGTCGTGGCTGACCACCTCTTGCTCCAGTCCAGAATGAGAGGCAGGAGAAACAAGGCAGCTTCCCTAGGTGACAGGAAGTAACCTTGAACATTTGGTGTTTGCAGGCAGAGTTTTGAACTGTCATTGGCTGGGGAAGTAAGGTTTAATTGAATTTAATCCAATATCTAAAATGTGGCTGAGCCCCAAGGGACATTAAGAATTACAGATAGGATGGATTGGAAGTATAGGTCAGGTGTATTAATTAGAACTCTGCAACTGATTCAATATAACCTTGACAGCATGAGGGGAAATATAGGGAGGTAGAATGAGTATAACAGCACCAGTAGGAAGTAAATCTCTAAATTTTCAGAAGACCAATTAGTGATTACCAAGAAGAAAGTGAGGAGGAAGATAGGTAAATCTGGTAAAAGAGGGACAGTGGTTTGAGGAAGCATAGATTTGGACTTAATCTAGTATAGGCGTTTTGATTTTCAATGATGAAAACTGAGACGTATGTAATATTATAATACAATGTTACTGCAATAAGCAAATGAATTAAATAAATAATTTGCAGAAGAGACTATCTGTCCTTTGGAGTTAAGAAGTCAATAGTCTCGAAAGATAAGTTGAGTTTGAAACCATGAGGATTTTAAGAAAGAGAAATAGCTTGAGTGAAGTCACAAGGCAAGAGCAAGTCAGATGTGTTGGATGTTACTAAAGAAAGTAGGCTAGAAAAAGTACATAAAGTTGGAGCCCACGATCCCTTCTCCTGCTGGTGAGAACCCCCACCCCAGCCTCAAGACAGTATCACAACTGAGGTCAGAATGTGAGTACACAAGACTGGAAAGCTCAGGAGTACCAACTTTTCTTGCGAGAGCTGAGGCAAAGGACCCACACAGTCACAAGAGCCCAGAAAAAGTCTGAGGTCCTTTCAGGCGAGGTCATGAAGGAGGAGGTCAGGTCCTTGTCAAAGGCCATGTACGCAGCGAAACGGAAACAGCTAAAACATGTTAGCGTGACTAGAATCACTGACTTCTTAGAACAGGTTAATGCTTTGTTTTGTTTTGTTTCTTTGCCAGCTCCCCTTCTCCACATGCAAGGAGGATGAGAAGTTCTAATCATAGTTAAGTCAGAAAGGACTCCAAGATGCAAAGATAGCGCTGGGAAATGGAGTGGATTGTCTTAGCATATAGAAAAAATGGGAAATTCTAAGGTAAATATTCTCCTGACCTCTGGTCCCTCTGCACCCCCTTAGGAAGCATCTGCCTCTGGGAATTGGTCTCTCTGTGGCAGTTGGATGGACATCAGCCCAAAGCTGCTCTTGGCAGGGAAGGCACTTCCAGCTGGGAACATCCAACAGGACTTCCATGAGTCTCTCTTTCCATGCCCTTTTCATCTTCAGAGTAATATGGCTGCAGAAAAGGAGGTCTTCCACGTCCTAAAAATGTAGGCTTAGATGTGAGCACATGAGGAAACCTGCCCGTTCTCACGAGGTTTTCTTGCCAGGGCAGGAGGGGAGAGGCACCACCTAAGTCGAGTTTTAAGGTCACAGCACTTTCAGCAACTTTTAGGGAGTGGGGAGCTGTATGTTTGACAACTACTAGAAAATAGAGGAGTTCCTCATTTAAAGCACATGTTCCCATCAGAAACAAATCAGGAGTCTGTTCTGGCCACCATATCATCTCCCCTGAGACCTGGCACATGACATGGCAGAGGGGCCAAGGAAGGAAGGCCCAGAAAGAATATTAACCTGAAGGGAGGAAATGAGATGGGGAAACAGAGAGCACGCGCTTCAGAAGATGCCATATCCCTTTAAAAGTCCCAGTAGAGGTCTCCCTGGTAGCACAGGGGTTAAGTCTCAGCGCTATAACCACAATGACAGCCTGAGTTCCACGCCTGGCCAGGGAGCGGACCCACAGGGCACAGCAGACCTCTCCTGCCGTGCCCGCTGCTCCCTCAGCAGTGTACTTCCGTTGATCTGCCTGTTCTGCTCCCCGCTCTGTCTCTGGTGAATCTTCTCACCTCCACCTCTGGCCTGTACCCCAGTTCTTCTCTACATAAATAAATAATAAATAAATCTTTAATAAATAAAGTCCCAATAGGTTACCTGATTCTATCTCCTCAGCCTAGAGGATAAAGAAAAACTTCCCAGATTGGCTCTCAGAAAATAATCCAGATCTGTTTCCATGGCGTGCCTTTGGGAGAGGTCCCTCTAGACACCTACCAGAATGAAAACAGCATCTGTGCTGGCACCATCAGGATAAAAATAACCAGAACTATCAATCCTCTTCCTTAGATCATAAACTGATTATTAGTTGGAGAGAGGGAGCAGTTTCTGCCCACCTGGGATTATGCCATTAGACACAGTCTGGGAGGTTTTATGCTTTTCTCCCAGGCAGCCATGGGGATGAAGCAGAAAAATGAGAAAGAAGAAAAGGGCAGCACTGTGCTCACACCTCAGCACAGAACGACTGGCCTCGCTGAGTATGACGCCCACTAGCAGGCACCTTCCTCACGTGTGTAGGAATGATCTCTGAGGGGATGACAGACCTAAAGGATGTGATAGACCAAACTGGCCTTCCTGGGGAAGACAAAATACCGAGTCCAACTTACACTCAAGAAGAGAGAGGCTTCAAAGCTCAGATCTCCCCCTTACTTTGTGTGATATTAAGTGTGGACTGGAAAAGGAAATGCACAGAGAAAAAGTTACAGTAAGCCCTCGGAATGTTTGAGTCACCCACCGGAAGCCATAAAGAATGATTAACACGTGAGCTCCTCCACCGTCATCTGCCAGCTCTGGACATGGCCTCTGTAGGTCAGTCTCAGACTGAAATGATCAGAAATGAGCTTTATCAGTGTATCCTTCAGAACAGCTCTGGAAGTCATTCATCCAAGAGCTGTATTAAGGAATAATGATGTTTCCTGAGCCAACTGTCTGTAGCTTTGTCTCTGGAACGAGGCTCTACACAGTTATTAGTCAGCGTCACTCACTTTTCCCATCCCCATTTGGCATGGATGTGTTACATAAATATCCTCTGTTGGACATCAGCTGTGTAACATACATGAAGGGGCTCAGAAGAGACCCCTGCAAGATTCTCAGAGTTGGTTTTGTCAAGCTCTGAGTTGGTCTAATCTGTGCTGACATGCTGATGACTTAGAGCTGCAGACAATAAAAATCCCTGGAGGCTTAAAGAGCGCTTGCCTTTCCCCTACCCCTTCTGCCTACCCCAATCAAGAAGTTGTTACTACTCCCTAAACCTTGGTTCTACCCTCATTGAAGAAGCCACTACTCCCTTTGCTTACCTAGAAAAAGTAGAGTTTGGGGGTATGATCCAGGTGTTGGTTACCTGTCGCCATGTTCTTTCTACCTGAGAGACCCGTCTCTTCCCCTCCTTGTCATGTAAAGCATCTTGAGCCCCCTCCTCTCTCCACTGAGTCCCCTCACCTCATCCCTGGGTTAGGTCTAAAAACCCTCTCCCCCTGATAGAAACTGGAATCTGCATGATCTCTGTAGGGCCCCTGCGCACATGTTGTTAAAATTGATTTTGTTCCTCTGCCAAGCCATCTGATGCTGTTTTGAAGACCTGACCAGCCCAAGAACTCAGAAGGATGGGAGGGTCTCTCCCTGGCCACAGACACTCATCGAGTTCCTTTCTGCCAGAGGTTCACAAGCAGTTAGTGACTGTTACTGCCAATTGTTCCATAACATAATACATCAGAAGCCACTTCCACAGTTACTTTTCAGTCAAATCTCTCAAAAGCTAGTTTTAGAGATAAAAATTCAATTTCAGGGAAAAAGTGATTGGGATTTTCTAAAAACACAGAAAGATAATATACAAATAACAAGGGCGTCAAGAAGCAGTTTAGGTTCTTAGACCCCTTATCACCACTGTAATCCTTCAGATCGATCAATTTGGGATATGAAATGATTAAACTAAGTTGTTTCCTAAGAAAACCATTACTCTAAAATGTGCCTTTACTTACTCTAAAGGAACTGAAGTGCCAGTTCTCTTTATAATCTAACACTACTATCTGAAACAGGTTTGATATTTCAGAAGCTACTTGTTTTGTTGAAGACCAGCCAGGTGTCTACTTATATAACTGGCTATTCTCTTTTCTTGTCAATGTATTGCTACGACACTCAGCAAAAAAATAAAATTAATTTTAACCTCAGCACCTCTGCTGATCTCCGAGCATTGGCAGATGTGGCTAACCCTAATGCGAAGAAAACAAGAACTACCACTAGCTTTAGAACAACTTGAAAACTAGAGCTCAAGAGCACTTAACCATCGCACTAGGAATACTACCCAATCTCTCCTATTTCCACTACGCGAATTTATCTTCCAACTTACGGAGAGAAAATTTATGATCAAATTTTTAAGGTTAACACTCAATTTTCTGAAGTGATTGGTAGGGAACTAAAAAGAAGAAATGAAATGGGGGAAAGGTAAAATACCATATTTCAACCCACATTTATACAGCTTGCTGTCCAGGCTAGTCACTATGCTACAAGCTAGACACACCTCAGTGAACAGAACCTGGACCTGTCTCCCTGGGACCGATGGCTTGGTCACTGGAGAAAATGCTTTCTGGCAAGGAGATGACAGTCTCCTTATGTCCTTCATCCCAGTTCCTCTAAGAACACCTCTAAGTTCCACCAGCTGACTGAATGTCAATTAGTAGATGAATTCCCAATAAGTCTCCTAACTCATCTATCAAACTCAACAACGTTTCCAAATAAAGCCAAATCCTCATGTACCTCATGTACCTCACCTAACACATCGGTCCTAGTCCTGTGAGCTGGAAGACTCTGGGTAACTTCAGCTCTTCACATTTTTTCTCTTAACCTCTGTCACACGTCAAGTCCTGCTCTTCTATTGATAGCTCTTCTATTGATCTTCTCATTCATCTCACTGCCCTTTCCCTAATTTAAGTCCTTGTGATCTCGTGATGAACTCATGAAAATGGTCACTGTGTCTTCCCATCTCCACCTTTTTTCCAAGTTCTTTGCACTAATGTAAGCACTGTCTTCCTGAAACAGGTAAATACACAGTCATGTCTCACTATCCTATTTGATACACTCCACTGTAAAATACTGCCAAGTCCTTTTGTGTGTGGTACTCAAGCCCCCCCACAGTCTGGCAGGGATTAATCTTTAGAGTCCACAGCATTACATGCCCCCACAAAACTTATCCTACTACACCCTCCTCTATCAATAATTAGCTAGTTGTTCCTAATTCCAAACCTTTCTTTCACTGCTCCTTCTGTGAGGAATCCTCTCTTGTTTAACCTCTGCATCCCCAGATACACAGACAACTGTGGTGCAAGCTAGAGACTTGTGGAAAAACTAGTCCTTGAAGAAAAGGCAGGTGGGTGGACATGGTGTCGTCAGATATTGGCAAATTTTAAAACTAAATGACAAATCAGAATGGCAGGGGCCTTAAGATATAAAGTAGCAAAAAGCAAGTGCAAAGCTGCAAAATTTATTAAGGAAAAAGGCATATATATCAAATCAAATATATAGTTTATCTGCGAAATGGTCACAGACAATGATTCTTACCTGGTGCCTTGGGAGAGACCAGGACCCCACTCTCATGAGTTTTCTCATAAGCACAGCCCTCTCTCAGGCTAAATACAACAGAACAGAACACTACAGCTCAATCGTAGCAGGTAGCGTTAGGAAATGTTCCTTGCTGAGAAAACAAGAAGTCATTTCTCTTAGATTGACAAACAGGTAGGTGTAAAGTGTTTTCGGTAGCGTTGGTTTCATAATGTTCTCTCTTCTGCATATCCTAATGCTAAAATTATTTTTTAATGAACAACAAAGTTACTGCTATGCAAGGAAAAACCAAAAACAGCATATGCAATTTTATATAACCAGGCTCCCTCTGGCATGTCAGGTCACCTTAATCCTTCAGTGAGTAAGCATAAGTTGAACTACTGAGATATTTCCATTCAGTATTATCTCACTTCTTGAATGTCTGAAGCATCTGTAACCAAGAACCAATTACCATTGTATGCCATTAATCATCAGTGCTTCTTAATGCCAGGAGCAGAAGGGAGGCTGTCTGTGGTCTTTTACTTAAGTTTTCCTCCAAGATACCAATAAACACATAGCTGGCTCTCCAAGGGTAAGTCAGTCTCAGTCTAGGCTCCAAATTAACTGCATATTAGCCTCTGAAAAGTGCCTTCCAACAAAATGTTGTATTTCAAATAATTTATTTTTAACTTTTCTAAGGTTTAGTGATAATAAAGCATAAATTCAGATATCATATGTATTTACATATACAAAAACTGCTAAAACAATTCAGTTTTTACTGCATCAAGAGATAGGTTATGGAAGTGATTTTAAAATGCCATTGTGTATCAAATGTAGCCTGTAATATGGTCAATGAGCTTATATTTGAAAACTAATCAACATAAAGCATTTTTTTCAAGATCAATACAATTTTCCATCAAAGAAATCTGGTGTTGTGTTTTGTTTTGTTTTGTTTTTTTGGTGTTTTTTTAATACTTGTCGGTTTTATTTTTTTTCTTTATTTATAAATATTTGACATCAGTTGTAATCCTCATGTATTCCCTATCACCTTTTAACCAGTGCACCATCACCTCAGTGCCTTGCACTCTTATCTGCCTTCAACCCTCTCCCTCCCTCCTCCCCACCAAGTGTCCCCAATTTGTCCTTATCTTTTTGTTTTTGTTGTGTTTTTATTATTATTGTTGTTCTTATTCTTTTCCTCGATCCTTATTTGGTTCCCTTACATTCCTCCTAGGAGGGAAATCATATGGTATTTTTCTTTTGCCTTCTGACTTATTTGAGCATAATCCCTTCCAGCTCCATCCATGTTCCTATGAATGCCTCTAGTTTATCTTTTTTGATTGCTGAATAGTATTCCGTCATGTATATGTACTACATGTATATGTACCAATCATCTATTTTTGGGCATTTAGGTTGTTTCCGGGTCTTCCCTATTGTAAAGAGTGCTGCTAGAAACATAGGGGTGCAGGTATTCTTTTGAATCAGTGTTTTTGAGTCTTGTGGGTCTATTCCTAGGAGTGGGATTGCTGGGTCCTATGGAATTTCCATTCTTAGTAAGTTGAGGAACCGCCATACTGCTTTCCATAATGCAATGAATCTGATTTTTAAGAAAAGTAGGTTTGATCAAGTTCATCCAAGATTTTAATATTTTCTTCTTTTTTCATTTCTTTTTTTAAACATTTTTTATTGCAGGTTTTTTAATATTTTTATAGAACCCTAGAATACAGATGATAATTGAAAAGGAATACTATTTGTTCAAAATGGAAATCACAAATTAGGAATACTAATTTTATCCCCAAATGGGTAAAAATTTTAGGAGATGGACTTTGGCTCAATTATGAAAGAATTATCCTGACTGTCAGCTATCCTAAAATGGAGTGCAGTTGCTTAATAAAAAGAAAAATAGAACCAAAGAAATGTAGGGAGGCTAGGGCTTAAGTAGATGAAAAAAATCAACTGACAGTGCAGAAATTAACGACTTTTAAGAAAACAGATACTTAATGGGCCTCCCTGGTGGTGCAGTGGGTTAAGCAACTTACTATGAAGCAGACCTCAGCCACTGCAGCACGAGTTCGATCCCTGCTGCCGGCCAGTAGGGGACCCACATGGCGCGGCAGACCTCTCCTGCTGTGCCTGCTGCTCCCCTCAGCAGTGTACTTCTGTTGATCTGCCTGTTCTGCTTCCCGCTCTCTCTGGTGAATCTTCTCACCCCCCCCCCAAACCTCTGGCCTGTACCCCAGTGCTTTATGCATAAATAAATAAAATCTTAAAAAAAGAGAAGAAAAGAAAACAGATACTTAAAGTTCAATTTTAGGTGCTGTAATATCATCTCCTCCATCTTCCAAACTGTTGACAGAGATAGCTACACACAGAACTTTGGGGAGTGAAGAATGCCAACAGTGCCCAGCCAGATAATAGGATATAGAGAAAGGGTCAGCATGTGGAGAAAGCAGGACATAAAACAGGAATAGAGAATTCAGAAGAAATGGTGATTCAGAGCCTGTGGAAAGTGTGATGAAACATGTTTGCCAGGACTCACAAGAGGTATTAGGAATGAAATACAAAACAAGAGCGTGAGGCCTATTTTTCTTTGAATTTTAGGAGACAATATCAGCCCAGAATGCATCTGGATTACCATTTACTTACCTAAAATTTACTGAGCACCTACTATGTGCTGGCCACTTATCCAGACTTTGTAGATGAGGTACAGTGGGTGGACCAGAATGGCAGTAGACTGAGTAGGGAAAAGTCATAGGTAACGAGGCTGGAGAACTAACCGGGAAGATGACAGGACCTGGCCAGCCATGAAACGCCTTGGAGGATGAGGCAGGAGTCCCACTGAGATGGGAGCCAGGCCCACGGTGCAAGCAGAGGAACAGCACACTGCCTTACATTTTACCAGATCTGTGTCCAAAGTAGAATTGTCATGCCCCACGGAATGTTTCCATCAACAACTGAGAGCGTATCTGCTAGTGGTCCCAGTATTGCCTAGTGACAGAGCAGCTGTTCCAACCACATTGCATTTTACCGGCTGCGGCCTCATGCACTGCATGTTTACCACGTCTCTTGATAGCATCATTTCCCCTGTGCTCCATTTAAACTTGTGTTACCTTGTTCTTCATGGCCCCTACGCATACAAAACCCACTGCTAATATCGCCTTCACAAAGCGCAACACATTTCTCAGAAGGTACCCACGATGGTTGTCTGCAGTCTAAAGGAAGCAAGAGAGGAACCCAGAAGACCTGGCTGAAGGGCAGCAGAGTCTTCCAGGTGAGAGACGATGGCAGCATGCATGCTCGCAGAGCAGGTAGTGAGAAAGGACGAACTGTGGCTCTATCTTGAAGGTTAAAAGGACAGGACTTGCTGACAGATTGGATCTAGGGCCCAGGAGGAAGAAAAGATTCAGGGTTTTTAAGACTCCAAGGTTTCCAGGTTAAATAGCTGTAGAACTGGAAATCAATTCTGATTTCCTAATCAGGGACTTTTTACTGTGCCCTTCAGGTATGGAGAGACAGGATTAAAAATGTGCAATAAGCAACATTAGAATATGCAAGGGGCTATTCTCAGGCACAGTAAGCCTGCTTCCTTCCCCAATTCTCATCCTGAAATACAAAGAAAGGCAGAGCTTCTGTATTTTTCTCCTGCTAAGAATTAAGGCTCCAGAGTTTTAACAGCACTTGAACTGCAAATGATAACACTGGATGAGTGTTCTCATTAACTATAACTAACGTTTTATTTTGATTCGATTGTAAATAAGTTTTGAGCAGATTTGCATTCTTTGCCATTTTCTCATTTGGAAGGAAATTGCCTTGATCTATGAACCATCTGTACAAATGTAGAATCTCCTTGGACAGTGATTAAGGTGGCTCTGAAAGCGTGTGCATGAGTCTGATGCTGCATTAATTCTAGAGCAGAGAGTAAAAGGAGAAAGGAGAGCAGGCACCAGGTTGTCCCAGCTAGTTTGAGTCCTGTAAGGCCACGGCACACTAATCACAGCATCTGTTTTCTGATTTGTAAACTTAAAGTGGAAAATATATCACAGGATTGATTTGAGGAAGTGTCTCTCTTTTCAAATAAAAGCATCTAATGGAAATACTCCAATATTACCAATGTTTGGAGTATATTTTTACTAAGCAATAAAAGAGCAGTGTGGTCAGAGAAACAGAGTGTGCTGCTTGCCAGCTTCAACCTGAAAAGCACTAGGATACGGTTCCTTTTTGAGAAATCCAATAGCTCTTGTGGGGAGTGGGGTCTCTTCCCGGAATGACACAATGCTATGGGCACACGCTACTCTCTGATGGATGACAGGTCCCCAAAGCCAACTTCAGGCAGCCAGCAACAGCCTCACTCACCCCCCAAACAGGAGCGCAAAGGACAGGCCAGTACCAAACCTTGCTGTTATTGCTCTTGTTTCTATTTCAATTACTGTGTTCCATCCACCACTATTACACAAAACACTCATATTTCCTTTCTTAGTTTAGGGGACTGTAGGCACTTAAATAAAGTCTATGTCCCCCCCACCCCCCACCCCTCACCCCCCGCCCCACCCCTGAAAATGTTGTTGTTTTTAAGTTCATTAGCATAAAGTAGACAGGATTACTGAGGAAGTCAGTTACAATGCAGCAATCCTTCCTCACTCCCCTTGGTGGGCCACGGACAAAGGAATGAATGGTGATTGCTGTTTACTCCTCCTGGAAGTCTATTTTAAATTATTTACATTTGAGCTTTCAGTTTTTATGGCCAAAAAGTGTTGCCCAAAGTAAGACTGTTCATCACAGGCTTTATAAGTGGAAAATTAATATAGATTTTTCCAGTTTGGATCATTACATGGGTGAGGCTAAACCGTCCGATGCTTCCCTAGCACCCCAAGCCTCACACAGCCCCAGCCCAGGGCCCTCAATCCAGAACTTCAGTGTACACTCCATGCACGTACCCACAGCAGGCACAGAACACTCTCCTGTCAGCCCATGCTCTGGCACCCCCGCCCTCTTGCGCTAACCCACACGCGTGTGTGCAGTGATTTAACAGTGAATTTAAAGTAACTTAATTTGCAGGGATAGCAGTATGGCCAGGGGAAGGACAGGTACGTCTGTACCACGGACAAGGACCTAAAGGCCCCAAAGCTTTTATAGGTTTGAATGCAGGACAGTCTGAAACACAGAAGCGCTGCAATAATTATGTCTGAGCGATGGCGAATGCGTGTCCTTTATTTTATTGAGTCACAACATTTTATTTCAATTTATAAAAAATACTCACCTCTATTAAGCAAATTCAAAAAACCTACTGTTAGAACTGCTGGTATTTAAAATTTACACAATTGCCTAATTTATATATACATGTATACACACATTCACTATGTGTGTGTGTGTATATATATATATATAAAACTTAAGCGGTGTTCCATTTCAAACTAATTTTTTCTAAAAACATGACAAAAGGCCTCTGTCTACAGTTTTCAAGACAGAAGCCTCACATCCTTGGTTGATACCACAGGTCCAATAAAAGATTTCATTTACTCTAGGATGGGTATGTTCAAAAATTATAGATGTCTCTCAGCTCTCCAGTCTGTCAGATGTAAGCAGGACAAAGGAAAAGAACAATGACCAAAAGTAAAATAGAAATAGAACAGAACTCAGTCTTGTCCTGTGAAGTGAATAGGACACATGTCATTATAAAATAAGAAGGAACAGAAACTACCATCATTCATGGAAATTATGAAAATAAAGGATCAAGCTGAATCTATCCCCTTACAGCCATAATTTTTAATCCCACTATTTCATGTACTATATGAAACTAACAGAATTAACTAGAAATTTTTTTATTCTTTTAGAATGGGTTCTATGTGCCTCCTAAAGAGAGGCAGGAAGCTCATCTAAATTTTAAACTCTAAAATATCTACCAAATTCCCTTCCAATGTACAAATATTGTGGCATTCTCCTTTTGGAATAAAGCTAAGCTATATTTTACTATTATTTCAGCTAAATTTTATTAGAAAAAATATTTTAATTGCTCAATTTTGAGAAAAAATATGAAGACTATTCTCTATTCAATGAAAAAGTGGACCAAATATCAATTTACACCTTTCAAAATATACTGATCCATACATGACAATAGCAATCTACTTCTTGGGTTGCTTACTTTTGACTACAGAATATAGGAAATGTGACTCTGAGTGCTTTAAAAGTAGGATATTAACTGTCTCTTCCCAAGGCTACGAGACGCCTTGCTCCACGGTTTGCTACGTGGTTGCTCCATCCTGACATGAGAACCCGGATAGCTCTGGCACTTGGTGTTTCTGACGCCGTCTTGGCAAAGGCAGCTGGCTGCTGCCACACACCAGGAAGTCCAGCAGCAGACACAATGTCTCTTGTCCTCCCTTTGGCTTTCCAGGGTGAGCAATCTCAACTAGAAGTCTCAGAATTCCCTTATGTGTCATTGTCCAGAACTGGACGTCATCTTCCCAAATTAATCACAGCACTAGAAACTGAGATGGCCATGATGGCATTAAAATAATCATGACTGATCCCCTGGCCCTGGGCCCTTTGTCACTCAGATAGGCTCAGTATTTTCTTGGCAAGGAAAGAGTAATGGACCCCTCCATGTCTACTTCACATAACATGTGCCACACGCTACATATGTGCACACTCTATGCCTCTGTGTCTGTAGCACCTGTATTACAAATACCTCATAAATGAAGCAATTAGGACTTCGAGAAGTCCACTGATGTACCAAGGCCACATAGCTCATTAGCAGGCAAGCCCAAACTGCAGTCTGGCTGGCTCTCGAGCCCATTGCAACCACGTGACACAACCACACCACGAACAAAACCACCGGTCAGGTTAACTTGGCTGAAAGCCAGCGATGTGGGGCCAAGTTAGACAAATACGATTAGAGCTTTGGAACATTTCTTAAAATAAGATGCTCGTGTTTCCTTAGTATAGCGTCCAAACACGAATACGTCCTGGCTCTCGCAAAGAAAAACTCTCTCTGAAGTTGAGATGACAGCGAACATCAGTACCAGAGAAGAGAAAATATTACCCCTTCTGGACCCTCCATAAACTGGAGCTGTGTGTCTTGAGGCCAGGGCAGGTCGTATGTCATCCCAGGCAGCTTTTTGGTGATTTGAGAGTCTCATAATTGTGTATTGACTCATACCTGGCTTCACTCCGCTTCTGCTGAGGGGGAAGCTATTTTTTCTATAATTTAGTGGTAAATGATTTTTGAATAATGAGAACTTTGGAAGGAGGAAAGTTATATGAACTGAGAAAAATAATTGAAGATGTTCATAATGCAAGTCATTTTTCTCCAGAGAGAGCACCTGCTGAATTTCCTCTCTTTTTTTTCCCCTTGGGTGGGGAGACAAAATAGCAAAAAACAAGCTCTCTGTTGTCTTAAGATATTGATGCTTGAGTATTAAGTGGGGTGGCAAAGCAGCTGCTATTCACAAAATTATGCAGTAGCAAAATTTAATGTTCTCAACAAGATGCTAACTTTTATCTGTTGATATAATCTTTCTAAAATTGTCTATTACATGCTTTATCTTCTGTCTTCAATCTTCCATCAAGGAAAAATATATAGCAATCTTTCTAAATTTTTAATGTAATGTTTTAGGGTAAATGTTTATTTTAAGAACATTTTTAATCCTATGTGCTAATGAAACTATGATTATATAGATAATTGAGTTGAAGTGGATAAGATATGGCACGGTGGAGCCATATTCCCAGCAGTGCTCTGAACTTGCTAATTGACATTCAGTGGTGGCTCTTTATGCTACATTCCCTTCTTCATAAAGTGAAACTTGTAGGGGCCTCCCTAGTGGCCCAAGGAGTTAAGCACCGCACTATGAAGCAACCGCAGCCACTGCAGCATGAGTTTGATCTCTGCCCCTGGCAAGGGAGGGGACCCACAGGGCGCAGCAGACCTCTCCTGCCACACCAGCTGCTCCCCTCAGCAGTGTGTTTCAGTCAGTCTGCCTGTTCTGCTCCCCACTCTGTCTCTGGTGAATCCTCACCCCCCAGACCTCTGACCTGTACCCCAGTTCTTGTATGCATAAATAAATAAATCTTTAAAACAATAAAGTGAAATTTGCAAAATCTTTTTTTTAGGAAAACAGTTGATTTGGGTAGTAGTGGCACAGGAGGTTGGTGAAGGAAATGTGTCGCTTATATATATTTCATTTAAACCAGTCACACAACGGACCTGTCCCCAATGCCTTTGTGTCACTTTTGCCAGCAAAAATACAAAAGCAGTTCCAGGGACACAGTTAGGAGTATGATGAACTGAAAGCGTCCAGGGGAGATGGAAAGAAAAAAGGACCAAGTAACCTGCAGTCTGAAGTTATATAGAAAAATAAATTTCATTTTTCTGTCATTTCTGTGTTCCATGCTTTTGCCAATATAGGCCAAGAAAATCTTTCTTATATTTGATGTAATGTCTAAGGAAATTTGTCAATTCTTCCCAATTTTTATTTTTATTTGTGTGTCATGACTTAGAACTGTGTTTGTAAGTGCTTTTCTGTAGCACTGGTCATTAATCATAGGTAGGTTTGGAAACAGCAATAAATACCAGTGCCCTGAGCATTTAAATACCCCGTTGAATATTTATAATGAGCACAAAGTTCTGTTTGGGCTATATAAATGCCTTCCCTCTTAGAAGTGAGCAGCTGACAAAGTAATGTTGCAAACCCACCCTCTTGGCTAGGTGAGTAATTACTCCCATTCTCAGATGAAGATAAGATTCCAAAATACAGAGCAGTGCAATTGGAACCTCAGAGAGGACACAGGTTTTAAGCCTAAAAATAAGCATTCTTGCCATTATGTACTGTATGAGGTTAGAATAAAAAATAGTTGGCAAAATGTTTTATTATAAATAGAGATGAAAAAACATAAGAGCTTCCTTCTGGTTTGTTTACACATGGATTTATAAAAATTGCTCCAGACAAATGTTTTCTTCAGTATTTTCTCCAGTGAGTGGAAATTGCTAAGATCACATTTGACTTTGTTTTAAAAACAAATGAGTAGGATTTGGCAATCCCCCAAATATTAAATATATGCTTACTATAAAATCCAAAAGTTCCACTCCTGAGCACACTCCCATGAGACGTTAAAATAGATGAGCACACAAAAACTTGTCCAGTGTTCACAGCAGTGGTATTCATAATAACCAGAAAACAGGTACAACTTCAATGACCATCAGTTCATGACTACATAAATAAATGTGGTATGTCCATTCGAATGGAATATTGGGCAGTAAAAAACTACAAAGTACTGATTCATTCATACAACATGACTGAAACTTGAACCATTACCACAAGTGGAAGAAGTTAATTAGAAGACTATGTATTTGGGCCTCCCAGGTGACCTAGGGATTAAGTCTAAGTGCTATCACTAGAGCCTGAGTTCAATCCCTGACCAGAAGATGACCCACATTTAGCACAGAAGACTTCCCCTGTCTCACACACTGCTGCCCTTAGCAGTGTATTTCAGTAAATCCACCTGTTCTCCTCCCTACTCTGTCTCTGGTGAATTATCTCACTACCCTCCCCCACCAACACACACACACACACACACACACACACACACATACCTCTGCCTATAACCCAGATCGTGTACACAAATTTTTTTTAAAAAGACTACATATTCTGTAATGATTCTGCAGATCCAGAAGAAGCAATGCCATAGAGACAAAAAGTAATCTAGCAGTTGCATAGGAGTGGGGGGCTGGGGCAGCTGTTTAGGACTGGAGGTATGGGGGTACTTGTGGGGGTATAGAAAGCAGTGGCTAAAGGGGACAGGTTTCCTTCTGAAGTACGTTCTAAGGTTTCTGTCTTGAAATGTTCCAAGACATGGTCATGAAAACGGTAAGTGCCATGGAACTGTTAACATTTAACTGGTTAATTTTATGGCATATGAAATAAATGTCAATAAAACAGTAAAAAAAAATCTATAGTATCTTAGCTGCTATAACTACTGCAGAAAGGGCGGCTTCAACAACTAACATTTCTCACAGTTCTGGAGGCTGAAAATCCAAGATCAAGGTGCCAGCAGATGTAGTGTCGGTGAGGATCTGCTCCCTGGTTTCTAGCTGGCTGTGTTCTCTCTCTGTCTTCATTTGGTAGAAGGGGTGTGAAAGCTATGTGAGGCTATTTTCATAACGGCACTAATCCTGTTCATGAGGGTTTCACCTTCATGACCTAATCACCTCCCAAAGACCCCACCTCCAAAGACTATTACAGTGGGGATTAGTTTTCAACATATGAAAATGGGAGGGGGAGTGGTAAAAAAATAGTATAGCTAAAGCATCTAGGATACTGATGTCAGAGTTTCTGATCTTGTATTCAAAACCAACTAAATCAAAAGACCTGGGTTCAAATCCTAGCTTTGTTATTAAATAGGCATGGTCTGGGCTATCACTTCCTATCTCTGCAGCTACTGCTGCATCCTCCTTTTACGCCAACTACAATTTCAGTATTGATTGAAGATTAAGTTTAACTCCACAAAGTTAGGATTAGGTTGATCTTCACTTTCAGAAAGGCAGGATTTAAAAAATGTTTTGTAAGACAGACAGAGCAAGATGGCCTCACTCTGGCTACTTTCTACAGGTGTCTCGGGCAGCAAAAGGAGGCCACTCTGCGGCTGGGCGGCCTCCCAGCTATGGGACATTTGAGTCACGCTAACCACATGAGCCAAGATATGTGTGCACCAACTGGCTTGCAAGACTTTCAAAATGTTACCATGCTTACCAGCCTAGGCTCCCTGGCTGAGGATTGAACTCAGGCCACAGCGGTGAGAGCACTGAGTCCTAGCCACTAGCACACCAGGGGGTTACAAGTCTGTGTCTTAGGACGCCACAGAAGTTAATTTCACCAAAGCTCAGGCAAGCAAGCAAAAGGAAAAGTTTATTTCAAATATAGAAATTAGATATACTTAGAAAATAGACATAAAGTGGACCTCTCCGGACCATAGTGAGGGCTGCGGGGGAGGCCCTTTGAATTGGGCCATGTCTAGGGCCCATGTCTATACTCTCTTTCTCAAATTATTCTAAAGCCCCATAGGTCTCTTTGTGATTGGTTCTTTCTCAGTGGTCTCAAAAACTTCACTTTTTAAAATCTGTCCTCACTGATGCCTGACACTCTTGCCATAAAGTCATCACACATTATGGACTCTGCGGACTTATGGAACTTGGATAGGAAACATTTCATCCTATCGTGTAAGTACTGCGCCCTTACCAACTGCATTACTGGAGCTCCTACTGTTTCATCTGAGATGCCAGTTGCTAATTCTGATTAGTTAAAAAGTGAGAGAAAAACATTTCCCATAGCTGTGCAACAACCTGGCTTTGAACTTGTAATAAATTAGCATTCCTTTGTTGCTTTGCCCACCCTATCCCCATTTCTATCTACATCCCCTAAAGCAAAAGGAAGTCTAGTCTAAACATCAAATAAAAATGGAAAGAGTTTGTTATTTGGTGAGTTCTCTAACCACATGCACACACGCACACACATACACAGAGAGAGGGAGAGAGAGAGACGTAATTAAACTGAGTAATAATATGTGTGTAGCAATCCGAAAGATATACAGATCTATTAATGACACTAATATTTGCAAATGCTCACAGCAGGTATTTATCCTAATACATAGGAGACCCCACTCCACAGGTGGCCAAGTTAAATAAGACAATACAACGCATACTCTCTCTAACGCTCTAGAAGGAATAAATTCACTGACTCGTGAGGGAGCATAATGGCACTGACAGGAGAAGAACCCGCCTTTCGATGCTCTGAAATTGCATCACGTGTCTCCCCGTCACGGCTTCATGCTTCGGCGGCCCACAACCTAAAGCAAACGCATGGACAAGGAGCCCTGAAGAGAGTGTTCTGCACAGCCAGCCTACCTGAGGAAGAGGCAAGCAGTAATGAAGGCTCAAGACCCCAGGAAGCAATCAATTCAAAATGTAAAACGGAACCAGTGATAACAGGGTGGCACAGTGATACCAAGAGCATGATTTGATTGTCGTCTGCTGGTGAGCAGGCTCCACTCACCGCTCCAAGAGGTCCTAGCTCAACCTGGCGAGGCAGTGACTGAGGATTTCCTATATGTAAAACGTCACTGTCAAGAAGATGCACGGGGTGCCTGCCATAAATCACGGAACAAGACAGAAAATGAACGTGGCACACCCTTTCTGCTGCACACAATAGAGACTCCTCTCCTCAAGCTGCAGGAATCATTGTTTGCAAAGCCCTTCAAGGCAAGCTGGGGAAGCATGTTTGGAAAACAAAGGACTTTTTAATTGCTGCTGACATGAATGAACTCTCTGGAACTCTCTGCAACAACAGCTGTGTCTTGAGATTACATTACAAGGCATGTGAGCAGGATGCAAAGCATCTTCATAAAAAGACAAAGCCAAAGGCACCCTTTATGTTTCTGGGATAAAAAAAAAAAAAAAACAGTTCTGGGATGCTGAATTTCAGTTCCTGCCAGATACAGCAATCATATGTTTACAGAATGAAATTGAGAAACAACCTTTGTATTTACTGTGGCTGATTAAAACAAAAAGATCCAGGTAGACAGTTTGGGCAGGAGTAGCAATCAGCTGTGAAGGTTACCCTTGTCCAAAGCCTAAAACTTGGTTAGTGGTAATGACATCTGGCTATTAAAATATTGTCCCAGGAGATTATTTCCTTTCTCTCTGTCTAGTCACAGAATGTCTGCTGCCAGGTATAAATTATGGACAAAAGAACTCATTTGGAGAAATATTGACCCAGTCATACTTCATAGGTTTATTACTACCCTGAGAGAAATGAACCTTGTGAAATTATAACTGCTGAACTACAACCAAGATCTTTTCAAAGACAGACCTCAAGGGGAAGAGAAAAGAAGGTTAAAGATTGGGGAAGAGGATGAAGAGGGCTTAAAGAGGAAAGAAAAGAATCAAAGAAAGAGGGGTGTAAGAACAGACTAATAGATGTAACAGTGATTATAATACTTTTCTCTAAGTCATCAAACAGTTTTACTTTAGACATTCTAATCTTCAGGGTAAATGGTTCCACCAAAACAGTATACAAAATATGTGAAGAGTGCCTTTTTCACTATAACCTTCATTAGATTCTCAGCAAGCTCCAGAAACTAAAGTATTCAAAAGTCACTATATGGACTTTTGGAAAACCTTCGACCGTCCTTCCATGGAAAAGTTGCAAAGCCTTTGACTGTCCTTCCATGGAAAAAATGATGCAGTGAAACAGGACATTCTGATGCAGGGAAATAGGACAGTCTCTCTTCCTGGCCCAACAAACAGGCATTCCTATCTGTTGCATTTAACAAGTCTGTCTTGCCGCATTCTAAGGAAAAGGAAGGACAGCCCTTAGAGGATAATGAGGAAGTGAAGCATCTAAGGAAGTTAAACACCAGGTGTTAGCAAAGCAAGCTGGCGCCCACCTGAAGTCTCTATTGCCTGCATCACAAGGACATGCTGGCCCTGGCCCATCTCCCTTTGTTTTACTCCTCTGAATCAATACCCCTGCTGTCTGCCAAAGAGCAGGACGGTGGTCTTTCAGACACACATCTGCTGCCCTCCTCGGTCTGTCGACAAATTAAACTACTCTCCTCCTCAAACTGTTTCCTTCTATTGGCTGAGGGAAACTGAGGCTGGCGTTCGGTATCACTCCCCTCCCCTTGAAACTAAACTGAACTTGACTGCTTCCACATTGAGGGGCATGTCAGGCCTGATATGACCCAGTACCAGCCTGTAGGACAAGTGACTTGTGATTAATACGCTGAGCCCTGAACTGCTAGCCAGAGACTACTGCAAGCCATAAGCCCAGGCCACGTATGGAGGTGCTGGAAGGTGAGAAGCTGAATGGAAAGGAAGAGAGGCCGAGGAACACCGAAGCCCCAGATTTGTGGATGGAGAAGCCATCTTCAGGGAGATCCTACAAATTGATCAGTTGACTCACCCAGGCAGACCCAGAATTCCTGACCCACAAAATCATGTACAAAATGACACAGTTGTTTTAAAGCACAGAATTTAGGTGCAAATTGTTTTAGAGCTCAATATAACCATAATACAATATTTCAAAGTCTGTTATATATAACTCAAAACTTCTGGACAATCTGTGAAATTATAAACTAACACATAGGTCTAAGCCAAAAACTTTTCAAAATATGTTCCTAGATAAGTTCTGCCCTTCGCATTGGGAAAAATGATGCAGTGAAACAGGAAATTCTGATGCAGTGAAATGGTATGGTATGGGAAGGGGAATTCATATAGTTAAGGCTAAAGTTAGGGCTAGAATGGGGGCAATAATGAATATGGAAATTGAGGATGTTGCTGGGTGTAATGGTTCTTTAGTGAACCATTAACAACTCTTTATGAGATATATATATGTACATAGATATGTAGATATAGATATAGGAAAACATCTCAAAAATCAGAACTCACCATTTTCAAACTACTTTCTTCAATACAAAATGATATTTAGTTTTATTTCATTTCCTTTATCATGCCTATCTTTTTTCCAGTCTTCTATCTAACATCTTTATATGTCCTCCTCACTTGTTCTTGGTTGACCTTGCTTTTGAGTACCTCATTGCATTAATTAGTTCATAGTTGTAAAGTGTTTCTAATCTCAAAGGACTTTCAGATGAGGTTCTTTCTTGAATAATCTGTAGAAATTTAAGTCTCAAATATTTCTCATTTTATTTTTGCTAAAGATTGGTGTAGGAAATTTATTCAACACAAAAAGAGGAAATCCTAATATTTTTACTTGTTTATGTTTAGATTCTTTTATTTCTCTATAATTTCACATAGCATTTTCCTCAATTTGTCCTTCAAGACAAAAAGAAATACTAACTATATAATTCCCTACCTAACTCAAGTGAACATAGATATTTACCGATAATTCCCTTTCCTTCCACTTACTCAGAATGAAAATTTGGGAAGTGCCATAACTCTTACATCAATCTTAAGTACAGTCCTCTAACCAATTTAGAATTTAATCATCTGAGGTTTTCCAAAATAGAGAAATGCAAATAGGATAGCTCCAGTTAGAGAGCACAAGATGATGGAAAGAGTTAAAGGCCTGAAGTTAGAGATTCAACTGAAATCATGGTCCTGCTATATGTGCTGGGAACGTCATTTTATTTCTCTGAGTTTTATGATCGATCCATAAATGAAGATATTCATACCTACTTGGCTGGGTTTACATAACGAGCATAAAGTATTTCAACAAATATGTCACCCAGACATATAATAAATTCACTGATGTAGTTTTGCTGGTATTTTCATTATTATTTTATTAAATCCTACTCCTGGATAAAGATCTTGGTGATAAAGCTAATTACACCTTCTCAATTCCTTTCCAGTCTACCTCACAAACATGAAACTAAGAGCAGGGGTCACCATTTTATAACAGGATTCATCCCAGAAAAAGGGGAGGTTCCAGTTTCCCTGCCCCACCCAAGGAAGGGTGGAGCTGAGCAGAAAGGCTGAGAGCTGGAGAGGAGACTGAGAAAGGAAGCAGGATGGAGAGCGAAAAGGAGACCAGGAGGAGGCACGTGGAGCAGAGACATGTGAAGAAACTGCGCTTGCTTCTTGGTCCTGGACTGGGTGAAATAGATGTGGGTGAGAGACCCATGGGGAGGTTAACAATTGCAGCTTTTGGGGCCTCCCTGGTGGCACAACAGGTTAAGCACAGCACTATGAGGCAAACCACAGTCACTGCAGTAGAGTTCAATCCCTGCCCCCAGCCAGGGGGGTGACCCACATGGTACTGCAGGCCTCTCCTGTCTCAGCAGTTGCTCTCCTCAGTGGTGTGTTTCAGTGAATCTGCCTGTTCTGTTCCTTATTCTGTCTCTGGTGGTTCCTCTCAGCCCCCACACACCTCTGGCCTGCACCTCAGTTCTTATATGCATAAATACATCTTTAAAAACACACACACACACAACAATGGCAGATTTTTATCTTGATTTTGCTCTGTTCCCCCCCCAGACTGGTCTGCCTGTTTCTGACCCTTTTCTATGGGTCCCCACCAGAACATGCCTTAGACTGTGACAGGCTTTTGAGCCTCAGTGATCCTGCCTTGGGCCAAGCCTGTTTGCTGGGCATTTATCCACAAGAGGATGGGTAGCTTTAGGTACTTGATTTGAAAACGTTCTTTCCCTTTTCTGTACTGCACACAAATTGTATTAAAATGTCTTTCCATTAAAGGTCTTACGCAGTAGAGTATGTTTTGTCAAAGCAGTGGATGGCAGAACCTATTCAGAGTGGCCAGGTTTGGGGGTTCTGGGGTGCTCCTCTCCCTACGCAGTAACAATTTGGCTTTGGTTTATCTCCCTTGAACAGTGCGTGTTCAGGAGGCTTCAGGAAAGGGACTGATGACTAGTAAATCTGTGGCATTAAACCAGACTTCAGTTCACAGTAGCAGTGACACAATATTTGTTCCACATTGAACACGTGGCACAGTATCAGTTTTTCTCAGGATTCACAATCAATCATTATTTAAATTGGGCAAGTTGAAGATTCTTGTCCTAAAGCACTGATTACTTCGACCATTAAGGGGCACCAAGCACAAACTTTATCTAAGTTTACCTGCACTCATCAGTTGTAGAAGGCTGGGGATGGAATACTCAAAGCCAAAGGGCTTGCCCTTGCCTTAAATTTGCACCCAAAGCCTTCCTAATTCATAGTCTCCTTCACACAGGCTCATCTGGCTTCACTTTTTAAGTCTGAAATCTTGAAAGAGAATGCAGTGCATTAAAAATGTGATGCCTGGTGTCACAGGATGGAATCAAATTTTAGTCCGGGAGTTTTGTTTTCCTTGGTTTTCTGGACTCGACGTGTCCCGCCTTCCTGTCCCAACAGACACCCATAAGATGTGCATCACTCTCTGTTTGCAACCTACTGCACCTCAGTTATGTCAGCGTCATGGCTTTGACACCTCTATCTGAGGGCTGTGACGAGCAAACCCCTTCTGGGGCAGCTTTAGAGCATCATAATGTGGCTTTCAGCGAGGAGGTTTACAACCCTGTGGCTTGACTGCCACCTAGAGACAACTGGGTGAACTGTAATTTATCAGCTAATTTAGTATTTTTTTTTAAAGTAACTCAAATATTTTTTGATTTCTATATATTTGACATCAATTGTGGTCCCCATGGATTTCCCATTTCTCACCACCATTTCACCTGTGCACCTTCACTCAGTCCCTTGTGCTCTTTCTGCCCTCAACCCATTCCCTCCCTCCCTCCCTCCAAAGTGTTTCTGATTTGTCCTCGTCTTTTTGTTTTTGCTGTGTTTTTGTTTTTATTGTTACTATTCACTTCCTTGATGGGTTTACTTTTCTCTAATCCTTTGATCAAAATAAAAAAAGACATAAAGACAAGCATTTTAAACAAGACACCAAAAAAACATTAAAATGTATTGCGGCTTGGGTGGCACCATTAATCTGTGTTTTTATGAAATAATATGCAGCAATTGGATTATTTCTAAAGATAAATAACACTAGTAAGCAATCTGTCTCTGAATTCATCTTAAGGACTCCTTGTGAATATACACATCAAGATATTGTGATTATCATATATGCACATTTATAATGCTGTAATTAAAACTGAGTGGTTATACTGGCTTATGAGTCTTCAATGTTAAAGCAACTTTCAGAAACCTCTGTACTGTGTTTTACTATGTTAATACTGATATTATTAGACAAGAAATTTCTTCAGGTTTATAAAACATGCTTTTAGAAATTGTATCTTGAAGAGACTTCAATAAACTTAAAAATTATTTCTCTCAGAAAAACACTTCCAAGTTTCCTCTGCTTACATACAATAAATATGCTATTTTCCTGCAGGTTTCTACTATTAGAACTTTAAAAGAACTGGTGGTATTTATTGTCTTTTACATTGTCTTAGAATGATCTACTAAAGGGCCAAAAGTCAAAATTTGAGGTTATTAAAATCCTCAACCATTCTCAGAAGAATATTTTTGGCACAGTTTGCAAATAATAATTGTGTGATTTTTAAATTCAGGAAACTGGAAAACATAGAAAGAGGAATTCAGTGAATGATGCATATCTTAAGGCTGTATAATAAAACAAGGAAGGGCCATGAGAAGTTCACAAAGCATTAATTTAAAAAATTAGGATGAAATGTTGATCCTATCTGAAGTTACCAGGTATCTACACTATGCACTTTCTTCGAAGATTTCATGTTCAAAAACTGATGTCAGTTGAACTTACTTGAAGGCGAATGTGTACACGGAAGTTTATGGAGGCAATTTTGAGGTAAAAGAAAATTCAAAAAGCATGAATAATCCATTCCTAATCTTCTATTTCCAGGGAATTTTGATTTATTTTTAAATATGATTAAGATGACATTTAAATATGCTACTAATACAACATTCGTTTTGGAAAACTCTAGCGCAATGTAATTTATTTTAGCAGAATTAGGTACATTTAGATGAAGGCTACATGCTACCATCACGGGTCCATCAAACTTATTCAAGTAGCAAAAATATTTACTTTCCAGGTCATAAGACCACAGTTAATCAACTGCAATGTTGCATAAAATCAGCCACAGACAATGTCACCCAACTAGGTGGGTGTGGCCATGTTCCAATAAAACTCTATTCCAAACAGGCAGCTATTGTTTGTCAACTGCTATGTTAGAGCAAGAATCTTAACTTGCCCATTAAAAGACTCAGACTGTGGAATCTAGGAATTACCAGTTATTCAAAGATATAAGCAGTCAAAATATAATACCAAAGAGTGGGCACAGCTTACACCAGCTCCAGCCTACTAGAAACTACCTCCATTTATACATGCATGAAACAATGTCAGAACAGGATAAATAACTTTATCAGATAATGAAGAATTCAACACACAAATTCAAGTGAGCATGTGCATGCACACACAAAAACACTCTCCTTGGATTAGTACTGGCAGCAGAAAGTGAAATGAAAGACAAGTAAATTTGGATTAAACAAACATTTGTGTGTTTCTGCAAGCCTGTTTTAGATGAGCATTATTATCCTATACGAGGGTATGAATGAGCTACCATGTACATTTGTATTTTAAAACTTAGCTTCTATTTCATTATTGGTATTCTCCCATAAACTGCATTTATACAAAAGGACCACAGGAAAGAATTTTTCCAAATATATAAATGTTGATGTAACTGCACTGAGGACTTTCTTATGATAACAGATCATCCTTGTGCCATAAGAGTGTGGATAGGGGATGAAGCATGTATGAAGCTCGGGCTGCAGAGAAACAAAAACAAGCAGGGTCTGACAAGCACATTTAGTGCAAATGTTTTTCAAGGTTTTTCAGCCTGTTTTGTCATCTCATCAAGGTTGATGAGAGAACGTTTAATCTCCGGTTTGATAAATAATCAGCTTCACCTTTATTCTTGTGTGTATTCTTGTCATCATTGCTTCTTCTTCCATGAAGATATGTACTATGAATTCCCATAGTCATTTACTTCTATGCTTTGTTCTTTCAGACTGCTCATGTAGAGAACAGAAAGTTTACAGACTGTAAGAACCTGGCACGCCTGAGTGGAAATCTCTGCTCTTATTCATATTGGCCTGTGGCTATGGGGATGCTACTTTTGCTCAGACTCAGTTTTCACTATAGAAAATAAAGCTAATATTAGGTATATCACAATATTGTTATCAAAATTAAACATTTGTGAGAGATCTTGCATATGGGTCAATAAATGTTAGCTTATCTCTTCTCTCTCCTCCAATCTCACTTCTAAAACATTGGCAGCTGAAGTCAGAAATTACTTCATCATATCTACCTTTCTACAAGTGTTTTCTGCTAGATGAAACATCGAGTAGGTGCTTCATAAATGAATGAACATGGCTTCTCATATTTTCCTTTGTTGTTGAAGATCTGACAATTTTAAATTGCTATGAGGATGGATCAAAAATCCATGTGAGTTATGAGAAAAATATTTCATAAATTGAAAAACAAAAGAACCCACTCATAACATTGGAATAATGTGTAGAGAGTAGACTCTCAAACACATGTTACAAAATGATGGTACATAAGCCTTTAGACTGTATTAAAGAGATAGATCTGTGATATTTCACTCTGCTCTTGAGGGGAAAAAAAAATTGACCCACAATATTATCGAAACTGTAGAATAACAAGGTATTTCATCATGAGGTTTTATTACCTATTATTAACTTATGTTCTCATCATGATTCATTGATCAAATTTACACCCCACCTAGCATTGCTCAGGGAAGAATCTTTATTTTATCCTTCCTGTCAAACCTCACATTTTAGTTGTTTTAACCGTAAAAAGTACTACATGCTGAGATTTTGGAAATGTCATTCAGGAAATCATCAAAATAAGATGCCATTAATTTAGAGTCACACAGGCAAAGGAGTCTTGATCAGAATAGGAAATTAAACTACAGGGTCATCTACAATAAAAGTAGAAAAATGAAACTGCATTGTTTAAGGCAAGAGAAAAGATACAGAGCTAGAGTTACTGAGAATATCTTTTAAAATCACAGCTGTGGGGGACATGAACATAGGAGTAATATGTCAATAAACATGAACTGTGTAGTCCATGCCGATTAACATCCTTGGTAAGATATCAGTCCATCCATGAAAGTCAGAAGATATTTGCAAGCATTATTTTACTTATCATTAACTAAATACAATTGGATCCATTGGTAAAAATCAATATGCTGTTTCAAAAGAATAAAATTAGACCCCTATCTTACACCAGATCCAAAAATTAACTCAAAATAGACTAAAGATTTAAACATAAATCCTGACACAACACAGTACATAGTAGAAAAGGTAATAAGTTCTTTAAAGTTGAACATAGCTATATCTTTTTAGATACATAGCCAATGACTAGGGAAACAAAAGCAAAAATGAACAAAGTTTAATTTGACTCCAACAAACTAAAAATATTCTATACACCAATAGAAATGATCATTAAAACAAAAAGGCAGCCTACTGAATGGGAGAAGATTTTCATATTTTATCAGACAAAGGGTTACAATTCAAAATTTATGAAGAACTCATCAAACTCAACCAAAAAAACCTCACAAACAACCAATTGAAAAATGGGCACAAAATATAAATAGACAGGTCTCCAAAGAAGACATACAGATGGCACAAGAACAGATGTTCAGCATCTCTTATTATTAGAGAAATCCAAATTTCTCTAATGACTGCATATATCCTTCATTCCTATGTTCATTGCAGCATTATTTATAACAGCGAAGTTATAAAAACAACCTAAGTGCACAACGACAGATGAGTAGATTAAGAAGATGAGGTGTAGGGCCTCCCTGGTGGCGCAGTGGGTTAAGCAACGACTATGAAGCAAACCGCAGCCACCAGAGCATGAGTTCAATCCCTGCCTCAGGCCAGGGAGGGGACCCACATGGCATAGCAGACCTCTCCTGCCTTGCCCGCTGCTCCCCTCAGCAGTGTGTTTCAGTCAGTCTACCTGTTCTGCTCCCCACTCTGGCTCTGGTGAACCCCCTCACCTCCCTAGACTCTAGCCTACACCCCAGATATTGTATGCATAAATAAATAAATAAATCTTTAAAAAAAAGATGATGAGGTGTATATATACAGGAATATTATTTAGTTATTAAAAATGATGATACCTTGTCATTTGCAACAACATGGATGAAACTGAGGGAACCGTACTAAATGAAAGAAGGATAATTTCATTCATATGCGGTAAAGAAACAAAAAAAATAACAAAACAAAAACAATCTCTCAGACTTTGAAAACAAAACAGTGATTAACGAAATATAAGGAGCAATAAACTAGGTAAATTTATAAAAGGGGTCAGCTGTATGGAAACTAGAATTTTGGCAGCAAGCATAAGTAATATAAGTAGGTGTTGACATATAAATCTGCATACCTGAGACCTATATAATGTTATAGACCAATGTTACTTTAATGGGAGAAAGAATCAAGACATTCATAATGATATTTATGTAACCAAAAAATGAAACCCACTATCTCCATCTAGCCTGACAAAAATATTAACAGTTCACATATCTCCCATCATACCTACAAGTCACTGTACAATTTATATCTGAAGGACTCTAAAATCCTGTCTCCTTCCATGGTGTTAAAACCAATTCTAAAAAGCTTCTTTGACGAATCTTTCACAAACGGGACAACATGTAGATATCTAAAAGAGAGTACTCAAGGAAGAGAAAATTACAGCACTGCCACTCACAACTTAGCTGAGGAGTAGTGACTTTTCTAGAGAAGTAAATTTCTATAAATGCAAGTGACAGTCATTATTTGTTAAGGGTACTAGATTTTTCAGATCATATGTGATATGTCCTCATCAGTTCTCATCTAAAATGATAGGAGCTAACACATGGAGTGCACTATATGTACACTCAGTCCATTTCCATGAACAGACCAACCAAACAGAAAATCAGTAATGAAACGATGGTGTTAAATGAGGAAATAGAACACGGCTTGAAAACCATCTATAGGGCACCTCACTTCAAAAAGCTGAGTACACTTTCTTCTCAAGTGCACATGGAACGTTCTCAAGGATAGACCACATGGTAACTGACAAAACAAGTGTCAAAAAACTCAGAAAAACTGAAGTCCTCTCAAGTCCATCAAGTCCATCAAGTCAACTGAAGTCCATCTCTGGTCCCAATGGTATCTAATTAGAAATCAAATACAAGAGAAAGTAGAGAGAACTTCAAATGGGATTTGACTGCAAAAAAACAAATAAGAATCAAATATTAATTTACTTTCCACCTAAGAAGACTAACCACTAAATTTAACGTAACTCCAATAAAAGGTTAAAGTGTTGTGGGAGTTTCACTCAGTCAAATTAAATAGTTAATATCAACATTAGTTAGAAGTAAGGCTACTGAATAGTTAGAAATGTCTAACATTTTTTAAAGTCAAAAAGTATATATATATATATATATAAGATTTATTTAACTATATGTGACATCATTTGTAGTCCCCAGGGAATTCCCACCACCATTTCACCCATGCACCATCACCTCCAATCACTTGTGCTCTTTCTGCCTTCACCCCAGTCTCTACACCTTTGGTTTGTCTTTGTCCTTTTGTTCTTGTTGTGTTTTTTGTTTGCTTGCCTGTTTTTGGCTGTAATTGTTCATTTCCTTGAGTTCTCTCTTATTATTATTTTTTTTTAGTTGTTGTTCCTTTACATTCCTCCTAAGAGTGAAGCCATCCAATATTTAGAAAAAGAGATAAATGTCTAACTTTTAAGATGGCTGAGCACAAACAAAGTCAGGTATAAATCTGAAATCTTTTGATAAAAGTCAAGTTGCCATTAGAATGCTGTTTGTAGAATTTAGCATACAGTGGATGTCATCATTTTCACCAAAGAAGCAATTGCTTCCTCTTGACAGATCTGTTTGAATTTGTAGATTATCTTCCCTCAGAAGTCTTTATCATGTTTTAAAGTTGTTGAAGTATGAAAAAATCAAGCGTGCTTCAAGGAAAAAAAAGGATCATAAAAATGAACTTGGCTAGATCTGTCTTTGATAGAAGATTTTGAATCCTGCTCTAAACAAATCAAAAATTTAAAAAAAAAATTGGGGAAGTCTGCTGAGACTTGCCCCATGCAGAAATGCTGAATACAGTCAGGATTTAAATGCAAGAAGACATGACTGTTCAGTAAAGGGTAAATGAGACTTGACACAAAATAAAACTGAACTATTGAGAAAATTGCATTACAGATGTCTACATAAGTTAATCCATTATTTGAGCACCTACTCAGTTTAGATGAATGTACATAAAAATAAATCATTCCATAGTTTAATTCTAGCTACCAAAGGAGTTTTCATAACTACCTTCACTTTACCTATGTACTTAAATATCTTAAGCTTTATTTTCCTCTGTAAAACACTCTGACTTCCCATAGCACTTGAATGCTTCTCACTTGTATTCTAGCACACGTTTTCTTTCATCTACTACCACTGTCCAACTTTGTTTGCAAAACTGTATGTCACAAGACCTTGTTATAACTAATGTCTTATTAAATGCAGTAAACTATAATTTTACACTTTACATTTTACAGATGAAAATGTAAAAAGAAAGGGACTGTTTTTCCAACGAGGACCAAGTGGAACATAAGAAAAATCAATGGAATTATGTCACTAAGAAAATGTTATGACTGATTAACACCACTGTAGCAGTAAAATATATATATTTCTTTTAATTCAGCAGTTAGATTGCTTCAACACTGAAAAAATAACGAAACAAGCAAATCAGTGTTGCCAAGCTGCATAAGGGTCAGGAAGGACATCTGGAACTCCCTTTGTGCCTTCAGTCAAGGTGCTGTAATGCTGAGGCATGAAGTTAACTCCAAAGCCTTTCTTCCTGTCATATTTCAGGCTTGTCGAGCTGTTCATGACTGATACTAATGAGAAACATGCCCTTTCAGTGGTTACCTCAAAAATATGCAGAAACTGCTCTGATGTGCATGCTCTACAGCCTCACCTAATTTCCCATCAAAGAAATAGAACTCCAGCTACTTGACTGACTTTTCATATTGAATCTCAAGAAACCAGAGATGCTTCATGCACCTGCAACACTCGAGGAAATAAAATAGTTTGCACTTGGTCTTATTTGATGCCTGGATTCATAGCTCTTTCATTTTTAACATGATACATGACTTTACTTTCTTTTTTATTTCATCTAATCTTGATTCAAGGAACCAGGACTCCTGTCTTGGCTATGACAATTGCAAATACATCACAGTATAAAATTAATGTCAACTTAATCTACTGGGGGAGGGGCATTTGTATTATGTTTGGGTTTGGTTCAAATTTGAATCTTGGTGGGTGCTGTTTGACAGTCGTAGAATTTATGTGTGTGCTTTTTCAATGAAATGAAAATGTGCGTATGAAAAAAAGAAAAAACAACTCAGATCAATCATCGCAGATCCTATTATTTCTCAAATGGAAGAAACTTGCTATACTTCAAAAAGTGACCAAGTGGAACTTTAGTAAGCATATTGGCAAAAGTGAGTGTGGCCTCTATTCATCTCTTCATGTAACATGTATGCATACAAAATGAGATGATAAATAAACACAGATGGAGAACAGAAGTGCTAACAACTTGTAATAGCTAATCCACCAGAGTAGCGAGGAAAAGAACTGTGTTGTTCAGTCTAAAAGGCTTGATTTCCTGCATTACCTGTCACATAAAGAATGGGGAAAGAGCCAGTAGCGTGGATATGGGGCTGAGAAAGCCAAAAGGAACAGAAGCTCAAAGGAGAAAATAGGCACAGACAAAACAATAGTGAGGACACTTAGGGATGCTTAAGGCTCAGATCACTGACTATTCTTTCATTAAACCACATTCATGGATAATGCTGTCAGGGAGCTAGACACCACAAATAAGGCAAAGTCCATCCTCAGAGTTCACAGTCTGAGAAAGAGACGAAGGAGTAAGCCAAGTGGAACACCGCAGCAGAGGGCTGCAGTCCAATGCAGAGGCACATGCCCGCAAAGCCCCAAGAGCAAGTTCAGTTGTTCTCTTGGCTGGTGCCAAGTGTTTCTTTGTGTTACCTGTCTAGAGATAAGTGAGACTATGGACTGAATTTGTCCCCCTAAAATGTGTATGTAGGATCCTTAATCTTACTTGTGATGGTATCTGGAGTTGGGTCTTTAGGAGATAATTAGGTCATTGGGGTAGGGCTCTCCTGATGGAATTAGGGCCCTTGTAAAAAGAAACACAAGAGCGTTTGCTCACTCTCTCTTTTCGCTCTTTCTCTCTCCACCCCCATTCATCCCACTACGTGAGGACACAGCCAGAAAGCAGGTGTCTACGAATTGGGAAGAGAGCTTATGCTAGGATGCTAACCAAGCTGGCACTTGAATCTTGGACTTGTAGCTACCACAATGGAGAAAATACATTTCTATTGTTTCAGCCCACGCTGGCTAAAACAGTGAGCATTCCTTCAAAATTAGAAAAAAAAAAAATGGGAAGAAATTGGCAAGGATATTTGAAGAGTGAATAGAAATCAATATCAATCCAGAAGGCAAGGGAAAGAATATGATATAGTACATAGAGGAGAAACTGTAATACAGGGAAGAGCTTCAGACACCCTCAAAGAATCCATCTCATGTTCCACAGACCTCTAAGAAGGCTCAAGGACTTCAGGTTAGCTGGCTTCTCTCCTTTAGGCATGAAGCTGCCTACAGAGGATACCGAAAGAAATCAGAAGCTACACTATCTTCCAAGTGAGGAGGTAGGATACAGACCTACCACAGCCAAGGGACCATGCTAGAAAGGACATGAACTCTCGAAGACAGTCCCCAGGTTCGAGCAGACACAATCTGTTCAAACCCAGCCATAGATCCTCAGACCCACAATCACTGCCTACCCACACCTAGTGAGATGGAGATGAAGGAAATCTGGAAAATTAGAAGCATCTCTAGACATTCTGACACTCAAGAGCAGGACACAAAGATTCATTAACGTAACTAGCATTTTGTTTTGTTCTGTTTCAGTTCTGTTACTTGATGAACGTGCCTAGAAAAGAAGAAAGGTGGCAAGAAGGAAATAATGATCTACATGCCGATATTAAAAGAAACAAGTTTATCTTATGAACTTTGGTTTATAAACAATGACACATTCCTGATAAGGAGGGGAGTGGATTTGTCCAGAAACACAGTGATCTAATCACAGCACTCAAAGTAGATTTTAATGTGAAGAAGGAGAAACACAGACTGGGTCAGAAAAGCATAAAAGAATAATATTGAGCAAAGAAGCATCAAAATGCAAGTATTACCTAATATACCTCATGTGAAAACTAATCAAAACCAACGTGGTACCATATGATCACCCTACACAGAATAACTATGATGTAAACCTCTTTCTCCTAATGTTAGACTCTCCAGTCACCCTGAAGAAGGCACACATAAAACTCAAACTTCCCCAAAAGGAGTTCAGAAAAGTGGGTCTGTAATTACAGCTCTGGGGAAAGTCCTATTTCACCTACATCATGTGAATCATCACCGATGAGCACAAGTAGGGACAGTTAAAATACAGAATGGTGAATTCAGTGCAATTAAATTCCAGTTTACTAAAAGAGCCTGAATGTTCTCTCCATGAAAATGGTAACAGAGTACAGGAAAGACAATGTGCCAGAAACTCCAAATTTAATGTAATCTCAAGTGAAAAAATTATCTCTAACATTTACTATTTGCTAAGTGTGCATTCAAAATATAAAGAGAATCCTAAGATTAAATAAATCTGGGTGATTAAGCATAATAATTACACCAGGCCTAGAGATCTCACTTGAAGTAGACTCACATAAATTATTTCATTGCTGTAATTTAAAATAATACATTAGTAAACTGGTCCAACCACAAGAGAAATCTGTGTGGATGTTCCTCAAAACACCAGAAATTGATCTGCCATACAACCCACTATTCTGTTCCTAGGAATCTACCCAAAGAACATAAAAACACTAATTTGAAAGAAAATCTGCACCTCTGTGTTTTTTGTACTACTATTTACAATAGCAAAGATGGAAACAACAATAAACACCCCAAACCAGATGAACGGATTAAGAAGATGTAGTATATATACACAGTGGAATACTACTAAGTAATCAAAAAAGATAAACTCATGCCATTTGCAGCAACATGGATGGAACTGGAAGGGATGATGCTAAGCAAAGTAAGTTAGAAGGAAAATATAAATATCAAAGGGTTTCACTTGTATGTGGAATATAGAACAATCAAAGGATCAGAGAGAAAGACAGGCTTGAAAGCTGACCATAGAGATGAGCCATCCAGTCAAAGACACATAGAGAAGAGCCCATTTGCTTTCTGGCTATGTGCTTGCAGCAGGAACTTGGGAGACTTGGAGGAGACACTTGGAGTTGAGACATTTCGAGACACTTGGAAGAGAGCTCTTGTAAATGTGAAACTCTGGGCCATTGATTGACAATGTTTTCAAACAATAATGATGAGGACGGGACTTATCAAGCATACCGAGTATATGGAATTTTTAAAAAGCCTTTTTTTTTTTCTTTTTCTTGGTCTGATTGTCTTTTCTGTTGTTCTTGCTTTATTCCTATTTGTCTGTTTCTTCTTCATTTTCTCTCTTTCCCTTTTCTTTTTCTTTCTGTTTAGTTTCTGCTTTGTTCCCTCTATGCTTCTTCATTGGTTCGGGTTTTCTGTTCTTCTTGTTTCTGGCTCTTGTTTGTTTTCTTTTCTTTTCTTTCTTCTTCCCTGTTCTTGTTCGTTCAACATCTGCCTAAATAGAATACTACTGGAACCTGTACCCAGCCGCAGAGTAACAGTTCTCAGGCAGAAATACCTAAAACCCCAGGAAAAGAAATCAGAAATCATGCCCAC
This sequence comes from Galemys pyrenaicus, assembly GCA_019455555.1. NCBI lineage: Eukaryota > Metazoa > Chordata > Mammalia > Eulipotyphla > Talpidae > Galemys > Galemys pyrenaicus. Next base: position 1,348,214 of record JAGFMF010012288.1, on the reverse strand, counting down.
CAGCACCAGCAGGGCCGAGACACAACAGACTCTAACCCGAAGGTTAACAATGGGAAGAAAGAAAAATACCAATGACCAAGCAGTTTCACCTAAAAACAATACACTGCAGAAAGAAAGTCAACATCCAGAACCAGATATTATAGACACAGAGGAATATGCACATCTATCAGACAAAGAAATTCTAAAGAACATGATGAGAATAATCAGAGTTAAGAGACAATGTAGAAAGGGATAAAATCATAATCAAAGAGTTAACAGACAATGCAGAAAGGGATAAGAACACAATCAAGGAAATGAGGAATGAGATGGAGTCCCAACAAAAGAAAATAAAGGAAATGGAAGAAAGGGAAAGAAAAACAAGTGAAGCAAATCAGAGAGAACCAGAGGAGTTCAAAAATTACCAGAAAAACAGAAGAACTGGAAGAGCGAGTCGGTACTCTGGAGAACACTGACATAAAAAGAACCAAGAAAGATAAGGAAGGAGAAGTGAAAATGAAAAAGAATGAAGAATCACTTCGAGTGCTATCTGACACCTTGAAGAGGGGTAATATAAGAGTCATAGGCATACCAGAAAATGTAGAGAAAGAAGCAGGCTCCAAGAAACTTTTCAAAGAGATCCTTAGCAAGAACTTCCCAAACATGAAAAAAGAAATGAAACTAGACATACAAGAAGCTAGAAGAACATCAAATTACCACAATGAAAAGAAGCAAACAGCTAGACACAGAAAAGTAACACTTCCAAGGGTCCAAGTCAAAGAAAAAATAATGAAACTGACAAGAACAAAGAAACAGATCACATATAAAAGAAAACCAATCAGGCTGACTTCAGATTTCTCTGAGGAAACACTGAAGGCAAGAAGGGAATGGAGGGACATATGTAACAAACTCCAAACCAACAAAATCCAACCAAGAATACTCTACCCTGCAAAGCTCTCCTTCCTCTATGAGGGGAAAGTAAGAACCTTCTCAGACAAAGTCTACAGAAATTCACTTCTACAAAACCTCCACTCTGAAAAATCCTACAAGAAACCTCAGAACCAAAACCAACAGAAGAAAGAATAGTAAATAAATGAATAATAAATAAATAAGGTAAAGAATAGAACCACAAAGAGGCAAAAAAATGGCAAAGATGAATGCCAGGGTATCAATTTTAACTGTAAACGTGAATGGACTAAACTCCCCAATAAAAAGACACACAGTAGCAGGCTGGATTAAAAAACAAAACCCAACCTTTTGCTGTCCATAGGAAACACATTTAACTACAAAAGATAAACACAGACTAAAAACAAAAGGCTGGACAACAGTCCTACAATCAAATGGACTAAAAAGAAGGCAGGAACAGCTATACTCAATGAGATAACATAGATTTCAAATTCAAAAAGGTTAAAAGAGACACAGACGGGCATTACATCATGATTAACGGAACATTAAATCAAGAAGAGATAACACTCATCAACATATACTCACCCAATGAAGGAGCACCAACATATATTCGACAACTACTAACATCTCTGAAAACTGACATCAAAGAAAATACATATGTAGTAGGAGACTTCAACACACCACTCTCACCAAGGGACAGATCAACGAGACAAAAAATTAGCAAAGATATCAGAGCACTAAACAAGGATCTAGACCTCATGGGCTTAACAGACATATAGAACATTACACCCCCAACAAACTGAATATACATTCTTCTCAAGTGCACATGGATCATTCTCAGGATTGACCACATACTGGAACACAAGACGAACATTAGCAGATATTCTAAGATCGAAATTATACCAACTATCTTCTCTGACCATGAAGCCATCAAGCTAGAAATTCACCACAAAAAGGAAACAAGGAACCCCTCCAACACATGGAGCTTGAAACCCGCACTATTGGAAGACTACTGGACAAAGGAGGAGATCAAAGAAGAA
>JAGFMF010012288.1:1324230-1338265 GCA_019455555.1 Galemys pyrenaicus | reverse complement strand
GCCCGCTGCTCCCCTCAGCAGTGTGCTTCTGTTGATCTGCCTGTTCTGCTCCCCGCTCTCTGTGGTGAGTCCTCTCACCCCCCTACACCTCTGGCCTGTGCCCCAGTGCTTGTATGCATAAATAAATAAATCTTTAAAAAATAAATAAATAAATAAATAAATAAATAAATAAATTCTGATCTGTAAAGAAAACTTCCAATTCTCTTTATGAGGGAACATATCTCTGAAGAATAAAACTTTAATTTGCCTAATGAACTGCTGTCCATCAAAACTCGTCTGTATCAAATATAGCACAAAAATGTGCTTATTTTCCCATAAGGCTTCAGGTTGAATAATTACACTTTGTGGGTGGCATTTTCAAATTCCATCTTGAAACCTTTCTATATAAAAAAGGAAAACAGGATCCCTTCCCCAAAAATATCCCCATCTAATTATGATTAATCTTGCAAGTAAAAATGAGAATTCTTAAAATAAACATCTTCTTTAGTCACATGGCATGCCTTCCGGAGGTGGGGAAGAAACATGTCTGAATCAGCAAATGAGAAATCAGAAATTCTCAGAAATATACTTCAAGTCATGGTGTCAGGGACCTTTAGAAATCATATTAGTGAAGACCTGTGGCATGGAAGACTTAAATATTAGAGTTCATGCTGCAATTTCTTTCCTACAGTATCTATTTCAAATAACAGTCTGGCTTTTGCAATAGCATATGTCAGAAGTCATCTAACTTCATATTATTCATTTCATTTATGCTATAGTGTATTAGTCAGACATATTGCTGATCCTGCTATATCTAACACTGGCTTCAACAACATAGGCAAAAACTTGGTTTGAAAGATAAGTTAGGATTATAATTACTCACTGATAATGGTAATAATGAATTATGGCTAGAAGGATACAATATTGAGGTGAATAGAAAAGAATTCCCGTTTCAGAATAAAGCAGGTAGTCTTTTATATATATTCCTATGCTAACAGATGTGTTAGTAGATGATTAGATTATATAAACTGCTCCACAAACCAATATAAATGTACAGCCACATCTTATTTCTAAAATTAAGTAATAACTTGAGCACCACTTGTCATATTTTCAGGAAATCCAATATCCATTTATTCAATGAGTTTATATTAAATGACTGCTATGTTCCAGTCGTTATTCTTTGCTCAGAACATAGAATAAACATGTGTGAACCATGAAGTGAAGTATATTTCTCAATAAATATGTAGGATCCACTATCTTCTGTTGGCTTACATTCAACTGGCTCTCTCTTGGTAGGCAACACCTCCTTAAATGACCTAAGATCTAACAGTTTTCTCTGTCCAAATCTGAAAAGAGCAGTCCAACTTCTACACCCAAGCAAAGAGAATCTGCATTCTTTTGCAATTCTATCACTGTCATTGCTTCATGCTGGTACATGGTGTCTGACATTCCTGGTACCAGTTCAACAGATGGTACTGAAGTTGGTTATGATTTTGATGTCGGTTAGCTAGGTTGACATGCATTCAGTCCCTACTCAGGCCCCAAGTGTATCTTAAGGAAAAGACAACCCAACTTCTTCCAAAAGAACAAGATATCTATTCCCTGAACTCCCTTGGTTATCAATCCTCAGCCTGCCCCCAAGGGGTCAAGTCCAGGAGCAATATGCTTAAGGGCTATCCCTTGGGAGCCCTTCAGCCACTAAACAACCCTCTTCCCTCCAAAGAAATCCACATCCAGGGTCTCCCTGGTGGCACAGAGGGTTGAGTGCCACACTGTGAAGCATCCACTGCACAGCAGCACGAGTTCGATTCCCAAGGAGGGGTCCCACATGGTGTAGCAGACCTCTCCTGCCTCGGCCGCTACTCCCCTCAGCAGTTTATTTCAGTCCATCTGCCTGCTCTGCTCCCCACTCTGTCTCTGGTAAATCCTCTCACCTCCCATGACTCTGGCCTGTACCCCAGTCTTATATGCATAAGTAAGTCTTAAAAAAAAAAATCCACATCCTCAGACATCAGACTGGTGTTCCCTTTTCATCCAAATGCAAAGCGTCTGATGACACCAACTAGAAAATAGAAGTATCCTCTTTAAGGAAATACAAATGGTCAACAGACATATGAAAAAATGTTCACCATCCCTTATAATCAGGGGATTATAATCACAATGAGATACCACCTGACACCAATAAGAATGGCACATATTAAAATACCTTGCAACTACAAATGTTGGTAAGGATGTGGTGAACAAGGAACTCTCCTACACTGCGAGTGGGAATGCAAGCTGGTCCAACCTTTATGGAAAGCTGTGTGGAGAATGCTCAGACTGCTAAAAATGGAGCTACCAGATGACCCAACAATCCCACTCCTAGGGATTTACCCAAAGGACACAAAAACATTAGTTCAAAAGAATACACACACTCCTATGTTTATCACAGCATTATTTATAGTAGGTAAGACAAGGAATCAACCCAAATGCCCAAAAATAGAAGACTGGATCAAGAAATATGGTTTATATACACAATGGAATATTATTCAGCAATCAAAAAAGATAAACTAGAGCCATTCATAGAAACATGGATGGAGTCTGAAGGGATCATGCTAAGTGAAATAAGTCAGAAGGAAAAAGAAAATTACTTCGTGGTCTCACTTATAGGAGGAATACAGGGGAACAAAGGAGGAATACAGGGGAACAAGGAAAAAAATAATAACATTAACAACAAAAAAAAGCACAACAAAACAAAACTAAAACAGACAACTACAAAATAGAGATATTCCGCAGGGAAAAGGGAGGGATTGGGGTCAAGGCAGGGACGGGAAGAGCACAAGGAACTACAGTGATGGTGCACGGGTGAACTGGTGGTGGAAATTCTATGGGAACTATACCTAGAAAAGAAGGCAAACATTGTAAGGAAAAATAAATAAAAATTAAAATAATTTTAAAAAGAAGTATCCTCTTGAACCTACAGAAGGCACGACACCATTCATTCAGTCACATATATCTGTTTACCATCTAATCCGTGTCATTCCCAGGAAGAACCTTTGGGACAGACACTGCCTTCATGCCTAGGGAGAAAGTTCTGTCAGTTCTTTCTTTAGAATAAAAGGGGATAGGGTGATGTGAACAGACTATAAATGGACCCTCAATAATACATATAGGAGTGTTACAAATAACAAAAACACTCAGATAGTTAAACATCCAGATAAAAATGAAAACAATGTCAATGTGAATTACTAACAGTTTGTTTACAAAAATACCTTTCCATTAAAATTATTTTAGGAAAAAAATGTACATGAATCATGAAATAAACCATCTTGGCAACTGTTTTTAATTTTTTAACTCATGCAACTTATTTTCTACCACCATGAAAAGACAGAAATACAACAACAAAGTAGTCTAATTCATATTCATTTCTTTTTTTATTAAAGATTTATTTATTTATGCATACAAGGGCTGGTCTACAAGGCCAGAGCCGTGGGAGGTGAGAGGATTCACCAGAGTCAGAGTGGGGAGCACAACAGGAAGATCGACTGAAACACACTGCTGAGGGGAGCAGTGGGCGAGGCAGGAGAGGTCTGCTGCGCCATGTGGGTCCCCTCCCTGGCCGGGGATCAAACTCTCGCTGCTGTGCCGTGGATGCTTCACAGTGCGGCGCTCAACCCGCTGCGCCACCAGGGAGGCCCCGTATTCATTTCTTAAGAAAATTTTCTGCTTAGGACAAATTGTTGACTGGAGAAGTTAAAAGAGTCTAATCCACTCTTAGCCACTAAGAAACCTGCACCGAATTTCTTGGCAGTGACCACTAGCCTAAGCTTGGGGTGATCTCATTATGACTCCAAGTTCAGATCACTCTCCCTGGAGTCATTCCCATCGTTACGCTAATAGCTCTTGTAGTACAGGTGCTTCTGCATTATACCATGCGTGTCTACGAAGCTGCAAACCATTGGTACTAAATATTACTTTTTTAGTCACATAATTCCTCTTCTCTTTGGAACAGGCTCTAAAATATGGGGAATACCATTTTTTTTTCTTTTGCAACTGCTTTCAACTCTCTTGTAACTCTTCTCAAATAACACCATTTCTAGTCACTTCTTCAAGTCACTCTCTTCCGAACATACTTCATTTTCCCATATGCCTCTTAGACAATGATGCCAATACCCTTTATAGCCAGATAATAATAATAATTAGTATAATCTACTAATAATATTTTTCTAGTAATTCTAATATTTTTAAGGAGATAATAAGGAATAGGAGCAAACAACTATGTATCATAATGTTCAGCACAGTATTACTTATACCATTTCAAAATAAAGCCAAACCAATAACAAGCCCTAGAAATCTGACAGTAGAATTGGGGCTACCACAGGTTGTGAGAGGGGAAAGAGCAAAGGGCAGAGGAGACACAATGGACTATGGTGGAAGACTATGGACGTCTCGGTAACGGTGTGGTATGGTAATTAACACTTCAAGGGGATGACCATATACCTCTAAGTCATACACATTGCTGCAAACCAATGCTACAGCAATTCAAATAAATAAGAATCAAAAGGAAAGTATGGTAGTGTGTACCTATATGATAACTATTTTAAATGCTGAAAATATTTTCATATACTTAAATGCCATTTAAAAGTTTACTGTATATTGTCAAGTGGGGAGGAAGGAAGATTACCCAAAAAATGTATAGTAAGATAATTTGTGTGTACTTATGTGTGTGTACATAAACCTAAAAGGACATATAACAAAATGTTGACAGAGAGTCGCTCCAACCAATGGAATTATAGATGACTTTCACTTGATGGATTTTCTGTACTTTCTAGAATTCATGCAGTAAAAAGTACACTACTTTGGAATGATTTTTTGCATGGCTAAAACTGAAAGATGTGGCCTGAGCAACTCACCAGAAGTGGATTACCCCTCGCTCTAATCCACTTCCACTAATACCACAATACGTACACTGCATAGTTGGTTGATTTTGTGATTCTTCTTTTTAGCCTCTAAAACTTTTTCACAATAATTACTGCAAAGTTTCTTTTTCCTGTTCTTGATGAACAAGATAGTTTTTGGTTTGGTTTTGTTGTAATTTGTAAAATTTTCATTCTTAAATGGCTTTCTTTAGAGTCAGCTTGCATGCCCACCATACAACCTATCAAAGTTTCTTTAAAGTTTGGTTCATCTCTTTAGCTTATTAAGACATCCTTTATCTTATTGTATAACGTAGTTATTCTTTAACTAATCCGCTTAACTCTGAATCACTCACAGATTTGAAAAATGTGTCCTCATATCCAAATCCCTGATAAACGTATGAAACATGGGCCAGGATTAGCCCGTGATACATCCCACGAGAAGAAAGTGGTCATCCTATAAACACCTGTAGATGCAGGTGTTCAACCATCCCACCACAAGTCCAGGTCACTTGCCCTTATATTTCCCATGGTATTGCAGAGAGAAGCATATGTGTAAGTTAGTCAAGGCTCAAGGCATGGGACCTACACTGATTCCCCACTTAACAGATGATGAGATAAATGGCAAAGAAAATATCCCTGTAAGCAGGGAGATGTTGCTACTTAGTTGTTGACATTAGCCATAATGGGCTTTAAATGAAGCCCCCAAATACCTCCATTTAATAGCAATAATGACCCTTAACCTGTGACAGTGGACCCAGCTAGGTCATCCCAGAGCCACAGAATTTGGATACACAATTGTTGTGTCCACTCCAAGTAATCAATCACTGTCAAACCTGCAGGCTTTGGATCCGGCACTGCCTCGCCTAGCCAGCCTTTTGCTTACCCCACCTTTCCTCCCCTTCAATGGTCTTTTCCTGCTCTGCCCTAGCTCCCATTGTCCCTTCCACATAACAGTCTTCACTCTGAGTCTTTTATTCTCTCGAAAGAACTCAATGTGTTCCCACTCCCCAAAGTACTTGCACACAGAATGCATTTATCCTTGTCTAAGATAGAGAAAGCTTATTTTTTATAAAAACTGTCCAGCTTACACACTCTGATAAAGAGATCCTTTATCATGTCTTAAGGGATTTCCATTTTCCCCCAAAGTTTCTTGTAAATGCATCAGAATCAAAACCTTGTATTTTCACATCAAAACTTAAGATGAGCCTATGTAGCGTGTAAGATGCAGACTCAATAAATGTTTTCTCAGGGCATGAATTAATGTCTCAACTGATGTAAGATACTTGGGTCTAGTAAGTCAAAGGAACTGTGATGGAAGTTCAAGCACATCACACTGCAGGACACTTCCTGTAAAAAAAAAAAAAAGGAGCAAAAATGGTGGGACCTACAACACAGAGAAATGGAGAGAAACAGAGAGTTCTCGCCTTCATTAGACCGTGGCGTTGAGGCTAGAAATGAGGCTTAAGCAGAGATGACGGATTAGCAGGAGACCTGCACAAACATCAGAGAAGAATGTTTAAATACAGGAAAGATTCAGAAGGATTCTAAGTCATGAGCTTGGTCTAAGTTGAAAACAACCTAGCTGAATCTCTGGGTTAAAACAAGTGCAGGGGAGACATCTAGTGTTCCAGCACATAAATGCCACTTGCATGCTGCAGGCTCCCTTTCTCCACCAGCCCACAACAGAACTGCTCCCCACCAGAGGGAATCAGAGTTGCTATTTGATGACTAACTGTGTTTCTGAGACAGTGATCACTACCCTTTCACCTGCGTAAGTTGGGACTAGCTAATACGTCTCTCCACTGTGATGCTAAATAGGAATGACATTTAAAAAATGAAAAGTCCCTGACGGAAAAAACACTCTAGAGCAGAAGGATTGCTTTCTGACGTGTCACAATAGCTACCAATTATTGAACATTCCACTTGCATGTGCTGTATACTGTCTCAAAGGTTGCAATAAATGCAATCTCAAATCCTTAGGGCAGCCCTAAATTCAGGACATTAGTATTCAGCAGTTCTTAATGTGAGGAAACTGAAGCTGAAAGAATGTGAGTCATTTCACAGACAAATACCTAAACTGCAGATTTAATCCTAGGTCAGCCTCCAAAGACTAGGTACTTCTGGTGAAGCCCTGCATGTCTGGACATACCCAGCCTTGGAAAATTAATGCAAAAGAAACCATTCATCATGAACATTTCATGATCTCTTCATTAGAGAAGCAAGTTGCTCTCAGAGTAATTCCACTTATTTCTTATGCTCCAATCAGTATATACCAAACATCATTTTAGCAACTGTTACAACTTTATTAGAATTTAATTTTATATTCATTTTCAAATAAAATATTTAATATGTCCTCTCAAGCAAGGTTCCCTAGCTTTCCAAAGAGGAATTAATTAACCCTCAAAACCTAGTAGTGGTCCAACCAGGCCAAGAATATGTATTTACTCTCTGCTTCTCCACTGACTTCTTACCATTTACTATGACTCCTAGAGGATTTCTGTCTAGCCTCTTACTCTTTCTGTGCTGTGGTTCTACCCTACCTCTGATAATATCCACTTACCAAATAGTGTCAAATAAGTAAAGGGTTCATTTATTCCAGAAATATGTACGCATCATCTCAGATGTTCCAAGACTAAGCAAAACAGTTAATGTCAGAAACAGGAAGGGCGGCAGCCTGCAAGAAATTTACATTATGGGCCCTCCCTGGAAGTGCAGCGGGTTGAGCACCGCTCTGTGAAGCATCTGAGACACAGCAGCATGAGTTCGATCCCTGGCCAGGGATCCCTGGCCACGTGGTGCAGCAGACCTCTCCTGCCTCGCCCGCTGCTCCCCTCAGCAGCTATTTCAGTCGCTCTGCCTGTTCTGCTTCACACTCTGTCTCTGGTGAATCCTATCACCTTCCACAACTCTGGCCTGTACCCCAGCTCTTGTGTGCATAAATAAATATATTTTTTAAAAAGAAATTTACCATTATGGGAGGCCGGACAGACATAGACACAATGTCACAGATGCTGCAATGTACCTGCAAAGGGGGATGGTGGGGTGTAGTGAACTAAAAGGAAGGACACTTGTGATAAATTTCAAAGTGATGGGTGATCTTTGAGATAAATTATTATGCATATGTCCTTTGCTCCTTAAGTCATATTGTGAGCCCCTCTTCACACACACTTCTTTCCCACCTCCTAGTACATCATCCCTTCTCCCCTTCTCCTTCTGACTCACAGTCTACCCTTTCATGTGCAACAAACTGCCTCTGTGATGATTCACCAGAGACAGAGTGGGGAGCAGAACAGGCAGATGGACTGAAGTACACTGCTGAGGGGAGCAGCGGGCGAGGCAGGAGAGGTCTGCTGTGCCATGTGGATTCCCTCCATGGCTGGGGATCGAACTCATGCTGCTGTGCCACAGAAGGTTCACAGTGTGGTGCTCAACCCTCTATGCCACCAGGGAGTCCCCCCTCTATAGGCTTTTAAGATGTTCTCCAGTAGCTCTCATGTCCCTTGTCAATAGGAGACAACCTACAGTAGAGCTTCTGTAAGCTACAGCTGTAAAACTGCATGGATGTCTAAGAGACAGATACAGAATCCAAGAAGCCCAAGCTGAAGAGTCCCAGACTGAGTCGCCCTGCAAGGTGAACGCTGCAGACCACACGGTCTCTGTGCCCTGGCACATCACAGGGCAGACCCAGGCTTCCAGGAAGGGCTCCACATGCTTTCTGAATAACACTGCAGGCATTTTCTCTCCACACAGAGCACGGCTGCCATAGAGACCGGCATGGAGCCGCTAGAAAACATCAGAACACTCAAATGCCCTGCCAGTAGAGTCCACCAAGTCAAGCCTGGAAATCCATGTCGCGCGCTGGTGAAGGGATTCCTGCCAGTACCCACACACGCAACAAAAAAAAACAGCCCCAACAAAACCCTGCAACTGTCAAGTAAGGATATTTTCCTATTGTTTAATAAATCCCACTGTTGTCTGGGTGCAAGCTGGGCACATGGATCAATGCCATGCTTGTGCCCCCAGGTGTCACTCCACCGCTGTCGACATGCACACGCACTGGGGAAACATTATGCGAACAGATCACCCTGCATTTTTTAAAATATTATTATTATTATCATTTATTTATTTATTTTTCTTGCAATGTTTGCTTTCTTTTCTTGGCGTAGTCCCTTAGAATTCCCACGCCCAGCTCACCCGTGCACCATCACCACAGTCCCTTGTGCTCCTCAAGCCCTGATCCAATCCCTTCCGCTTCCCTCCCGATTCGTCTCTGAGTCGTAGTTGTCTGTTTATTTTTGTTTTGCTTAGTCGTGGTTCTGTCGTTATTGTTCAGCCTGCGTTTCTTTTTTAATTTATAATGGTAAAATGCACAACACACACGTCTCTCCTCTGCCTGGATGTTGCTATAGCATACCCTTTGTAAATATCTTATTTTAGGTTTTAGGATTTCCCCCACATTAGCAAAGCAAGTTGCTGCCCTGCATCCAATCTGAGGCTTCAACCCCTAGGAACCCGCGGGATGAAGTCTGATACCTTGTGAAATAACAGCACCTTGAAACGTTAACGCATGTTAGCCACATAGTCCTAATCTTCATCTAACATGTTCTCCTGATAAAAAATAATAACAATAAGAATTGTTTGACAAATATCTTCTGCATATATATCTATTTCTTCCAGGCTCACTGACATAAAACTCAATTGTTAGCATTATATAAATTTAAGAGCTACAACATGATTTCATATAGGTATATATTACACAATGATTAGTTAAGGTAGCCATCATTTCAATTAGATACATTTTGGGTGGTTGTTTTTTCTTTTTTGTGTGTGTGGTAATAATTTAAAGATCTACTCTCTCAGCGCCTTCCTATTAAACAATATGGTCTTGTTATAGTCAGCACGTTGCACGTTAGAGTCCCAGACTTATTCAGCTCATGACTAGCAATTTGTACTTTAACCACCTTCACTTACTTTGCCAAACCCCACCGCTGGCAACCACCAATTTAATCCCTGGTTCTCTGGAGTCCTTGTTTTTAGATTCTACATATAAACAAGATTCACTACATATAAACGAGATTCACTTTCTCTTTCTGACTTATTTCATTTAGCATAACACCCTCAAGATGTACCCCGGTTGTTAGAAATGGTAAGATTTTCTTCTCTTTCTGGCTGAATGATATCCATTGTCTGTATATAACACATTTTCTTTTTCCATTCATCAACCAATGGGTACAGATTGTTTCCATGTCTTTGCTATTATACATGTTCCTGTGAAATGTAACAGCAACTCTCTAAAATGTGAAGGAGGAAGAAGTAAGAGTACAAAGTTTCTGTATGTTCTCAAAGTTACCAGTTTAAGATAGGATGTTACAATTGCAAGATGTTTTATGTAAGCCTCATGGTAAGTGCAAAGAGAAAACCTGCAATAGGCAAAATATTTCAAAGCACAAAGACTGTGAGAGAGAAAAGAAGGATCTGTAGCCAGAAAACAATGAATAAAATGACAGCAGTAAGAGCTTACCATATCAATAATTGTGTGTAATATATATTGATTATTTCCTTCAATAAAAAGGCAGAGAATGACTGAGTGAATAATTAAGAGATTCAATTATATGCTGCCTAAAGGAAACTCACTTTTACTTACAAACTATGCAGACTGAGAAAAAGGAAATGCTAAAAGGCATTTCAAATAAGTGGCAGACAAAAGACTAATTTCAGTAGGATCTCTGAATTGACACACTCTGTGTATCTAATAACAAACCATTTTTGTTTTTAATAGTTGTTTTTTTAACCTTTAAAGGTGTAAACTAATTATGTACCATGATAAAAATATTATAGCATCTGACTTTAATTATATCTTTGCCATTGCCAGCATTACACATTCATGTGTTTTTATGATGTTAATTAGCATCCTTGTATTTGTACTTGAAAAACAGCCTTCACCATTCCCTGCGAGATAGGGTCTGCGATGCTGAACTCCCTGAGCTTTGGTGTGTCCGAGAGACTATCTCTCTGTCTTCTGAATAGCAACTTTGCCAGATTAATAGTCTCTCTTGATGATGGATCCTCAGTGAGTTTCTGACTCTACCAAGCCCAACATCCATCTTTATATTTCTCTTATAACTTCACCCAAATTAGGTACTGAATCCTTCCATGCATGCACTTCACCTGATATATATTGAACACAAGGCCGTGCTGTTCACCCTCACTCAAAGAACGTTTCCTGGGGCAGGTGCCAGTGAAAGATACCAGTTTTTCAAGTTACTATGTATGTCATCTCACAATACTCCCAGATGAAGTATGAGCTAACACAAGACTCTAGACAGTCTGATGGCAATTTGGCTTTGCTCTTACTGGTTAGCGGGACAAGGATAAAGCATCATCATGAACGTCAGTAAGAGTGCCTTGCTAGGTATGCCATCTCTTGACTAGACTAGCACTGGCTACTGCCATTTACAACCCTTTTCATATTATAAATTCGCATCATAGTCAGGGAGTTGACATTAAAAATACAAAAGCAGTTTGTGGAATAATCCGGTCCAGTTTTTTATCTGCTGCTCATCTATTTCCCTGACATTTCTTTCCCATTACAAAGGCAAGGTAGATGTGCCAACATTAGCATAAAGGGCAGTTGCCAAATTCTTGGAGTCTGCTTAAGTGGGTGCCAAGCCCAGGAAGCAGAGTAGACTGGTCATTTGCATTTAGTGGTTGGTGGGTAGTTTCATTCCCACATATAAGTTACTATCTCCCAAAATTATGAGACGCAAATGGACTCATGGCCCAAGTAGTATGATGCAACCTCGCTGGGATAGAAGCAGATCTCTGAGCCACCACGGCCAGGCTTCTTATAGCTTAGCGGCTAGTATCGGGGAACTGATGAAGAATTGCCACGTGATAATAGGGTGAGCCCTTCTTGAGGGTGTGCCCTACAGTACAACTCTGCTCTGGGTTCCCTGCATGACCTGCCCTGACCTTGGCTGGTTTCACTTTGTTATCTGACTCACACCAGTTATAGTGTTTGCTATTTTTATACTAAATCAAGTTAAACCAAGTTGGCACTAAGTCATGTCTCCAGTTTTCAAACCCAGACCAGTTTTTCTAGTTGCTCTCACTCAGTAATGGCAGTGGTGTTGGATTCTCATATGAAATAGACTGAGAGTCTAACCCCAGCTCGGGCATTTACTACCTGTGCTTCATGTCAGAGTATTTCACTTCATAAACCTGAGTTTTCTCACCTATGAGAGTGTCTGCATGACAGTGTAGACTGTATTTAAAGCACTGAGCACAGCACCTGGCATATTTTAAGTGCTTCATTTAGAGCAGTGACTATTGTTATTACATTATAATGGCTGCAAGAACTGTAAGCCCAAAGAGCAGGTGTAAGGAATGATTTTCACATTAGAAACACAGAGGAGTACAAGAAGAACTTTGAAAACATTCTTTGATACTTGAAACTTGTACCAACCTAAGTGAGGATCATGAGATCAATTTTATAAAGATTCTTCCACAAAATTCCCCAGCAAGGCAGCAAAGTTTATCTTATGCACTGGAACTGAATATCTGTGCTCATCACATTGATGGTCAGATAAGGGATTTCAGAAAATAAGTGGAAAAGCCAGGACCCAAAGAAATAGTCCTCAGCAGAGAGGTTTATTTTAACCCTTAGATGAAAAAAAAAAAAAGTTAAACCTACACTATTTGTAAATGCATTAAAAACTTTTGTAAAAGGGATTTAAATCTGCTTGTTCGATTTTTCTTAGTCTCAGAAGAGTAATTCATGGTCACAGTCTGACAGCATACCTTGAGGAGGGAGAAGGATTAGGACAGCAGCGGGAAGAGCACAAGGGACTACAGCGTTGGTGCATAGTGAACTGGTGGTGTGAGTTTCATGGGGAAAACACACATTATACATAGGAAGGATGATTAATAAATATATACTAAAAAATAAATAAAAGCAGATTGCATTTCCAAAGATTGTCTTAACTATATTTCCCATCCTACCTGCTCTTCTAAAATGTGACTTTGCAATCTTCCACCAAGAAGAGTTTATTTCAACATGAATGGAGCTGGGAGGGATATTGCTAAGGGAAGTAAGTCAGGAGAAAGATAAATCCCAGCTGGTGTCACTAACATTTGGAATATAAAGTAACTAAACCAAGAGTCAGACAAAGACAAATGTAGAAAGTCAGCCTTGGAGCCAACTACAGAAAGGAAGAGCCAAGGGGAGCAGTGGGGAAGGGTAGAACGAGGAAAGAAAGCACAGTGGACTATGGTGGTGGACTATGGGTGAGCTGGCGGTGGGTGCACTATGATGGTAATACCTGATGAGGGTATCCAAACATTACCTCAATAATAATAACAATAAATAAATAGAGGAGTTTATTTTTCCATCCTGTTCAATTTAAGTACACTCTGGGACTACACTGACTAATTGAAATCAGAAGTGATTCCGATATCAGATAACATAGACTTCAAACTCAAAAAGGTTAAAAGAGACACAGACGGGCATTACATCATGATTAACGGAACATTAAATCAAGAAGAGATAACACTCATCAACATATACTCACCCAATGAAGGAGCACCAACATATATTCGACAACTACTAACATCTCTGAAAACTGACATCAAAGAAAATACATATGTAGTAGGAGACTTCAACACACCACTCTCACCAAGGGACAGATCAACGAGACAAAAAATTAGCAAAGATATCAGAGCACTAAACAAGGATCTAGACCTCATGGGCTTAACAGACATATAGAACATTACACCCCCAACAAACTGAATATACATTCTTCTCAAGTGCACATGGATCATTCTCAGGATTGACCACATACTGGAACACAAGACGAACATTAGCAGATATTCTAAGATCGAAATTATACCAACTATCTTCTCTGACCATGAAGCCATCAAGCTAGAAATTCACCACAAAAAGGAAACAAGGAACCCCTCCAACACATGGAGCTTGAAACCCGCACTATTGGAAGACTACTGGACAAAGGAGGAGATCAAAGAAGAAATTAAAACATTCCTTGAGATGAACGATAATGAGCATACAACTCTACAGAATATCTGGGACACGGCAAAAGCAGTTATAAGAGGAAAATATATAGCAATACAGGCACACATGAAGAAACAAGAAAGAACACAAA
>JAGFMF010012288.1:1280848-1317960 GCA_019455555.1 Galemys pyrenaicus | reverse complement strand
GTTGCTAATTTCTTTGATATGTGCCATTCTCACTGGTGTGAGGTGGTATCTCATAGTGGTTTTGATTTGCATTTCTCTGATGACAAGAGAAGCTGAGCATTTTTTCATCTGCCTGTTGGCCATTTGTATGTCCTCTTTGGAGAATTGCCTTTTTAGCTCTTTTGCCCATTTTGTGACTGGATTATTCACTTTGTTTTTGTTTAGTCTGGTTAGTTCTTTGTGGATCTGTGTAATAAGTCCCTATAGATTTGTGTTTGAATACAATTGGTAATAAACTAGAAATCCAGTGATTAAAAGGATTTCCTGACTTCCATGAGCTGCCGTAGCAAATTAATCAAATACAAGGAGAGGGGTCTCTGATTAATTACCAGTCGATCAGAAGCACAAATAAGAGATGGGCATCTGCAATCTCCTGACACTGAGACCTTATCCTGTGGAATCTAAAGCTAGTTCCCAGCAGGTAGTGTCAGAACTGACACAGGCTCGGTTCCACAGTGCTTGCTGAAGTAGGAAACAGCCCCTACCCCACCGCCCTACCCCACACTTACATGGGAATTGGTGCTCAGAGCCCTTTTTTAAACAACCAGACAAGTCCAAAATGTCAGCCTTCTACAGCACATACAGATCCACTTTTTTAATAATTTCAAGTCGCAATTGTTCATTTTGAAGGTGTGCTAATGGGTAGTAGTCATAGGGCTAGCTAAATAATATCCTTGTCTTTTTAGTATAATAAAGTGTGTAAGAGTGAAGTGACATTGAAGCTATTCAAAAATATTTTAGCAAAAGAAAGTAACAAAGTGAAACTACATGAATTAACCTGGGAAAATTGTCTCTGACATGTTAAGCATGAAAAATGCTTCTCCCATAAAACTTTAAATTTTTTAATTTTTTTGTTTGGTTTTTTAAATTTATTTGTTTCTTACATTGTTGTTTATTGCTGTACAGTAATTGGTTTCTCCCCTTAGGTGTAGTCCCAGAAATTCTCCTACCACCAGATCACCCATTTACAATCCCCTCATCCCTTGTGCTCTTTCCTCCTCTGTTTTGACCCTCTTTCCTCTCCCCTGTTGTATTGTGATACTTCACTTAAAAGGGGCATAATTTTCTCAAAATTATGAAGGCATGGAACTTCCCCAAGATGACACAGTAACTGGTGTTTCCAAATTTAATGGGTCTTCATGTGAGTTTAAATTTGATGCCCATTTTATTAACACTTTGTAGAAATTGGTAGAGAACTTCACATGGTGGTGCCCAAGATCTATTGCTCTCTAGACCAACATCTTCCATTGAAGCTCTCTGCTCCTTGACATTTAATCTGCTGCCAAACACAAGATCGGTAGGTTCCTTCTAGAGTCCAAAATGCCCATGCTCCACTTCTCTCTGTCTTCACCTTTCATGGAAGAATGTCGGAAAGTGGTGGAATAAATCATATAGGAGCTTGGATTTATGAGAGAAAGACAAAACAAGTGTTTTCATGTTCTTGGCCATGCCCCCATAATAAATAATTGCAAAACGTGATAGCCAACCACTTTATGAGGGTGCCCATGATAGCATCCAGGCACTGAGGTCATTTTTGGGAACAAGTCAAAGGAAATTTCTCACAACGAAGAAGTAAATAAATTCATTGAATAAAGTTGTTCATTTACATAGCCTCCAAGAAAAAGCATTGTTTTTAAGGATACTACATATAAAGGATTATGTATTTCATGCCTTTCCAACACTCCTATACAATTTATGGAAAGAGTTAATTTGCAGCGATAACGTTGTTAAGAAGGAAGAAAAAAGACAATAGATATCTTTTTCATCTTTCTCCCATGTTAAGTTCATCCAGTCCAGGCTGGTGATGCAGCTCTGCTTCGTAGGCCCCTCAGGAACCTGAGTTCTGTTTTGTTGCTCTGACTTATATTTGTCCTCACCTGTACATGGAACCTGGGTCCAACCACTTCCATTTTCAAAACAGAAGAAAGGGAAAACACAGAAATCACAGGACAGGATTTCTTAAGGAAGTACAGCTTTGTTCAGCTTTCACTGGTGAGAATTTAGTCACCAAATCATAACTAGCTCCGAAGAAAGCAGCCAAATGTCCAGAGTGAAAGAAGAACAGGGCTGGAGAAGGAAGAGCCAGAGCTTGCCACTGTTCCTCTGACACTTAAATTCTGTGGGTCCCCTTGCTCTACATAAACATCTCCCCAGGATCCTATGTGCACCTCAAAGTCCAGGACCTCTAAGTGATGGGCGACCCAGTGGCCTATGAATGTAAAGAGAAGTTATCAGCCTGCCTTATACTCACAAAGAAGCAGGACCAGAAACACCCAATAAAGCTCCATTCCAGAAAATGGAAGTTTGGGAAACACACAAAAGTCCATCATGTCAGCAAAATTTTACTAAAACTTGGAAACAGGCAAAAACCCACCCTAGGAATCCTTTCAGTGGGAAAGATTTAGAGAGCTCCCCTGCTATCATCAGAGTTTACAGCTGTACATCTTGGATTGTTTTTGACTAGGCTTTTTACAACACAGCAGGGATGAACTTAATATGGCCAATGCTTATACCCATGGAGATTTTTCCTCTTTATGGCAAGAGAAACGATTCCTGTTTGTGCAATGCAATGAAGTCAACTATGATTGGCCCATGTTTTATATATAGGTATGTGTATTGTATATACACAATTATATACGTGGGTTTCCTCATAATTAAGTAAAATCTTTGACCTGTACTCATAGTGTATATGTATGGATGTCATGATTTTTACTTTTTTGAAAACTACACTTTTTTGAAAATTGTTAAAAATTGGAAACTTATGGGCCCCCTAGAGTATGAGCTGCGCTTAGACTTGTTCTGTGCACCCAAGGACTACTTTGTTCATTGTCCGCCCTGATCCTAGTTTGGTCCTGGGGGGTCCTCACTGTTGCTTGAGACCGTAGCTCCATCTGAGGTGCTATCAGAGTGGCTGTTCTCCCTGCTGCTGTGACCTTCATCGCCTACTCAATCTGTGTTCAGATCCTGCTCCCTCCCTCCCCCAGGGCCTATGTAGATTTGTACTGTGGGGGTTTTGTGGCAATAAAATTCCCTCTGGGGCTTTGTAAGCTTGTCAGTTAGCTTCCATGCAGCTATAGGTGTATATAACCTTGACTATAGTTACTTTCTAAAGCTAACATTCATACCTGACTTTTATTTATTGGCTTTGCACTCTGCCCAAACATTTCTCCCTCATTTTATTGCAGACTACTTTGAAACCCCAATATTATCTGAGACAATAGTCAAATAATGAGATTAAGTTCCTGAACAGCAGGAACCTTCTACTTAGCTAATAAACACACTGAGCGAATCTTGCCTCCCAATGTTTGAACGTAGGAAAACATCTGGCTTTCCCAGATGAAGCCTATTTGCTTTCATCTCCATTTGCAAGGTAGCAGTCCCTGCCTGAGCTCACTCCATTTTTACAACACCTTGTTAAAAGCAGCAAGGACCAGCCAATATCCCAATTCCTGGCAACCCCTTGCCTAAAGCAACACTCTCAAGACTTCTCCCATCATGGGGTGAGATGCGTTAAAGGATTTGTCAGCGCAAGACAAGAATCACCTGCTTCTAATTTTCCAGAAATATCCCTCACCAGCCACCACCCAAACACCAAGCCAGCATGACATATCTTAGAGTTTTGTTACAACACTCCACTTTCAGCATTGATTTCTGTAGTAGAGAAGAGACCGTTGTATTTTTTTACAAAGTAGTGGCCTAAAAGAAGACAATAACTTGACCATTCTTACAGTGTGGCCACTTTGCTTCCTAAGGCCTTTCAGGACCCCACATTCATTTTATTTTGTGTTTAATCATGTGCTATAGCAAAACTAAATCAGCTTTTTCTGCAAAGGATCAGGCAAGTAAATATTTTAAACATCGCAGGCCATGTAGCCTCTGTTGTCTCCATTTGACCCTATTGTGATACACAGGTAGCCAGTCTAAAAAAAAAAAAAGGCATTCCAATATAGTCTGTTTATGGTTTTATAATGTTCACGTATTAAAGAGTATTCTTCTTTTGAATTTTTCAAGCATTTAAAAATATAAACACAATTCAAAAATAGAGGAGCGCCCACTTTGGTCCATGGGCTGGAGTTGCTGATGGATGTATGGGAGGGCTGGTCTCTCCTGCACCGCTACAGTGAGTCATGGGCGTATCTTGGGAGGCAGAAGGAGAGGGCATCTAGAGCAAGCAATTTTGTCTTAAGCATGTCACTTTGTGTCCGCTCCCTTAATTCTACAGTCCCAGGTTCTAATTTTTCTTTAATGTGTCTTACATTCTCCCAGTCAAGAGATGACAGTAAGGAAGCTGAAATGCTCTCTCTGTGCCATTCTTCTAGCACAGAGAAGTCCGTGCATCTAGAGAGAAGCTAGACATATATCTTGGCCCTGGTCTAAAAGGCTGCAATGCTCGTGATGCAGTTACTATGAGGCTGACAGATGTTTAGTGTCCTAGATGAGCCACCATATAAAATAGCTATAATATAACTTACCCCAGTCCGGTGAACTCTGACTTTGCACCCCAATACAAGTGGATTTTTCCCACCCATCACCCATGAGGAATCTTATCACCCTCCAAATTCTGGCCTTACAGTCTCCAGGGACTGTGTAACAGGCAAGAATGGTAAGTTTGTAAGCAGAGATGAAAGAAAATAGGCTCATTGTATTCATTTCTGTACACGGCCACATGAAAGTGTCAGATCAATAGCTGAGATGTGGTTGCAGATGCAGCAAAATCCTCAAGAATTCTTTGAACTCATGGTACCTTGAATTCAGGTAGCAGAAGGTTGTCAGAACTCACGAAAATCCCTTTCTACCAGGGAAGAGCCAGCATGAGTCAACTGAACTGATATCAGTCTATCAATTCTAGAAGTCAGATAGATGTAAAAGGCTGGGCTTTGATTCTCTGGAAAGGTCATAAATGAGACAATATCTTTCAAGAGGCAACAGCACTACAGGTCAAAATTTAATTAAAAGGGAAGGGACTTTCAAGGAAAGAAATTATTACTACAGTTGATTCCTGAACAATATGGGAGTTAGGAACACTGACCCCTCACACAGTTAAAATCCAGGTCTGAGCTTTTAACTCCCCACACCCAAATTTAACTACTCGTGAAAGAGGAACAGTGACAACAGCCTGCTATTGACCAGAAGTCTTTCCAATAACATATACAGTCATGGACACACACATATTTTGTATGTCAGAGAAAAGAAAGTATCATTAAGAAAAGGAGAAAGAAGAGAAAATAGATTTACAATACTGTACTATATTTACTACTGCATATCCAAATCTGCTTACAAGAAAGTCTATATAAGTGGACCTATACAATTCAAATCCAGTTGTTCAAGAGTTAACTGCAATTTAACAAAGGGGCTAAACTTAATGGGATCACATTTAAGGAGTAGATTTATTTTTCTCCCTCTAAGACTTCAGAGAGATTCTGTGAGAGAGTCTCTCCTCCCACCCTACCAACCGTATCTGGGGAGTCACCCCAAAATTTTTGGTCATTTGCAGTTCTAAGAACATTCTCACCATAAGCAATGAAAAGTTCACTCTAGTATAATTACCACTAAGACATACGTGCAAATCATTTTTCTTGATTCCTGTCCAAATTAAAACCTTTGGGTTATTTATACAAACACTCTCATCACTCACTCTATATGCCCTCTTCCTTGAGCAAACAACCCCTCTCCCCAGCCTCTGGAATAACCAGGTTGTCATTAACTCCTTTAGACCCTATAGTGTGATTACAATAGATGTAGTCTATTGGGAGGCTATTTTACAGGCTAAAAGAGAAAGGGATGATAGTGATGTGTAGACTGCTCACGGCAGCTAGAGAAAAGTGGACATTTTCGAGATACAATTTTAGGATGATCTTATTAGAATGTTCTGGTTTGACTAACTGGCTACACAGTGGTACTGTTACTTCAGATGAGAAACATAGGGAGAAGCAAGTTAGGGGAAAACAACATGGTTCAGGACCTCCCCAGGGGCGCTAGAGGTTGAGCACCGCACTGTGGAGCTTCCGCGGTCACTGCAGAGCAAGTTCAATGCCCGGCCAGGAAAGGGACCCACATGGTGCAGCAGATCTGTCCTGCCTTGCCCACTGCTCCCCTCAGCAGTGGATTTCAGTCAATCTGCCTGTTCTGCTTCCCACTCTGTCTCTAGTGAATCCTCTCACCCCCATACCTCTGGCCTATACCCCAGTTCTTGTATGCATAAATAAATAAAATCTTTAAAAAATAAATAACTAAAAAACAGCATGGCCATCTCCCCAGATGTTGAATTTTGAGATTCCCAAAAAGCATCCTAGAGGGGAAGTGAAATGGTGACTGGCAGATGACTGTGGAGTTGTACGGTTACAGATGCCAGCGTGTCTCCTAGCAGTACTCAGTCCCTCTCAAAACATTCTTTTCCTTTTTGTCTTTCTCACTGCAAACCTCTGACTGTGTCTCACAGACTGTATATTTTAGGCTCTATTAGTGGGCTGAATACCCCCAAAATCAGATCTAAAAGAACCTATGAAAGCAGCCTTATTTGTAAATGGGATGATTGTAGATGCAAACAACGCAAGATGGGCTAGAGTGGGTTCTAAATCCAGTGACTGGAATCCGTATAAGGGTGAGACGGAGACATATCGAGGGAGAGAGGGCCAAGGGAAGACAGAGGCAGAAATCAGAGCTTCTGCTGCAAGGAGTTAGCCAAGGGTTACAACCAGAGCAAATGGCATGGAATCTCCCCTAGAGAGAGGGGAGAGTTGGAAGTAATCTGACTCTGCTGACTTCTTGATTTCACAGCTCTTGCCTCTGGAGCTGTGACACAATAAATTTCTGTTGTTTTAAGCCACCCAATTTGTGTTGTTACAGCAGTTCTAGGAAATTAATGCACTGACTCATGGTTGGCTTCTCTCTCTCCCCATCACTCCATCATGAATCTTGATTCTGTCCATGGAGTGTCTCTCATACCATGTCTACAAAAAATACCTACCTGGGTCTCCCTGCTGGCACAGTGGGTTGAGCTCCGCGCTGTGAAGCAACCACAGCACAGAAGCGTGAGTTCGATCCCTGGCCAGGGAGGGTACCAACATGGCGCAGCAGACCTTTCCTGCCACGTCTCGCTGCTCCCCTCAGCAGGGTACCTCTGTCAATCTGCCTGCTCTGTTCCCCACTCTGTCTCTGATGAATCCTCTCACCTCCTGCTCCTCTGGCCTGTACCCCAGTTCTTATGTGCACAAATAAATATTTTTAAAAAAATCTAACTGATTTTCAACCTTTTCCTTTTCAACCTTCTCCTATATTTTTCCTACTTAGTAGCCAGAGTGACCTCTAAAAATGCCTGCGTTTACACACAACTCTTGATTGCAACATATCTAGTGCAATTAAAAAAAAAAAGTCTAACACCTTCAGTATGATAACAACTCCATCTGTGACCTTGCCAACTGGCAAGGTCACCTTCTCCACTGCTCTCTCAGCTTCAGCCACCTGGACTGCTTTAGGCTCCTCAACCTTGTCATGCTTCCTCACCTCTTACTCAGCTTCTATTGCTCAACACACTCATGTTCAGGTATAACATGCAAACTCCACAAGAGTATGGATATATCGGTCACATTCATCAGTGTATCCCCACTGCCTAGCAGAGACTAGAGAATATAAGGGGCTCAGGACACATTTTTTGGAAAATGATACAGAATATAAGCAAAGTTTCTCCATGTCAAACCTGATCAGGAATATTTTTTTTCCCAGAAAGCTAAGTCTCAACTTAGAATATATTTTAGCAGAAATATTCTTTGAAAAATTCAATTACTATTTATAACATTGTATCTGGGGATGGGGGCAATATTGTTTCATTCAACCAGCCCCAAAGTGAACTTTTGCCCACCATCTGTTTAAAAATTAGTAACTCTCTCTACTCACAGTATCATTATCATGACTTTATCATCTTGGTTCATCATAAAACCAGATCTCCAGGCTAAATATGTACACATGCATCGTCTCCACATGCCAAGTGGGGCTACTGGTCTTCACCTCTTCAGACAAATGGAACACTACCCTAGAGAGTTTGGGACAAAGAAGAAGGACAGGGGAAGAGAAAACACTATCTCACAGCCTGATTAGGGATCACAGGGCTCCAATTCCCTTTTCTTCCATTTAGGCAAGTGCTCCACAAAAAGACTAACGTCAGCTGGTAGTTTGGAATAGAAGTTCACTCTGCAAAGATGATGGTTGTATGTCTCCTCTTCTCTACTCTGTCACCATTCTACTTCTTGTCCAAACAGAAAGCATAAGTAATACAAACCCTACAGTACATTTCTTGCCCAATCCATTCAATATACCTTGTGATTACAATGTCCACCATTTTCACTATGGTACCCCAATTTATGTAAAAAGAGTGATCTCTGTCATTATTTCTAAACCCCCGATAGTACCATCCACTTCTAAGACTCTTCCTTTGGTGCCTAACCCAGTAACTACTCCCTTTGTCCACCCAGTTCTGCCAACCACCTACCTAGTAATCATTCTTTGTCATTTAGCCCATTTCTCTTTTTTTAAATATTTATTTATTTATGCATATAAAAGCTGGGATACAGACTAGAGTCACAGGAGGTGAGAGGAGTCGCCAGAAACAGAGTAGGGAACTGAACAGGTGGATAAACCAAAATACACTGCTGAGGGGAGCAGCAGGTGAGGCAGGAGAGGTCTGCTGCGCCATGTGGATCCCTTCCCTGGCCGGGATTGAACTGGTGCTGCTGTGCCGCGGATGCTTCACAGTGTGGTGCTCAACCTGCTGCACCATCAAGTCACTTTTACTTGTCTAATCCATACAAATCATAAACTGTCAATGTTACTTCCTAATCTGTTCTCTTTTTTCAGTTTCCACCCTCCTAACCAATTCTCAGCAAAAATGAAGTCAACTCTCATCTGAATCATAATAGGAATCTCCTAGTTGACCTCCTCTCATCCACTTTTACTTCCTCTGATTCATCTTGCAAGTTGAAGACAAAACGCATTTATCCTGTTTCCCCCTCAACCTTTGTACACCGCCCCCACCACCTCCATCCCTATCTTTATTCTCCAACCTCAACACTTCAGTGTTTCCCCTTACTCTTGGAAGAAGGACTAAACATCTGACCACCATCTACAAGACTCAGCATGATGGTGGTATCTGACTCTCTTCCTAGTTTCATCTCTCAAAACTCAATGTTTCACTTTGTTGTCTCCATCCTTAAGTATACCATCCCTCACTCACCCAGGAACCCTTTGCACACACTGTTTCTCTTGCTGGGAGTGCTTTCTCTCCTCATCCGCTCTGTCTTTGCCTGATTCTAGTCAACCTTTGGGTCTCATTGGGAAATCATTTCCTAAAGAACTGTCTCACTTCAGCAACCCAAACTACATTAGCTCAATACCAAAGACTACACCATTATACTATCATATGTTATTATAGTATTGTGTACTTTCTATTCTCCCCAGGGCCTATTAAAGTGTTGGCACATAGTAAACTTCAAACAAATATTTTTCAAACCAACCCTTGCTCTGGGAGTTTCACCTTGCCCAAGGCAATAATAACGTAAAGCCTTTTTTGAATCTTGTTTCAGCTGCCACCTGCATACTTCTTTTTTAACCAAAAAAAAGTCAAAAGGGCAAAACTTCCTATTTCCTTTCCATAAGTCTACACTATATACTCAGTAGTTGGGTAAGTGAAATAGTATTATATGCACCTCATTACTACATATTTTAAACCCAGAAAGCTCACCAGTAAACTAAATCTAAAAAATAAATCTCTCTCAGATCATGAATAGGTTCTGCGGTAAACGTGTTGACTGGGCAGCAAGTATCTCCTTTGAAGTTAATCACCCTCATTCTGATTTATGAACTACACTCTTTTGGGTATTTCACTCTTTTCATATTTTCAATTACTGTTGACTTTCAGAGTCCAATACCCACATTTATCATACCCACATTTACTTCCTCCTCATAAGAAACTGTGAGTTGCCTTAGTAAAATCAGCCCACCGTTTGTAGATGATAAACATTTAAAAATTATATAATCATCTAAGTCCCCTTAAGCTTAAGATAAGTCTTTCCTAAGAAAAATTTCTCAGAAAATTCTGAGTAGTTCCTTTTATCATTATTAACATTGCTGATAATAAAAATTAGAACAGCTGACATTTATTAGAAACTATGTCAGACTCTACAAAGCAAATTACATGTGTTTAATACTCATAATAATCCTATTATTGATAGATAAGTAACATTTTTATCCTAATTTATAGGCCATATGACTTAGGGGTAAAGGTTAAGCGACTTAAGCCTTCCTGGTGGTACAAAGGCTTAAGTCTCAGCACTATCAGGCTATCACTCCTCCAGGGAGGTGACCCACATGGCACAACAGACCCCCTCCTGTCTCGTCCACTGCTCCCTCCAGCAGTGTTTTCCAGTACCTCCACCTGTTCTGCTCCCACCCTCTCTCTGGTGAATCCTCCCACCCCCACCCCCCACCGCTGGCCTAAACTCCAGTTCTAGTATGCATAAATAAAAATATTTTTTTAAGAAATGAGGTGACTTACCATTCTAAAATAATAACAATACCACGCAAACATAAGTCTCTTTCCGGGGTGCCCAACCCAATAAACCCTGTCCACCCACCTCTGCCAACCACAAGCCTAGAAATAATTTTTTGTTACTTCCTTCTCCCTTTAACCAATTTCCAATCTATCAAGTGCTGTCAATTCTACTTCCTACATATCTAATTCTCTCAATTCCCACCATCATAATTAATGCTCGGCCAAAATAAAGTTACCAAAGAGTGGAAGGGGTAAGGCTGAGGTTTGAAACCAAGGCAGTTGATTTCCAAGCCATCATCACTGACCATACTTCACTACCTCCCACCCCTTTAAATAGGTTTCTATTTTTGCATATAGCCAGGTATTGCTCCTAGTGGGTCCCAGACCTCTTGCAGATGACAAATACAAGTTCTGTACAGGACACAGAAGAGAAGTAAGGGAGATGTGTAGAGGGAGGGGAGGGAAGGGGAAAGGAGGAGAAAAAGAAACTGAAGTCTTTGGGAGAATAAATAAAAGACCTCAAAATCTGGAGGGACTCTATACCTGGAGGAAGAGTGAACCATTTTAACATCATCCAGCACAAGAACACCAAAATCAATACATCACAGGGCAGCTACCGCCAGTGTAAAACCTGCAGCCTTTCTGGGCTGCAGAACCAGGGACAACCACAGGTTCTGATGAAATCTTGGAAAGGTGCAAGCCTAAGGGAGGGCATCCCAACTCCTTGTATAAACTCTGCCCAAGTTCCTGACTAATCCTTCAGCTGTGCATGTGCAGACAAAACTCAAAGATCAGCAGCTCTGAACTGAGAGTTGAACTGCTATCCAAAAGACAGAAATTACAATTTGATCGCAACCAAATTAAGTGCTGGCTGAAACAAA
This sequence comes from Galemys pyrenaicus, assembly GCA_019455555.1. Taxonomy (NCBI): domain Eukaryota; kingdom Metazoa; phylum Chordata; class Mammalia; order Eulipotyphla; family Talpidae; genus Galemys; species Galemys pyrenaicus. The sequence goes on along the minus strand of JAGFMF010012288.1, from coordinate 1,306,497 downwards.
ATTCTTAACATTCCTGGATGACTAAATCAGAAGTCAGAGTCCCTAGAGCAGGAATCCACACTGCCAAGGAAAACCAAAATTAGTCAACATATAAAGCACCAGAAAATAAGTCTTAGTTTCAGGGTTAAAAAAAAAAAAAAGACAAAGAAAATTAACTTTAAGTTGACCCAGACACCAGATTTAGCAGACATGAACTTGAAAGCAACTATTTTATCCATGTAAAGTAAACTAGTATAACTAACCCAGAAGCTTTCCTTTAGTGTTTTTCCTGGCCTGGAATATTCCAAAATAGCAGGTTTATAATGAATGGAAAAGTAATAAATCTCAACAGAAAAGTAGAAACTTCACAAAAGACCAAAAGTAATTTCTACAACTGGAAAATACAATACGTGAAATTTAAAAAGAAGCCATGCTGGTCTGACTTAAAGGCTCTTGTTTGATGTGATCATTTCTGTTGTTCGGGTTCCCAAGTTGATCACCAACCTTAGCCATCTAACTGCTCAGTGCTTCCCTCTTCTGTTGTTCAACTTAACTCTTGAATTTAAGAAAAGCAAAGTCTCTATGACTTGAATATTGTCTTAATCTCCTTTTTAACGTTTTTGTTAAGATTTATTTATTCATGCACACAAAAGCTGGGGTACAGGCCAGAGGTGCAGGAGGCGAGAGGATCCACCAGAATTAGAGTGGCAGATCGACTGAAATGCACTGCTGAGGGGAGCAGTGGGCGAGACAGGAGAGGTCTGCTGCGCCATGTGAGTCCCTTCCCTGACCCAGAATCGAACTCTATCTGCTGGGCCATGGATGCTTTACTGTGTGGCACTAAACCTGCTGCACCACCAGGGAGGCCCTATTGTCTTAATCTTATACCATAAAGATGACCAATTTTACTGTCCAACTTGATCTAGCCCTGCCTCCCTTTAAATATGTACAAATTAGGGGTCTTCCTATTGGGATAAGAAGCTAATCACAGCACTATGTAGCATCTGCAGCCACTGCAGTGCGAGTTTGATCCCCGACCAGGGAGGGAACCCACATAGCGGAGCAGACCTCTCCTGTCTTGCCCGCTGCTCCCCTCAGCAGTGTATTTCAGTGGACCCGCCTGTTCTGTTTCCCACTGTCTCTAGTGAATCCTCTCACCCCCACACCTCTGGCCTGTACCCCAGTTCTTATACACATAAATAAAATAAATCTTTAATAAAAAAGAAACAAAAAATAAAATATGTCCAAATTATATGACCTTCCTTCCAAAGGCAGTCTTTCCTTGAAAGTGGACTGGTCTTAAAGATTCACTTCTGATGACTAGAATGTGTCTGAAGTGGCAGTATGATTTTCAAGAGGAGGCCATAAAAGTCTGCTTCTTGTCCCTCTTGGGTCACTTCACCCAAGAGGAGTTCTCTGTCCATGTCCTAGGGGCATTCATGCAACCCTCTGGAGCAGGTCACAGAGAAATGCACACAGGAAGGCTACCACATGAAGGTGTCAGGCAGACATCAGAATGACGCAGCCTTAAGCAATGACAAAGACTGCCAGAATGCCATAGAAATCTCGGAGAGGTCTGGACTAGCTTCTTTCTTGTACTTGTCTGCAACCCCGTCAACAGTACCTTGGTCTCGTACTCCTGGCCTCCTGAAGTGTGACACAGTACCCCTCTGTTGCTGTAAGACACCCAGGTTTGGGCACTTTGTCATAGCATTCCTGGAAGCTAATATATCTCATGAATAAACAACTTTAGACACTACCAGTCAGTGCCAGTCAAGTTTCACATATTGCATCTTGTTCTCTTGATGGCACTTGCTGAGACATCCTGAGCCAGAACCCCCAGCGAAGCTGCTCCTGGATTCTCAGCCTTAGATGCTATGTGATAAATGCTGGATGGTTTAACTATTGTCACAGACAGAATTGTGTCTCCTCCCAAATTCATTGTGTTGAAGCCCTGAGCTCCAATGTGACTGCATTGGAGGGAGAACCTTAAAAAAGGTGAGTAATATTGAATAAGGCCACAGGGATATAACTGGTGTCCTTAAAAGAAGAGTAAGTGACCCCAAGGACATGCACATTGGAGGGAAAGCCAAAGAGGACACGGCAGGTAAGAAGGTGACTATGTGCAGAGCCCTCTGGAGAAAGCAAACATGCCAAAGGCTTGACCGTGGACTTTCAGCCTCCAGAACTGTGAGAAAATAAAGCAGCAGGAAAAATATGACTTAGTCTCAGTAATAAAAAGAAAAAGAAGCCCAAGGAAAGTAACTGTGTTTGACCCAGATTTCTGTGGTTAAGACTGTCTGTGGTATTCTGTACAGCAGCCCCAGCAGACTAATCTAGCTGCTAAGTTTAGTCGTAACTTGTCACAGAACAAGAGATAATAAGGTCTCCCTGATGGCCTAGGGGTTAATCTCAGTGCTATCACCTTTACGGCTGGAGTAAACTGTAGAGCTGACCTGCATGTCACAGCAGATCTCTCCTGCCTCGCCCACTGCTCCCCTCAGTGGTGTATTTCAGTCGATCTGCCTGTTCTGCTCCCCACTCTGTCTCTCGTGACTCTTCCTACCCCCTGCACTGCTGGCCTACACCCCAGCTCTTCTACTCAAAAAAAAAAAAAATTCTTTAAAGCAGAACACATTTTCCATATCTATTTACCACCCAAAACCACCTAAATGTTCCAGCTCACAAAGCATGCAAACAAGGAACTTCAGCAAAATGCCTTTGAGCAAATTTGGTGTCTGAAGTTTGACTTCTTTGCAGGTTATGAAAGAGGTTCTGTGATAAATCTGGCACATGAGGAACAAGTGTCCCCATGAGTGACCTCTCAGTTCTAAATGAAAGTAGTAAGGGAAAACAGTTAACCTTCGTGTGATCCTGTTTGACTCTCATCCTGAGCACAACCGAGCTCACAAGAGGAAGATGGGAGACGGTATGTTTCCAACCCAACCCAGAACTTCTGTCCATCACAAACAACTATGACTGCTACACCTCCATGAAGGAGAGGGGCCATTCTCCCACCGCCAATTATTTAAAGCCTCCTTAGATTACAGGCCCCTGTTGCCTATGAACCAGACTTCCAGAGCCCGGGAGCTAGAATTAGGGGTGCAGCTGAGCAGCAAGGTGAAGCCACATAACACAGAAGGCAAGTAGACTCTCAGGAGCTTTTTCTTCCCTCATTTTGACCTGAACCCAGGGACCTGGGGAACTTGGAAGGACACATGTGGAGAGACATGTACAGAGACTTGAAAGAGACACGTGGGTAAGAGACACGTGGGGTCTGTCCCAGGCAGAGACACTGGCAGTCACTATCTTGACCGGTATTTTGATTCTGCTCCTTCTATCCCATACCTGCCTTACCCCTGTCTTGCCGTCCCCCACCAGAAGGCCTGTTAGAGCACTGGCAAGATTTCAGGTCTCAGTGGTGGGTGCTGTGTTGGTCCAACCCTGTTTGGGCATTTGCCCCTGAAGGGATAGGTAATTGGGGATGTTTTATTGGAAAAGTTTTATTAGCAATATCCTTTCTTCTCTTCTCTATGCACCCTAATTCTGTTAAAAATCTATCACACTATGTGTATGCTTTCTTTATCCTTGTGAGCACAGATGACTGGGTCCCTTTAGATCATGTACCCCTTAAGAGTTTGGGGTCCCTGGGTACCCCTCAATCATGCCCTAACACTACTATCCCTCTGTTTTCCTTGACAGCTTGCATCTACCTCTCTACAGACATGCAATGACATGAAATTATTAAGTCCCCAAAAGAAACACTTACTCTTCCTGAACAAAAAATGGTCTCAGCTACCTGTTAAATTTTTAGTATATTGCCTGGAACAGAGTAAGCATTAAATAAATATTTAGCAAATGATTGAATCCAGAAGATCTGGTCTATTTAATTCGATGCTCAGACTGTCCTAAACCAAGTCTTTAAAAAGGCAGCACTAAGCTGTGACATTTGTTTACTCATCTTAATCCCTCAGGAAAACTCTTTCTGCAGTAGCTCCTCACCAATTCAAGGTCATGTCTGTTTGATTTCTCTGGCAATCAATTTATTCTACAGTTTCTAGCTTCTCATTGTCAGGTAAGCTCTCCCGAATTTAACTCCTTCCTGTCCTTTCCCCATGCCAATGTTTTTTGTTTTTTTTTTTCCCCTCTATGCATTTTCCAAACATGACCAAGCAGATCACTAGCCTGCCCTATTGAGCCACTTCCCTACCCCCCCTCTCTGGCCTAATCATCACCCAATTTACAGTCAGTCAGCTCCTTCAACTTTCTCACCTACCCCATTCTAGGCATAGCCAAATAGAAAATTCACCAAACTGTTAAAGGTTAAGAACCTGCATTTTATGATTGAATGACTTGATTTAATTCCTTGGATTTTGTCCCACTGATTGGAAAGAGGGGGGAAAGAACTGTTTCAAATTCAAAAAATGTCTATACATATACATAATATACATTTAGAAGATCACAGGCCTATGCATGAATATGGTTGCAAAGTGTAATTTTTGGTGTTTTATTTGGCCCACAACTCCAAACTCCTTTCACTCAACCACTTACTGCTACCAAAGGGAAGGTAAAGTTTGTGTTTAGTATCTGAGGATGCTTATCAAAGCCAAAAAGTCCACTAAAATATCATCATTTCTAATCACATTTCATAATTCACCTGGTCCATATCTCATTTATATGTATGTAGAGTTTATTAAGTCGATTTCTAGAAACATTCAGAAACAACCCTTCTAAAATGGGAATACTCCAAAAGATCTTTAATTGCATTGATAAGTTAACTAAGGACACGCTCACCTTAAAAGTTATCAAATCCTTTCTCTAGCCAAAGCCATTTGAAAGTTGAATCCTTAAGGTTTGCTAAAAGCATTACTATTACTCACACTAACAGCTAACACTTAGAGTGTCCTTACCAGATGCAGGCCACTGTGCTCATATGTGTAATACCTATCATTTAATCCTGCAACAGCCCTGTGAGAAAACTGATGCAGGGGAAGATTAAGTGATTCTCTATAGACACCCAGCTGATAGACGACCAAGCAGAATTTAACCCACAGTGAAATCTCTAAATCCAGAACTTTCTTGCCTCTTGGATTCTAGCAACTTCATGAATGATATTGTCTTCGCTTACCTAAATGCCGGCATCAAGATTTCACTGAGTAATCACAAACCTTTGTTGCCAGAACCTAGACCAGAGCAGAAGTGTCTCCTCCATTACTAGAAGAGAGCCCTCTGGCAGTGAGTGAACACTCTCCCAGGATGTCCTCAATTAATGTTTCCTGAATAAATTTCTTGAAATTTTTAAAAAGAAGTAAATATATTAAAATGATTTCTATCCTTTGAAGAGTAAAAATAGAGACTATCTCAAAATTTTCTCTCACCAAGTGCTCTCCTGGAACCCTGTATAATCCATTTTGATGACTCAGGAAAGAGAGTACACACAGGGAAAAAAACTAGCAGTGAGGAGTTGAGGAGAGCTGGGGATATGGGGCATGGGGTTACGCCATAAGGAAACAGGACAAGGTGCTAGATCAAAGCGGTTACTCTCTCTGGATATACACTTCCAACCCAAGTCCAGAATGGATGGTCAGAACATCCAAGGGGAAGGGGGACTAAACTGTCAGGACCCCAGAGTGAGTCTCTGCAGAATCTGTATCAACACTCCACCTTACTCTAAAGTGCTCAGATCTTGAAGAATGTGCCGCTGAAGTAAAGCAGTTGCCTAGGTGACTTCCCAGGGTAGCTATATTGGGTTTTTTAGAAAATAATTTATATGTATACATATTTTACATCACTGTTCATTTTTGTACAATGTTTGCCTTCTTTTCTCAGGTGTAGGCCCCATAGAATTCCCACCACCAGTTCACCTGTGCACCGTCACCACACTGCCCTGTGCTCTTCCCACCCTTGTTTTGACCCCTCCCCCTCCCCAACAGAATGTCTCTGATTTATAGTTATCTGTTTATTTTTGTTTTGTTGCGTTGTGATTTTTATTGTTATTATTTTTTCCCTGATCCTTTAATTGATTCCCCCATATTCCTCCTACAAGTGAAACCATCCTGTATTTTTCTTTTTCACCAAAGAAGAAATGCAAGTGGCCAAAAGGCATATGAAAAAAATGTGCAACACCCCTCATCATGAGGGAAATACAAATCAAAACCACAGTGAGTTATCACCTTACAATAGTAAGACTGGCACATATTTTAAAAAAAACTAGCAACAACAAATGTTGGTGAGAATGTGCTGAAAAGGGAACTCTCCTACACTGTTGGTAGGAATGCAAACTAGTCCAATCACTATGGAAAGCTGTGTGAAGGTTCCTCAGTCTACTAAAAATGGAGCTTCCCAATGACCCAGCAGTTCCCCTACTAGGCATCTACCCAAAAAACACAGAAACATCAATTTAACAGGACACCTGTCCTCCTGTTTATTGCAGCACTATTTATAGTAGCTAAGACTTGGAAACAACCCAAATGCCCTAAAATAGACGACTGGATCAAGAAGATGTGCTGCATACACACGACAGTAGGTATATGTTGCAGGGTCGGTATTTAACGCAAGGGTCAGAGGGGGTGAAACACGCACCTGCCACCGGCTAGGGACCGGGGGACAGGACTCTGCAGCCCGAGCAGCCCCAGCCCGGGAGCCGGGCCTCAGGCCAGGGCCGCCGCCAGGGGGCGCAGGAAGGCCGGCCTGGGACGGTGGGTGGGGGTCGGGGGTGGGACTCCGGGGTTAGATCAAACTCGCGTCTGGGCCTAGGCGGACGCATCTTGCGGACGACTCCAAGCCAGAGGTCAGGAGTCGTGTTCCGCACTGGCCCGGGCTGCAAGGCCCAGCGGCCGGCCCTCAGCACGCAAGGCCCACGCCGAGGTCGATGACCCGGCGGGAAGGTGCAAGCGGCCCACAGCGATAGGCCGCGGTTGGGGCGGGTTGGGGGCGCGGCCCGCCCTGACACCCGAGCACCCGGCGGCGGCCGGTGGGAGGGCTTTCCCGCCGCAGGTGGACTTTGCCGGCCTGGCCCGGGCGGGTCCAGAGACCCAGAGCCCCAGAGCCCCAGCGCGGCCTGCTGCCGGAAGCCTCAGCAGAGCTCTGCGCCCTGCCTGGACCACCTGGATCCCGCGGGGAAGCTGCAGTGGTCTCTCCGGACAGAACAGGAGGTGACCGCTCCTGAGCGGGCTGTCTGGCTTTTCTAGTTTTCAGCAGCTGAAGAAGGTGCCTTGCTGGAGTTTCTGAGGCATGAATTACGCACGGTTCATCACGGCCACCAGCGCGGCCAGGAGGCCTTCCACGCTCCGAGTCCTAAGTGAGTCCTGGACCCGTGCCTCCTCTCCCTCCCGGGGAGGGGATCCTTGCAGAGCGCCCAAGGGTGGTAACTGCTTGGTCGCATCCATTCATTCCACCCACCGGGAACGCTCTCCTTGAGACAGGTGGGCGCTCACCGGCAGGTAGGGGCTAAAAGGAGGAGGGTGTTTGTTACCTTCTCTCCTTGCTCGCTCTGTCTTTGAGTTGGGGATCCCCACCACTGAGATGGGTGCAGGAAAAGCTAGTCCAGAGGTTTACTTTAGACTAAAGTGTTAGAAAACTGTTCAATTTGTAGTTTGGCTGCAGTGCAGCAGACAGGACTACTCAGCTTGTGACGGTCTCAGTGAATGTGTGTGCTTCTCTTCCATGTTTATTGTAGCTGACTTACTGATCTCCTCGCCCAAATCAGTCATCTCCTTAGCTACTGGAGCGCCAAATGAGAACACGTTCCCGTTTAAGAGCGCGACCATCACCGTAGAAAATGGAAAGACCATCCGATTGGAAGATGAGCTGATGAAGCGAGCACTTCAGTATTCTCAAAGTGCTGGGTAGTTATTGATAATATCACTTGCTTGGCCTATTGTCATGAGCTGTATTCTTTTTTTTAACATTATTTTTCATTTTTGTACAGTGTATATTTTTTTTCCCTGAGAAATTCTCATCACCAATTCACCCGTGCACCACTACCATAGTCTCTTGTGCTCTTCTCACCCATTCTGTTCATGAGCTGTATTATACTAAGGCCCACTGGTAAAAATAATGGGTGTCTTTTTTTTCCAATGGGTACTCAACAGTTACAAACGTTTGAGGGAAAGTTTGCAAAAATTAAGAGTGGCAAGTATATTCAATGCTTATCTTTCACTGACTACTTCTTGACCTTAAATGACCAGAAGAGTCAGAGAAGGCTTCTAGGAGGAAATATATTTAAGCTGAGTCTGCAAAAAGTTAGAGAACTAGGTAAGGAGACAGGTTTGGAGAAAAGACAGGTTTGCTGACCCAGGAAGCAGCAAATTTAAGTCAGGGCATTTTCTAATCATTGTGCTTCCCTCTAAGCAAGCAGCTGGGCAAATTTGTTGCCCTCAGATCAGATGCCCTTAATTTCTTAAAGACAAGATGGAACACATTCCTTAGGGCTTCCTTTAGTTTGTCTTCTTACAGTGATAAAGGGCTATTTAATATTTACAAATTATACTTTATTAAAGGCTACTTTACTCTGCCACAAAAAGTATATTACAGCAAAAGAATTATATGTAGTAATATATACAGAGGCCTTTGTTTCCATGCTATAAGGAATGTATGGACCCTAAACTTGTAAGTATTCTATGGAAATGGCCCTAAGAAAAAAAATTTGACTATTCAGTGAGTGCTCTAGTGGAAAAGAAAAAGTGCAGACTTTCTTTAGAATAAAAAAGATGTAGATTCAAACCTCAGCTCATTTAGGCTACTGTTTGGATTTATGTGACTGTCTTAATCTCTAAATCTGTTGCCTAGTCTTTAAACTAGAGGTACTGATATTGACAAATATCATTTGAGGACTTTATAATTGAATGGATAAAATGTCTCGTATAATGCTACCATTTAGCTCCTGTCTACTATTACTATGACATTTACTGACATAAATTTGAAAATACATTTTATGCTTTAGAATCCCAGAGTTGGTATCCTGGCTAAAACAGTTTCAAGTAAAATTGCATAATCCTCCCACCATCAACTATGCACCCAGTCAAGGACAAATGGACTTATGTGTCACAAATGGCAGCCAAGATGGCCTCTGTAAGGTAAGGCTGAAAGGGAAGGTTACCCCACATTAAGAACCATCTGTCCGGCAATGCCGTCACCTCTCACTTAACCACAACAGGCTCGTGTTTTGTGAGTTACTGTGGTCTTTCTTGCCATTACCTCGAATTATCAACAGGAAGCTTAAAGACATTCACCAACCTGATTTTTCTGAAGTACATCACGTGATCAACCACCCAGAGGCTGACTCCATTAAAACAAGTTTCCCATTTAGGGAAGAACAAACTCCTACAGTTTTTAAAATGTTCTGCTCCTCTATGTCAGTACCACACTGAGCAGCTCTCTCTGGTTCACTCCCTCTTCCTTTGCCTCCTCTCCTCTACACAGCCATTACTTACTAGCACCCCATAAGACCCGGTCCTTGAACCTCCTGCCCCTTCTTCTAAACACTTCCCTAGTACCTCCAGCCACACCCACGTGGCCCATCATATGCTAGTGACTCCCAAGCTCCATCCAAATCCTTTGTTTATCTGTCCACCTGACACATGATACTTCAAAGTCACCTCAAACCAAAACCCTCATCATCTTCTTCCTCAAATGGGTAATTTTGAGTTGTTTGGTTTGGTTGAATGATACCATTCCCACCATCTCTATGGTTCCACAACCAGAAGTCTAGGAGTCTCCATCAACACCTCTTCTTTTTCACTACCTTATAATCCACAGTGATGTTTTGATTTCCTAAAGACCTCTTAGTTGTTCTCTCCAATTAAAGCATCATTCCCCTGATCCAAAGTATCCCCTACTGTCCACAGGATGGCAGCAAAAACTTCCCAAATAATCCTAAAAACTTTCCACATGTAATCTCACTCTACTCTTATTCTTTCCTATTACAGCCAAATTGATCTCAAAATGCATAGCTGAGAGCCTTTGTGGCTTCACTTGGCCTAAATGCCCACTTCTGTCTCACCTCACTGCACCCCTCTTTACACTCCCCTTCAAGTCACAGAATTCTTGGGTTTATTCAAAATGTAACTTGTCACTCCTATACCTACACATCAGGTCCTCAGGAAGCCTCCCCCGAATGTCTTGAATTCCAGGACATTGAGTTCTTGTAACATCAAGTACCCATACTTAATAGCAAAAGTGTTCACTGCATCTTCACCAGAAATGGATTCCATCTCAAAAACCCACTTTCTTTGCTCATCCATAAGAAGCAACTCCTCATCCATTAAAGCTTTATTATTAGAGAGCAACATAGCAGTCACATCTCCAGGCTCTATTTCCACTTCTAGTTCTCTTGTTATTTCCACAACCTCTGAAGTCACTTCCTCCACTTGAGTCCTGAACCCCTAAAGTCATCCATAATAGTTGGAATCAACTTCTTCCAAACTCCCATTAATGTTGGTAATTCTGACCTTCTCCCATCACAAATGTCCTTAATGGTATCTAGAAATGGTGAATTCCTTCCAGAAGATTTTCAGTTCATATTGTCCACAGCCTCAGAGGAATCATTGCTTTTAGCACTATAGCTTTGTGAGGTATATCTCTTATATAAGACTTGAAAGTCAGAAGGACTCCTCACCCGTAGGCTGCAGGATGGGTGCTGTGTTAGCAGGTCTGCCATCAGGACAGAGCTCCTCTCCATCTCCATCAAAGTTCGTGGGTGACCAGGTGCTTTGTCAAAGAGCAGCAGTATTTTCAAAGAAATCTTCTTTTTCCTGAGGTATTGCTCTTGGTCTCAACAGTGAGCTTAAAATATTCAAAAACAGATGTGCTGTCATTCAGACAGCACTTTATGATTCCATTTACAGAGCACAGACAGAGTAGGTTTGGAGTAATTCCTAAGCCCCTGGGACTTTCAGAATGGCAAATGAAAATTAGTTTCAACATAAAGTCACCAGCTACATTAACCCCTAACAAGAGCCAGCCTGTCCTTTGAAGCTAAGAATCAACTTATCTCTAGCTAAGACATTCTATGGCATCTTCCAGTACAAGGCTATTCTGTGTACATTGAAAATCTGTTGTTTAGTGTAGCCACCATCATCAATTATCTGGTTGCATCTTCTGGATGGCTGGCTGCAGCTGCTACATCAGCACTTGTTGCTTCATCTTGTACTTTTATGGTATGGAGCTGGCTTCTTTCCTTAAGTCTCATGAGCCAACCTCTGCTGGCTTCCCACTTTTCTCTTGCAGATTTCTCACCTCTCTCAGGCTTAACAGAATTGAAGTGTTAGGGGCTTGCTCTGGGTTAGGCTTTGGCTTAAGGGAATGTTGTGGCTGGTTGGATCTTCTATCTAGACCACTAAAACTTTCTCCACATCACAGTAGATTTGTTGGTTTGTCTTTCTTGACATTTATATATGTTCACTTTTTATTTCCTTCAAGAACTTTTCCTTTGCATTCACAGCTTGGCTAACTGTTGGGCACAGAAGTCTAGCTTCCCAGTCTATCTCAGCTTTCAACATGCCTTCCTCACTAACTTAATCATTTCTAGCTTTTGAGTTAAAATGAAAGAGACATGCAGCTCTTCCTTTCACTTGGAAAGTGAAAGTCATGGTAAAAAGTCAACTTACCAAAAGTCATGGTAAGTTGTTAACTGGTCTAATTTCAGTATTTTTTTTATCTCAGGGAATAGGGAAACCCATGAAGAGATAGACATGGGGAACCGCTGGTCAGTGGAGCAATCAGAATAAACACATTTTTAAATTAAGTTTGCCATCTTATATGGGTGCATTTTATAGCTCTCCAAAACAATTACAGTAGGGACAGTGAAGGTCTATCATCATAGATCATCATAATAGATATAAAAGGGCCTCCCTTGCGGTGCAGAGGTTAAAGTCTCAGCGCTATCAAGCTATCACCAGCCACTGAGGCATGAGTTCAATCCCCAGCTGGGGAGCAGACCCACATGGCACAGCAGATCTGTTCTGCCTCTCCTGCTGCTCCCCTCAGCAGTGTATTTCAGTGGGTCTGCATTTTCTGCTCCCCACTCTGTCCCTGGTGACTCCTCTCACTCCCAGCACCTCTGGGCAAGACCCCAGACCTTATATGCACAAATAAATAAAAATAAATCTTAAAAAAAATATATATATAATAATGAAAAGTTTGAAATATTGTAAGAAAATGTGACACAGAGATACAAAGTAAGCACATGCTATTACAAAAATGGCACCAAAAGACTTGCTGGAGGCAGGATTGCCATAAACTCTACTTTCTAAAACATATAGTACCTGTGGGCTGCAATAAGATGAGGTGCAATAAAGTGAGATATGTCTGTACTATCCAAGCTAATCAATGCTTCTTTTGTTAGGTGTTTGAAATGATCCTTAATCCTGGAGATAATATCCTCCTAAATGAACCTACTTATTCAGGAACACTTCATACTGTGAGTACACATTTTTAGAAAAGCTTTGTCATAACAAAATGACAAGAATTACCTGTCCACTGAAAAATAGCATTTTTCATCTGTCAACAGGAGAATCTAAAGTGACATATATAAGAAATGTGCCCTCTGCTTTATATATTACTTTTTACATTATGCATCTAAATAAATGTATAGAAGCTAAAATAAGGTGGTATAAAATTATGTCCAGTTTTCTTGAAACCAGTATTCACTTGAAAAGTGACTTAATTTATGAAAACTTATCTTTTCATTACCATTTTTTATTGCCATGTGCCTAAGTATAATCATTGTCATATGTTGATTTAACATAACTGTAAATGACCATGGCATAATTAGGATCGTTCATCCCAGTGTTAACTTAATGGGGCTTTTAATATGCAGAATGAAGAAGCTGACTGTCCGGCTCTCCTGTGTGCTGGTTAGACACACCACCGAGTAGGAGGTTTGTCTGGAGCACAGTGTTTGTTCGTGTATGTGTGTGCCTGTGTGTACAACTGGAGCACAGTCAGAAGAGTAATCAGAGCAAGTAGGAAATTGGAAAACTATCGTGTGAATAATGGTTATAGGAACTGTGGATGTTTTCCCCCAAAAGAGAAGACTCATCAGAGACATGAGAATTGTCCCCAAATATGTCAGAATTGGCCATGGACTTATTTGTTCATGTCCTTAAGTTTGACAGGACTGGAACTAAAAGGCTAGAAATTACATGAAAACAATTTCAACTCACTATAAGCACTTTCTAAGCATCTTACCTAAGTCCCTGAAGAGGTAAAGCAATGCCCCAGCTACAGCTGTTGAGCCTTTCCCTAGACTGCGCATAATCAATGTTTCCTTAAAACAGAGAAATTGAATTAGATGCCCTTTATGCTCTATTGATTTTAAATTCATGGGTTCTCTTTTTTTCCCCAAATTTAATATTACCTTTATAAGAATCAATATATAAAGCATTAGTTATTCTTAGAAAGGGCAGGTTTTCTCAACACTCAAGGAAGGATAAAATCAGGATTGTAAAAATTACTTTTTTTCAATGAATAATCTGAAAAATAAATTAAGGAAACAATTCCATTTGTAATAGTATTCAAAAGAATAAAACATGTGGGGGTGAATCTAAGAAGGTGAGTGGCATGTACATAAAAACCACAACACATTGCTGAAAGAAATTATTATTTTTTTTTAACATTTTTATTTTTTTTAATTTTTTTTTCACCTCAGTCCCTCGTGTTCCCATTGCTGAAAGAAATTAAAGCTCTAAATAAATGGAAAGACATTGCCTGTTTGTGTACTGTAAGACTTACTGTTGTTAAGAAGTCAGTACTACCAAAGCAAGCCATAGATTCAATGCAATTCCTATCAAAATCCCATTATTCTATTTTGCAGAAATAAAAAGCCAATTCTCAAAGCCAAGCACAAAAGACCAAATGTTGTATGATTCCATGTGTGTGATCCATCCAGAACAGGCGAATTCAGGGAAATGGAAAACAGAGTAGAGGTTACCAGGTCCAGGGAGGGGCAAATGGCCTTTATTACTTAATAGGCACAGAGTTTCTATTTGGGGTTATGAAAAGGATTTGGGAATTGATAAGTGATGATGATGGATACACACATTGTGAATGCAACTATTGCCACTGTCGGGTACTTTTAAAAAAGCAAATTTTTATTACATACATTTTTATCACAGTCTCAAAAACTAAAGTAAAACCACTGTTTGGCTGAATGATTGAATACTTATTATTTTCCTAAACTCCTAACACTTAAGATTCCATAATGCTATAAATATAAAACCGTGTCTATATAAACCACATGCATGCACACGCACGAGTCCTCGCACATACCCAGACACACACCATGTGCCAAGCTATGAAGACAGATGCTAAGAAGCAAGATGTGTTTATTTCATGGTCCAGATTGGTTTGTTGTATTCATACTAGATGTGCTTCTTAAATATAAAACCCTTTAGATAACATCCTAAGTGGAGTCTGGATTATTCTTATTTAGTGCATAAGTCTACATTTGACTGCTCAAACAAATGCTTACTTGTCTTGAAATTGTTTGTCAGAGAATCTCAGTTAGTTGTTATTTCTTAACTTAGGATTTTTTTTTTCTTTATGTTCATCCAAGAATAAGATTCCACAAGATTTTTATAAAGTTATGTCTGTAAGCCAGGCCACTACTTGCCAGGCCAGCCTTAGCAAATGGTAAGACCTTGAAATACTTCTGCACTCCTGGATACGTTGTTACCTGATCTGCCTCAAGACCCCAACACCAGTTTGGTCCCTTTCCTAAGACTAGCTGAACCTCCCCTGATGCAGAGTGAATGCCAGTGTTGTGAGGACTCCAGGGCTTGGGTCCAGTGTTCACCATTTGTTTACATATTCTTAATATCACCTCTGCTTGTAACTGCCATATATCTGAGCTTAACAAATGCTTTGTGGGTAATTTATTTTGTCAAAAGCATTCCTTCATAAACACATTGTGAACCAGTTCTAATTATAATTTTAAATACAAACCAGTCAGAAGAGACTTGATTATGGTATGTAACAATGACCCAATATCTCAGTGGCTTACACCTACAAAGATTTGTTTCTCTCTCACACTACACCTCAGGGCAACCGCAGCTCAGCTCCAGGTCATCTCCATCCCTAGCCCCAAGCTGACAGAAGCAGCCTCTGTCCGGAACACTGTCGCTCTTAGAGCAAAGGGAAAAGAGAACCAGAACCACCAGTTGGACTTGAAAGCCTCTGCTAAGAAGGACACGCATCACACCACTCAGAAAGTACTGACCAGAGTCAGACACGTGGGTGACATATATGAGCAGAATAATCCTTCCTCTGGGAATCGATGGGCTATTTTTGAACACAAATGGAATCTACCCAAAAGAACAACACTATTATTACACACTACCTCAGCCCTGTGGAGTGTAGGCTTATATGTTTAACGGGACGGATGGTAACATGGTAGCATTCTTGGTTAGCATGAAGGGCACTAACGTTCTGGAATCACCTGAATGTGGATTTTGTTTTTTCACATGTGCTGACAGCTGCAACCACTGGGCTGCAACATTCTTAACATTTCCAGTGATGAATATGGCATAGTTCCAGAGTCCCTCAAGGACATACTTTCCAAATGGAAACCTGAAGATGCTAAGGACCCCAAGAAGAACACCCCCAAACTACTTTATACTGTCCCAAATGGCAGCAACCCTACTGGAAACTCATTATCAAGCAACCGCAAGAAGGAAATCTATGAGGTATTTTCCAAGACTGTGGTATGTGGCCAGGTGCGCGTTTCTTTTGGACTTTAACGAGTACAGTGCTAGTTCCCTTTCTTATCCTCTTGCCTCCAAGGAAGATGATCTGTTATAAAGTGGAGTCTTCTATGCCAAAGGTCCTGGTAGATTTAAGCTCAACAAATGACCACATGCTTTGTTAACTATGACATTTTTCCTTTAACTGATATTTTCATAGAAAGAAATAGCATTCTTGGGCAGGTGTTAAATTTTATGAGGCTATTTAATATTCTACCCCAGATTTGATTTTGATCATTTTATACTTGTGTTTTCAACTTGTCTCTCCTCTTTCCTACTTCTTGTCATTTTGGATTGCAAAGCAACTCTTTAAAAATAAGAGGCATCCTCCTTTTGTAAGGTCTCTTTAGGTTCTGATGTTTCACTATAAGCATTATTTTTAAGTATCAAACACATATTGAGCTATCCAAAGTCTGAAAAATAAGAGACGTGTGCCTTTTAATAAAGTCTCTCTTATGAACCTGACAGTGCTACCTAGACTTTCACTACAAATAGCTTTTTAAAATAAGTACCAAACCCTTGTTAAATATTTAATGTAATCATGTGCAGTGATACATAGATTTTCAAGCAGTTCCTTTTTACTCACCATATATACTTTTATTTCAAAATAATGTCTTACTCTTATTTTTCTCCCACTCCTGAACTCTGTCCTGAATTCTCTACTTATTTACACACCCCACCCCCTGACAGTCTCATCTACTTCCATGGATATACATTCTAGTCTGCAGTGAAAATGCCTTTCCCCTGAACTCCAGACTTCTGTATCCAACCTCTATGCATTTTTTGTATCAAACATCCAACATAAATGCTAGTAGGCATTTCAAACTTGACATGGTCAAACTGAACTCCTGATTTTCTCCAGTCACACGCAGAATCTCTAACCTAAGCTCTTCACACTCTCCAACTCCATAAATAGTGCCACCATCAACAAATACCTTTTATTCCCCCTTCCCTCCTTCCCTGCTCCATCTCCTTCCATCCACTCCATCCTGTGAATTCTACTACCGAATTCATCCATATCACTCCACTGCCATTACTATCACAGACTTTTCCGTCACCACCTATCTCACTGGCCTTCTACACTGGTGCCCTTGTGATAGGGCTGCCCAATGAGTCTTCCTGAAACAGCTACCATCTCACTGTCTCTCTCTCTCTCTCTCTCTCAAATGTCTCCCTGTTTAATGGCCTACCTAGCACTTAGCCCTCTCCCCACATCTAATATTCTATTTGTTACCCATTGCCTTACATTCTACCATTGGATGTAAGTTCCATGAGAGCAAGAGCCTTTAGTGCCTTTTTCACCTCTTTATCTTCATTGTCTAGGACAGTAGGTACCCAACAACTTATTGAATGAATGAATAAATGATGGATAAATACAAAGAATTATGACTGCCAATGGTGTTAATTTTAGACAGCTCTTAAGATGTAAAATATACTACCTTATACTTTTTTTAGCTTGCAAGAAAATATGACTTCCTCATAATAGAAGATGATCCATACTATTTTCTCCAGTTCAACAAGGTAAGTGACAATGTCAATTAGAAGATCAAACTGTGTGTTGTTTTCCTGCGTTTGATTTTGGCCTGTTCTGCCGAATCAGAGTTAATACGATAGCTTTATATTGAAATTAAATAAAAAATGATTAAATTGCTACCATTTCCATCTTTAATCTTTCAGTTTTATCCTCTAATGATTACTTTCCATTTCTGGTATTACCAATCTTTCCAGAAATTACGTACCTTCAGAGTGGTACCTGACTTTCTGTACCAGGCATTCGGGCAAGCGGAGTGAGTCAGGGCTATGGTCTGGAACACCAAAATCATAGTTCCCAGCAACTTCAACACTGTGCGAGAGATGTGAAACGGGTTTTATCTTGGGGAGTCAACTTCAGTCTTGGTATGACTGACTGGAATGATGTCTGAGAAGGATCCGGAGGCTATGCTCAAGCTAAAGGAAAAAGAGTTGTGCTCAGTTAGTGATGTACACTACGGACATAGAAGAAGAAGCATTACTTTCAAGCATAATTGCCATTTGTCATTTAGGTCCTGGCTTGATCCTGCAGAATAATGGATTTTAGATTCTTTCTCACTAAATCCCAAAACCACTGTTTTGTAGGATCACTGTTTCCTAATAGACAACAGTAATGATACAGATTAAAATGCTTAATTCTGGGGCCTCCCTGGTGGCCTAGGGGTTAAATTTAAGGGCTACTACCTAGATGGCCCTCCAGGGCACCTGAGTTCGATCCTTGGCCAGGGAGCCAAATCACATAGCACAGCAGACCTCTCCTGTCTCACCTATGTTCCCCTCAGCACTGTATTTCAGTAGATCCACCTGTTCTGCTTCCCACTCTGTCTCTGGTGAATCCTCTCACTCCCTGCACCTCTGGCCTACACCCCAGTTCTTCTATGCAAAAATAAATAAAATCTTTAATAAATAAAAATGCTTAATTCCTCAAAATCAAACCCCATGTTTATTTTGTTTATTTGTTCTCCAACCTGTAGACTGAATACATGGATCCAGTCTGCCACTTAAGTCTACAGAAAAGAAACAAAAATTCTAGACTGTTCTATCTAATTTGCCTGGGTATCACGTCCTCCACGTGATACCTCCACCCTCAAAATGTGACCAAAGTCCCCTTTCTTCTTTTGCCTACCGGTGAAGTATATGTTGAAGTCAGTATTTCAGATTGGCTATATTTCTCATCTTTGTTCTCACTTTTTTTTTTTTTTTGTCTTTCTAGTTGTTCTCAGAATCTGTATTCTCTCTCCAAGAAAACCTCAACACAGCTGGCACTCTGTTTTGATCTTGTCTGAACTAGTTTTTCTTGAGCTTTCTGAATCTCTTAATCTTGGATTTCAAACCTTGGGGCCAAGGAGCACCTATATGAGTTTTCCTAAGTTCAAAACAATGGCATCTTAAGCAAATGAGAAAACCTTTGTATGTGTTTTTGGCAGAAGAGCCATATGAAGTCAGGAGACACTAATAAATGCACATGCATCTCTGTTTCCCTTGGTGTAATAAAGGGTTGAGACGAAGGTAAAAGTAACAGTTGCCTGGTGAGATCTAAACCCACACCCTCTCCAATCTCTGTGTAAATTAGACAGTCACCAGCATTGTTCTCAAACCAACCGTGATCTTGTTTTGTCTTTTTCCACTTCAAGCCCTGGGCACCAACATTTCTTTCCATGGACGTTGATGGCCGAGTCATCAGGGCTGACTCTTTTTCAAAAGTCCTCTCCTCTGGGTAAGGCTCTGTCTCTAAACAGTTTAGCTCTTAATACTGCTCCTCAGTGTCTTAGTTCAAAGGATTCTTTTCATTTAAGATGCTTATATTCTACTTGTCTTAAAATAAGTTCACTTATTAATATGAAGGTAGGTAGAGCTTTTCTCTTTTTCTTCAGTAATTACTTGATATTAGCCAAAAGACCGAGAAGCGATCTTCTTCAGTAATCAAAGGCCACGTGTCCTTTTAATCTAAAGGTGTAAAAGAACGGCTCAGCGTTTTGGTTTCATATATGAAAGCACATATGTAGGTACATGTGGTCAGACTGGCATTCTGTTTTAACCACACATTTAAACTTAAATTTGTATTTTAAGTAAGAAGTGCTTTTGAGAGAAGGTTTCCACTGCCTAGGTTTATTTGTCCCCAGGTTACAACCCTCTTCCTCATCAAGTCAGGAAAGTGATAAATTCCTTGTTAATACAGGGTGGGTATGATGCCTTTCTTTTTTTGCATAGGTTGAGAATAGGATTTATAACTGGACCAAAACCCTTCATAGAGAGAATTATTTTACATACACAAGTTTCATCAATGCACCCCAGCACTTTTACACAGGTAAGGACAATTTAAGAAATAGAATTTTTTTTTAAATCAGATCAAAGGAGATAATAGATGTTGGCAAGTAAGACTGAGTTAAGGTAAGAGGGAAGGAAATCACTAACATTGATTTTCTAGTTCCAATATGGACTGAATGAGAAGACCATCTACCACAGATGCTTACTCTAAAGATAAATGAGGATTGAATTGACCCGGTATTATTTTGTGGCCTAGGCCATGAACTTCCTCAAAGTCAGGGTGTCTTATTCATCTTTTATCCTTAGCATCTTGCCCAGGAATTCCACTTGAAAATAAAAGCCTTGTTGAGCTGAGTAAAATGGAACAGGCAGGACTTGGTGAAATCATTGTCTTTGACCATATAATAATGATTTCAAACCTTAGTGACTCGTTATTTGCCTTCATTATACATGTCTGTTAATCTCTCCTAAGACACTTTTTGGAAAGTATTTTCATTAAAGTAAAATTATTTTGGAGAATGTATAAATTTCCGCAAAATCTTTGAGAAAGTACTGAATCCATCCAGTGACTGGAGAATCGGCTCTCAGGGATAGACTGTTGCGGGAGAACTAAAAAATGCCTTGTAAGGTGGATGCAGATTAGGGCGCTCAGCTGGGTGCACATTACGCAGAGAGCCGATGTCCTGTGATGTGTACCAGCAGGTTGGGACCTCTTACGTACTTTTTGTATCTGTTAGTAAAAGACCTTCAGTATCCATTTATAAAATTTAGAACTTCAGTTTGAGAGAGAAAAACATCTCCAGGTCCTACATAACTTAATACATCTTCTACACATTGTAATGTCTTGAGAGGGAGGATAGCATAGTAATTAACGGCTTGGACTGGAGTAAACAGCTAGATTTGATTCCAAGTCCTTTAAGTATCTGTGTAGCCTCAGGAAAGTTAATTTAACCCTCACCTCAGCTTCCTCATCAGTGGAATAGAAATATTAAACTCCTTAATAAGATCATTACTTAGACTGAATGAGGTAAGCTATATTATTAAAATAGCTTCTGGCATATACAAGGATTATAGAAATACTTGTCATTTCTGTGTCATTCTTTTTAATAAACATTTATTATAAGTCACTGTATAACATTACTTGCTGTATAGTGTAAATCACCGCATAATTCCACTTGCTCTGTCTTATGGTCATTTATATATCACTGAGAAAAATTTGGTTTTATGTTTGACAAAAAAAAACACATTTTATCATGAAACATGACATTTGTTATTGTTTTATCTCTTTAAGCTTCTTGTATCACAGCTTCTACACCAATGGGGAGAAGAGGGCTTCTTGGCTCACGTACAGAGGTATTGATTCATTTGTTAAAAAGAGAACAAGAGTTCAGTTAACATAATATAGAGCATCCAGAGTACTGATTTATTTCACTTCTTTTCCAATTATGCTGAGATGGACAATGGGAACAGTCCATTAGAAGCAAAAAGTCTATTTGTTTTATTAGTTCCTCACCTAAAGCGTCTTCTCAACATTCCAAGGTCTGGTTTGAAAGCAGTTTCCATCCCACTGAAGAAATCTGAAATTCGCACCATGTTAGGATCCACGTATTTAAATTATTTAGAGTATCTACAGCTCATACACATAAGCATTTTAAGGATCAAGGAAAGGAATAAGAACAATAATAATAACAATAAAGACACAAAAACCAAAAATGAAAAGAAAAGGACAAACTGGGGACACTTCGTGGGAAGGGGGGGCAAATAGGAGCATGGAGGACTGAGGTGATGGTGCACTGGTGATATGGTGATGGGGAATACATGGGAATTACAATTGATGTCAAATACATATAAATAAAGGAAAAAAATAATTAACTGTGAGGAACAGGCACTGGCGCAAACACAAATGAGAATTTAATTTACCTAAATAATTAGAATATTGGTACACCTTATGAATTACTTTACTCATGTAAACCGGGTACTTCCAAGGTCATTTAGAAATAAAGAAAAAACAGACTGTCCTTACCCCAGATAGTGATTGATCACGTCAACAGTATCTTCTTTGATTCTTAGAGTTCTCCTACCCTGTAAATGACAGTCATATTTGGGCAGCTGAAGACAGAGATTAAGGCTACTACTTCTGTTGATACTGGAATTTGGGTTCAATATTTTACACAGAAATGGGCTATGCTGTATTAATTTTCATTTTCATTCCAATTATTCCAAAACAAAGGAAAAAGCAGATTGATTAACTGATGTTTACCACCAGACAGATCAAATAAACTTGTTCCATTCCCTTAGCATGCATTGAACATTTTAATCAAGAAACAATACTTATAGACTGCACTTCAGAGCCTTTTTCATTTCTGCAGTGAATGTACTAAACACATCCATTTCAATTATTTCTTCTTCTAGGGTTATTGACTTCTATAGTGCCCAGAAGGATGCATTATTGGCAGCTGCAGACAAGTGGTTAAGCGGTGAGGGTTAAATAAATCCTGTTTGTGATATATAGTAACAACTATATAAATGGGTGGTAAACACTGTGTAGTTTTGTTAATAACCTTGGGGGTAAGAAATAAATCCAGTACTATTCTTGTCAAGGTAACAAGTATGCCTGTTATCTCAAAGTAACAGTCTGAACAATTCTACCCATTTCTACCTGTTAGCAGCAAAGAATTTGTAAAAAAAAAAAAAAAAAAAAGTCAGTCTAAAATCAATCTCTAATAACTTAAAGGTTTAATTATTTCAAAATTCCACCCAAAATATAAGAGGAACTGTCAAACAAACAGTATATTCCTTTTCTATCAAGATTATGTCATAACAAAACAGTATAATCTAATGAATCTAAAGTAGATCTCTCATTACAAATTATTTACTTCCTAGTCATTAATTTCATTTAGCTGTCTAATATGAAAAATTGCTTATTTGATTACAGGATGGTTATTTAATTTTCTATTAAGGAAGAAAATTAAATAAATCATATGACTTTAATTACATGATTGAAAATGTGTTTGTTATGAATGATAGTAAAACAAAATGATGAAGCTCGTGTTTCTGTTATATCTTGAGCCTTATGAAGTCTTGGTAAAAACAATTATCTTGTTGATAAGAGTATTAAGCTACCACATTTACAGTGGACTTGAAGAAAAGGTTTTAAACAACAGCAACTATTTTAAACAGATAATAATGTGAATCAAAATAATTTTCCTTCCTTCTTGATTTCTCTATTCTATTAATTAGTGAAACATAAAGTCCACAAGTATACCTGGAAAACTTTAATTATAAGGTAATTTTTCATAAGTAACTACATTCTGATAAAAACTAATCCATTGGACTTCTAAGCTGTTATATATATAGGATTTGTTGCAACACTGGAAGAATCTAGAAAAAGTTAACAAAACCTTCTAACATTGAAAAAGCCATGTTTGGCATGGATAGATCTACCTAAAAGATGTAGATATAGATAAGACTTCTTACAATACTCTACAGTTGACTAAAATAGTAAATGCACACACGTCCACTCCCTTCCTTTCTCACCCCTCACCTTTTAAAATAAAACTCAGAACCTAGCAATTTTCAGGATTCACAAAATCTTATTTTTAAAAAAATGCTATCACTGAAGGAAATTTTTTTGGAAATACTAGTTTACAATTATTGCAATCATATCTGGTAGCACTATCTGGTAGCAATCAATATATCTAGTAGCAATATATCTGATATCAAAATAACTTTAAAAGATTTTTTTTTTTGCTTGTTTGTAGGTTTAGCAGAATGGCATGTTCCTACAGCTGGAATGTTTTTATGGGTTAAAATTAAGGGCATCTCTGATACGAAACAACTGATTGAAGAAAAAGCCATTAAGAGAGAGGTAAAAGGGGAGGGGGGGCGTTTTAGTTTTTCTTTAAAGTAATTTTTAGTTGAATAAAAATGGCAAGACATTTATTATTGCTTACCACCTAACTCATGATATTTTGATATCAAATATATAATCTCACTATTAAAATTATAATAGAATTTATAGGTGACATAGTTATTCTTCTGGTCTAAATATAAAATAGAGCCACTCATCTGAGCTGCTGGTTAGTTTAGTGGTTAAGAGAAGTGTCAGGAGCTACACTCCTTGGGTTAAACCTTTTGCCGGACATGTGACTTTAGCTAAGTAACCTTCCCTGACTTTATATGCAAAACAGAGGTAATAAGAATCCCCCTTCTTCCCCCACAGAGGGTTGCTATACAGATTAATTGAGCTAATCTCTATGAAGCACTTCAACTAATCCCTAA
This sequence comes from Galemys pyrenaicus, assembly GCA_019455555.1. Lineage (NCBI taxonomy): Eukaryota > Metazoa > Chordata > Mammalia > Eulipotyphla > Talpidae > Galemys > Galemys pyrenaicus. Next base: position 1,282,696 of record JAGFMF010012288.1, on the reverse strand, counting down.
CACACAGTTATAAATACTTGGTAAGTATTACCATTAGTATTTAAAATAGGATTTTTTTCCTGATTATGGAACATACTCTTAGTAGCAAATTTGGAAAATGCACAGAGTGTAATTAAAATACAAAGTGCAATGAAAAATTATTAAATAGTCCATAGCTTTACAACCCTGATTTTGTGAACATCTGTGGTGTGTTTTCTTGAAGAGCTTTTATCTATCTAGTGTTTAGGTGGTGTAATTATTTTATATGGTTAAAATTAAACAGGAAAGTTCATATCCTGCTTTTTTGTTCTTTAAAATTAGCCCATGAGGATTTCTTCTAGGTTATTTTTCTCCTTTTTTTTTTTTTTTAAAGATTTATTTATTTATGCACACAAGCACTGGGGTACAGGCCAGAGGTGTGGGGGGGGGGTGAGAGGATTCCCCACAGAGAGCAGGGAGCAGAACAGGTAGATCACCGGAAGCACACTGCTGAGGGGAGCAGCGGGCACAGCAGGAGAGGTCTGCTGCACCATGTGGGTCCCCTCCCTGGCCGGCAGCAGGGATCGAACTCGTGCTGCAGTGGCTGCGGTCTGCTTTATAGTGCGTTGCTTAACCCACTGCGCCACCAGGGAGGCCCCAATTTTTCTCCTTTTTTTAATGTATTTTTTTATTTATTTATGCATGTAAGAACTGGGATGTAGTCCAGTGTTGTGTGGGGTGAGAGGACTCACCAGAGACAGAGTGGGGAGCAGAACAGGCAGATCTACTGAAACATACTGCTGAGGGGAGCAGTGGGCGAATAGGAGGATCTGCTGTGCCTTGTGGGTCAGCTCCCTGGCCGGGGATTGAACTCATGCCGCAGTGGCTACAGATAGCTTGATAGTGCTGACTTTAACCCCTGCACCACCAGGGAGGCCCTCTCCTGTTCTTAAATCATAAGTCTACTTAACTTTCGTTTGAGGATTGAAAGCTCAGAAATTCAAATATTTTTTGTGTAGCTTTCTAACTTACAAATAAATTATCCTTTCTCTATTCATTAATTCCCTTATCGTTTTTGTCTGTATTTTGTAAACACTAGATCTATTTCTAAACACTTTTGTCTGAAAGCAATAAGAACAAAAGAACAGATTGTGAGGGTGTTGACTAACCATGCTAGTGCATATGAGACCAGGCGGTCTAGAGGGTGGACATGGAAACTGACTGGCTAGCCCTGACTGCAGCTCCGCCACCTTGGGAATTTCACTCATTTTCTCCAATGATCTTACTTGAAGGCAGAATGCATGCTTTATGGATTATCCCAACCCAAGTAATAGCCCATAGAAGCTACTTAATAAATACTAAGCTGATTTATTTCCAAGAAATATATTTTAGTATAATAAAACAAGTTAGTTGTTTTATTTCTTTGCTTTTATAAATAAAAGTGTTTATTTTCTTTGCTTTTACACCTATGCTGTTATCATTGAAAACATTTGCTAAGTGACTATTTGTTTCTTTGAGCTAGATGCTAATGCTACAAACGTCATGCTTTGTTGTAGGTTTTTCAGTCTTCTTCATTTATTCTGTTTATCCTGGGCAAAAATCTTGACTTTCCTAAATAATCTCAAGATTTTGGCCATCTTTCCAAAGAGATTACTGTCACTTCTTCATCCCTTGCAGCAACTTGATTCTAGCACATCCGCCAATTTTTCCATTATATGGAAAAAAATTATTTTCATTTTATTGTTAATCAAGACACAGAAAATCTTGAAATCTTCTGCCCCACAGTGCCCCATTTTTTTTTAAAGATTTATTTATTTATGCACACAAGCACTGGGGTACAGGCCAGAGGTGTGGGGGGTGAGAGGATTCACCACAGACAGAGCGGGGAGC
>JAGFMF010012288.1:1257343-1280798 GCA_019455555.1 Galemys pyrenaicus | reverse complement strand
GCAGCGGGCACAGCAGGAGAGGTCTGCCACACCATGTGGGTCCCCCCACTGGCCGGCAGCAGGGATCGAACTCGTGCTGCAGTGGCTGCGGTTTGCTTCATAATGCGTTGCTTAACCCACTGCGCCACCAGGGAGGCCCCACAGTGCCCCATTTTACTCCCAGCTCATCTTATTTTAGCAGACAGTGCCCAGGTTTACACCGTGTTACTAGCAGTTCCTAATGCTTTTAAAAATCACGGTCGTCCTAGCGTACTATCGCAAAGATCTCATCAAAGTTTATTTCAGACTCACGTAAAATTTTCAGAGATGTGTGATGCAGGCAACTCTGTTCCAACCTGGGGTTCAGAGATCTTGGTTCCTTCACCTATTGCTCCTCAGGCTTCAACACTTGGATTTCCCAGTGGCTACAAAATGGAAAAGACAAGGGGGATCTCACATGGAAAGTTCCATGTATCACTTCATATCTGTTGACTGGGATTCAGCCACACAAATAGAAAGAGGCTGGTGAATAGAGTGTATTGATAAGCCCAACAAACAGAAGAAAAGGATTTGGTGTGAGCGCCTTGTCTGCCACTGGTGATCAGGAATAACAGTTGCTCCCAACGCTCCACCTTGACACAAATCCTTCACTTTGTGTATTAACTTTTTGGTTCCTTTCATTTCTTTGAGTGGACCAGTTTTTCCACGGGGGCCCTTTACATTCTGAATCTCCTCCCTAAAATACTCATCCCTTTTTGCTATCTACACATACGTATTTATCTTGGAGATTCCAAATGTGATAACTCAAGAATGCTATTTCATTGTTTAAACTTACATGATTTTTTTCAATTTGGTGAAACATGTACACAAGTTTACCACCATTTCTAATTCTTTTCATTTCTATTTCTTTTATAAGCCGTCCTTTCGCCATTAAAGCTTTTCTTCTCAGTTATTATTCAGTCTTTATATATGGAGAAGAGGTAATATTTGGCATATTCATTATAAACAGTATTTCAGTTTCTATGCTTTTGTTTGTTGTATAAAATACAAAATTTTCATACAGATTGCTTCCCTAGCAATTTCATTAATTGCTTTTAAAGTTAGAAAGGCCTTCCCAACTCTGAAATACCTGTATTTTCTTTCAGTATTTCCATAATAGTTATTCACTTTTTTTGTTAATAAATTCTCTTAGATATTAATGGTTCCTGGAAATTGTTTCTACATTGATAGTTCAGCTCCCAGCCCTTACTTTAGAGCATCCTTCTCTTTTGCAACTCCAGAACAGATGGATGTGGTGAGTACAATAGTGTCTTCAGAATAACACTAGATATCATTTCTGGTTTGGGGCACATGTGTTTGTTTTGTTAGTTGCAACATTATTTCATGTTGTTAAGTTTCTGAAAAGCAGATATTAGCTGAAAACAACCACAAATTACCATTAAAAGACACATTTTAATGGTAGCCAAAAAAGACAAGTGCATGAACCAAGTTAAAATTAAATTTTATGTTCTTCATGGTTTTCCAACCTACTAACCAATGCTATAGGATATCAACATGTCATGAGGAAACCCTCTTTCCTTCCTGCAGGGCATTAATATGAATGAAAAATATAAATTCATAAGAGCCACCAGTGCCTTTCTTTGTAGAAAAAAATATGAACATGAATCAAAATAAGTATACTCCTTAAATAGTCACAAACTGTTTAACCAAAAAAGCAAGAAGCAAAGAAACCAGTAGCTAAGGACTGTGTGTCTGGGAATCCAAACAAAGGAGCCATATATTGAACAGTGTCATTAACCTTGGGAAGAATTTATACTTATCCCTGGGGATGGCCTGGTTCTTGGTGTGTTCTCTGCTTCCCTGCTTTCTCATGTCATTAGTATGCTTTTCATATGCTATCTTGACTTTTATGTATAAATAGAGTTAGACAGTTGAATCTGTAGAATGCACGTGCAAGGGTAAAACACAATAATGTATATTGCAGTGAAATAAAAAACAACTGCTGGAGGGTTATAAGAACAAAGACAAACTAGAAACCTGATATGCTTATGTGTACAAATATGAGTGGCACTGATAGCACCCTACCCTAAACCTGACTTTTCTTTCCCTTTTCTCAATTTGTTGGCTTTGAATTTTTAAAATTATGATAGACTTTTTCTAAATAGCATCCTAATATCATTCATTTTTATCTCTTTTATTTTAGGCCTTCCAGAGATTAGCCCAACTTATTAAAGAATCTTTATGAAGAAATCCAAGTCATCAGAGTATTCAGATGGATTTTTCAGATAAATTATTCACTATATTTTAGAACAAATTATCATATATATTTCTGTAGTAGTTTAACTAGACAAACTATAAATATGTTCATAATTCACTTGTACCTTTTGATATCTCAACCTGCTTTTATCCGGTACTTCCTAAAAATGAATTTCCCCTATGTTTTCTTGCAAACTAGCATTTTACAATTAATTATTAAATAAATAAATTCAACATGGTATGCAATATGAACTTTTTCTACTTTTAGAAAAATTAATGAAATATTGTTTTAAAATATGTTAGGATTTGACCATTATGAATAATTTTCAGGAATAATACCCCAGATATTAAGTCACAATACAAAAATCCTTAAAAGAATTCTGTGGTGCAGAACTAATTTTTGTCGCACCTGCTTCTTCCCTTAGCACTGTATTTCAATAAATTCACCTGTTATGTTCTCAAAAAAAAAAAATTCTGAACCTAAACACGGGTAAAGGTATCAGACCTACAAAGGTAAGGGAGGAGCAGGGATCAGGGACTTAGAAAATTTGCTACATTGTATTTTCATAATACTACAAAATTTACAAAAAGATACTCTGCATTTATATAATTAAATCTACCCTTTTAGGGTACAGCAGGTGCTCAAATAGCACTTCATTCAGTGTCATCTCACTATAATGCTGATGAGAAATTGGAGCCCCTGTGTCATGCGGAGCTTACATGTTCTCTCCCTGGATGTGTGGGTTTTCTCTGGGGACTCAAGTTTCTTCCCACTTCCCCAAGATGTGCACGTGAGGTTTGCTGTGGTATCCCAATTGTCCCAGGGCGAGGGACTGGATGCGGGTGTGACTGTACCCTCTGAGGGAAGGGTGTCCTGTCAAGGGATGATTCCCAGACTTAAACAAGTGGGTTGGAAATGAACAAATGAATACAAATCATTGTTGATATCAGCAGTGTCCTGGAGCCCTGGTAATACTTTTGTTACCAGAAATACGCTGCAGGAACTTAACTCCTGTTTAGAACAATTAGTCTATGGTAACATTGGTTTGTTATGTGCCATTTCACTCAGTCCTAGTTCCTAAGAGCTTATCAGGGATGTTAAGTGGGTACTTACTGTATTTAAGATTATTTATTTATGCACAGAATTTATGTATGCCAGACGCATGGGGGGGTGAGAGGATTCACCAGAGACAGACAGGAGAGGTCTGCTATGCTATATGTGGGTCACCTCCCAGACTGGGGATCAAACTCAAGCCATAGCGGTGACAGCACTGAGACTAACACCACCAGGGAGGCCCTTACTGTATTTAAAATGTAATTTATTTAGTAGTTTTCTTTCTTGGGCTCTGCGGTGGTGCAAGGAGTAAAGTCTCAGCACTATGAAGCTGTCAGCAGCCAATGCAGCATAAGTTCGATCCCCGGCCAGGGAGCTGACCCACATGGCACTGTCTCTCGCCTGCTGCTCCCCAGAGTGTATTTCAGTCAGTCTGCCTATTCCCCACTCTGTCTCTGGTGAATCCTCTCATCCCTTACCCATCTGGCCTAAACCACAACTCTTTTTTTTTTTTTTGACATTTATCAATATTTACTTATCAACCTTTTTTTTCTTTTTCTTATTAATATAAAATATTTTTTTAAAATTTACATATACTTGCCATCAATTGTAATCCCCATGTTTTCCCCATCACCATCTCACCAATGCACCATCACCTCAGTCCCTTGTGCTCCCTAAACCACAACTCTTATATGCATAAATAAATAAAATAAATCTTAAAAAAATAATATTCTTTCTCACCTTTTAAGGTCTTTATTTTTTCCATATGATTAGTAATGTAATTTATGTTAAAATTTCACAGAATTATAGTAATCCTGAAAGTATAAAGAATAAATGCCTCAATAGCTCACCCGCAAATGATAACCACTGTGCATATTTATCATTTTTTATTTTAGATGGTTTTCTACATATACGCATGCATAGGTATCAGATCTCATTATGACTATTTCATAAATACCCCACATGGGTCTTGTTTTGCTGAGTAAAAAATTACCATATTGTTCCAAAAGCACTAATTGTGAAGTTATAAGTTTCCTTAAGGAATTAGGAAGCTTATGTCATCGTCATTTATAGTTCTTATTTTCCTGATTTCTGGATAAGATGTTACATTGTCCAGCAGGTAAAGTTCCTGAGCAAAATGTCGCACCTCAAAGCTTTAATCAGTTCCAAGTCAAAACCCCTATTTTTTAAACTAGTGGTTGTTATTTCAGAGATATTGGAGCTGCAGGGCCCTAAAGGAAGAGACAAGAATCAAACATGCCACTGAGTGAGAAGAAACAGGAAAGGGTACTTTAGCGAAATTTACAAAAGTATAAATAAAATAAGTCTTCCAGTTATGCAACATCTTGATCAACCAGAATTGCCAGGCCAGCACTATTTAATGAGCGCCTCATTTTCTTATGTTTGTTTTTAAATCCCCAACATTCAGCAGTTCAATTATAAACTAACTTATAGTACCCAGCTTTCTTTCGAGCAGGGGATTACCTCTAGCCACAATCTATAGAAAGATGGTTCTTCAAAGGAAAACAAAGACTGAGAGGAAGGTAGACACGGGGAGAGAATGTACCTTAGAGAAGTAGGCTGCCCTGTCACTCACTGTTCACTTTTGTCCAGTGAAATTATTTCTTCCTCATATGGTGAAGAAAAATCTCGTATATTAGAGAGCCGGAGCCCTAGTTGTTACCACCGTAAGGTTGTTCAACTTTGGGCAAGCTGTCTGGTAGTGCGTTTCAGGAACGGTACCATCTTTATACCTTCTAAATGCAAAGCATAAATTCCGAGGTCTAGCAGAAGTTCTGATTCCGCTATGTCTGTAGAGGTAAAGTGCAGCACTTCCTGATGCCCTTCCAGCTCCATTCCCAGGTCTGACTAAGCGCTGCCACGCAGATGCCTGGATCCAGGGCCAGGTTCACAGGGGTGCAAGGTGAGCTGCCAGGTGCCATCCACTCTGCTAGCGCAGCTAAGGCAGCACGGCTTTTTTACCGGAAGGGTTTTTGATTTGATGGTTTATGATTCTGGCAGAAGCAGTGAAATACTGGGAATAGAAATCGTTCCTGGAAGATCCACCTGCTTTTTCTGCCATTCCCACAATTTTGGAAACCACAGAATAAATGATAGTAAACACTTTTCACTAAAAACCAGCGAAGTTTCCATTTTAGACGAGTTCCCCTTATCTGCAGCTGAAGCTAACCAGGCCAGGAGTGTCAGGTCTCTAAGACCACCCTCCGGACACATGGCTCTCTAGAAGGGCTTAAGGGAGCCCAGAAGTTGTAGTCACAGGTATGATTTATTACAGCAAAGGAAGAGAGTATCTCAAAGGGGAAAAAACTGGAGGATACCAGGCACACACGTCCACTAAAATATCAACAGGGAACAGCATCATTCGTTTTATGAAGCATTATGGTAAAATGACTAAATCCAAATGAAAAGTTAGGGTGTAAAATTATACACATACTCTAGTATGTGTAGTATCTACTACAACAATGCAGTAATTAAGACATCTACTAAAAAGGCAACAATCGGATCATTTTTTTCTTTATGTTCAAAATACCCTGTAATGAGACTCATCATTTGAAAAATACATTTGTTTTTAATACTTTTCAAAAATAGATACACTTTTCAGCTGGATCAGCAGAGATTCCAAAAGGCAATGGTAATGTGTATGTATACCCATAGATATGTATAATGAGTCTATTATATAATTACGTATCTAGATATGTGATTTTCCATTACATGGTAGTGGTCCCCTTGCAATGGGAAATCAAATGGGAAGTTATATTCAGCCACATCCATACGTCAATAGTCGATTTGAACCTGATCAAATACTGCATAGGTTCAATTTCCCATCGTTAATCTGTGTATCTTCTGTGGCAGCAAGGTCACCACTCACGTGTGATGAAGCATCCGGGGCACTTGTCCCGATGGGACTCCACATGGCTATTTCAGGTTGTCCTAGAATGGAACAGTTCTCACTTGGCATGGTTTTCTTTTGATGTAAATGTAAAAAATTGTACTTGGGGAATTTCCTGCCGTCCATGGAAGGGTCTTTCATGCTTCCCCTTAATGCTTGTTCAATATGCTCCTCTTCACATTCCTTTTCAAATGCTAATTAAGTCTTCAGTGGGTAGCAATATTTTTTATCAAAAGCAGGCTTAATTAAAATTTTTGGAGAATCTAAATGTCTTAGTGGAAATCAAATACCCACTAAATATCTCATTTTAACAGGTGATGTATGTTCGTTAAGATTTTAAGTTCCCAACGTCAAGAGCTCTAACTCCTTTCCTGGAACCCATAAGTAACTGTAGCAGAATGTCATTTTCAAAAGCTATGCACTGATTAGCATATCCTTACAGTTACCCTACTTTTATGTTTCAGGATTTCAAGTTTTATGTTTTCATTTTACTCATTCGGTACGCAAATATTTATTGAGAGCCTACTACCTTCGCCTCTCAACATACAGCTCTCAACAAAAATTCTTGGCCTTGTAGAGCTCCCATAGGGGATAAAGAATAAAGGAAGACAGCCAATAAATAAATACATTAATTAAGCTCTTTTACATTGTGATAAGGGCTACAAAGAAAACAATACATCGTAGGAGAAGAAATAATGACAGAGAGAGAGTGTTATTTTCCACAGTGGACTCTGAGAAGCCCCCCAACAGGTGACATGTGAGCAAAGAGCAGCATGCAGCAGTTTGGGGGCAGCCCTGCAGACACCCCCTGTGCAGAGTGAACCTGAGGGACGCAGATCCTGAGAAGGCCCACACCTGGCCTGTTTGGAGAACAGTGAAAAATGGCTAGAGTGTAAACAAAGGTGTATTAGATTGCTCAGGTGCCATAATAAAGCACCTCAGACGGTGTGACTTACGCAACAGGAATGTATTTTCTCACAGCTCTGGAGGCTGGAAGTCAGAAACCCAGGTGTCAGAGCTAGTTTCTCCTGAGGCTTCTCTCCTTGTTTGGGAGAAGCTTAACTTCTCCCATGTCTTTACATGGATTTCCTCTGATGATGGCTGAATTCTAATTTCTTTATATTGTAAGGACACAGTCACTCCAGTCAAGTTGGATGAAGGTCCACCCTAATTGTTAGGGGAAAGAGCGTCCTAAATGAACTACACAAATCAGTTTATGGACTCCAAGCCCCACTCCAGATCACCAATATTCCAGAACCACAAATCCGATAAGATGATAATCGAAGAGTGGATCGCTGGGACCTGAGTGTGGAGTGAAGCAGCAGGCTGGCTATAAAACCAGACATGTGGGCCTTGGGAGCTCTCTCCGTTTGGAGCCATCTTCCTTGGTTCAACGTACCTTTAAGTTCCAGCTCAGAAGATCTAGTAAGATATTTACGGATTTGTATCCCTCTCTTCTCCTTGTGTTATTACTACTTTAGTTCCCCTTCATTTAAAAAATAAAACCCTTTATTAACCTTTGTCGCCTATGCCTGCAGTTGGGGCTTATTATAAGTGCCTTTCAAGTGCACAGGTGAGAACCCAGTCAGGCATTTTATATTAGGGTTGCCCTGTAACATTACCATGTGCTGATGAATGGGAACATCTGAATTCTATCTCAAAGAGACCCAGGAAACCCATGAAACAAACCCCATCATGTGAACCCCAACAATACCAGCATGAAAAAGGGATCAGAATGGAGCAAAGGCAGATTTGAGGAGACCACTTGGAAGTCTGAAGACAGGACCTTCTGTTTGGATTGGAGTGTCAGGAAAGAAGTCTGAGAACATGGCATTTAAGGCATGAAAAAAGTGGGGTAATTCGTGCAGGTGTAAGGAAACAAAACCACTTTCCAATGAAAACTGACGATAAAAAGGCTACTTACTAAATTCAAAGTGAAACAAGCATTGCAAGACATCAACCCTCTAATTTGAATATGTAACTCCCCTTATGGCTCGCTTTTAGCTTGACTTGGCTTCCTGGTGTCATTACTAAATTTTACAAGTAAGCCTCCATTCCTTGCCTGGCAGACAGGTTTGGGAGGCTTAAGTGGGTAAAGGGAGTGTATGAGACTGCCCTGGAAAACTTGGGCCATTAAGCAGACGATTCCGTAATCTGATGACCCATGATGCAAATTCAGATTGTCAGTGAGGACCCACCTGAGACTGGCCACTGGAGCCTCCCATGTATATAAGTAGCACCTTGGGACACTCACTGAGTGCAGCTGACCTCTCCTGCCTCGCCCACTGCTTCCCTTAGCAGTGTATTTCAATAAATGCACCTCTTCTGTTCTCTCTGCCTCTGGTGAATTCTTGCACTCCAACACCCAACCTCCACCCCCACCCCCACCCCTCTGGCCTACACCCAACTCTGTCCCCAAAATTCAGGCTAATCTGCTTTTCTTTCCTATTCCTACTTTCAGGGTTTTTTTTATTCCCATGTATTTCATGGACAATTTGCAAACCATGTCATGTCTTTTTATTTGGAACTTATAACTGAAATCAAAATGTAAGCGCTAATGGAAAATATGTTCATAATTGTGGTAACACTATTTAAATGGCTAGATTGCCCAGACACTACAATAATGTGTTCACTGGAGTCACTGAAATAGCAATCAAAATTAGTAGCTAATTACTTCTAATAGAGTTCTTAATGATTTTACATTTAAGGGAGAAACTAAGTAAAGAAAAAATAAAAATGCTTCTCGCTACATTTCAGAAATACTGGAACTTGATCTGAAGTTCAGATCTCTTAATGCTTTCCATGTTTGTGGCACTTTTCCACTTTCGTGAAGCCACCTGGCAGCCTCAGCCCGAAAAGATTTCCCACAGGGTCTTCTTTTCCAAGCCTCCTTGAACCACATCTGAACCATCTGGAGAGGAAGCAGTAAAATAGCAGGGCATCTGGAATTCCCTAGATGCCTAAACATCACCCTTCCAAAAACATAATACATAGCAAAAATAACCTGTGAAAGAAGAAGAAAGGAAGACAAGGAGGAAGGCTGGACCCGCACGCATATAGCCTTGGCAGATTTAATTGCAAGAATCTGTAACAGAGTGGTCTCCAGGATGCCTGCCCCACCCTAAGCAGGGTGGAGCTGAGCAGGGACAAGAAGATGCTGGAGAGGAAACTGGGAGGAAGGAAGAAGGACAGAAGTCGGATGGAGAGCAGCAAGGAGACCTGAAGGAGGCACATGGAGCAGAGACATGTGAAGAAGCTGCACTTGCTTCTTGGTCCTGGCCTGGTTGGAAGAGACGCGGGTGAGAGACCCATGGAGAGGTTAACCATGGCAGCTTTCATCTTGATTTTGATTTTGCTCTTTTCCTCCCTGACTGGTCTGACTCTTTCTGACCCTTTTCTATGAGTCTCCACCGAAAGGTGCTTTAGACGTGTGGCAGGTTTTCAGGCCTTGCTTTGGGCCAATCCTGTTTGGCTGGACTTTTACCCACGAGGGGATGGGTAACTGTGGATGCTTGATTTAGTAACTATATTGTTACTCTTTTCTGTATTGTTTACTAACTGTATTAAAATTCCTTTCCATTAAAGGTCTTATATATTTGTCTTGATGCAGTGGATGGCAGAAGCCATTTACAGCGGGCAGGTTTGGGGGTTCTGGGGTGCCCCTCTCCCTGTCCTGTAACAGATTAACCTTCAAGAAATACTCTAAGTGCTAGAGAGTCAGCGCCAAGAACGGGGGAGGTTCTGAGTTCGGCGGGGCAGAGCTGGGTGGCCAGGTGGAGACACAGAGTGCGTGCAGCAAAGACACTTGCAGAGACACTTGGAAGAAAAACACACCAGAGCGGCGAACACACCAGAGGGACACAAGGGCAAAGAGGGGTGCAGGAGGGCACGCTTGATCTTCTCAGCCTTGGACTTGCTCCAGGGACTTGCGGGACATGGAAGAAATACCTGGGTGAGAGCCCTGTGGGGAGCCTGACAGGGGCCACCTTTATTGATTTGCATTTTGATTTCCCTCCTTTCATGCATGGTCATGGGTAGCCCGGACAAGAGCAGTGTTATGGAATAGAGGCAGCTTGAGCAGCTTTTTGGAGTGGGTTAAAGAGAAAATCGGAGGGAAGGAATTCCTCACAGCTATATTCGCTGTGAAAAGTCTGCTGATGCACATGACACTGAGTCCTAGGGCAAGTTAGGGCTAAGGAGGCAGCTTCAGGCACAGAGCAGGCAGGGGTGTCAGGAGAGTTCCGGAAGGTTCTAGAGGTAAGGGCAACAGATTCCAGAGGGCACTGATCACCCCAGGACTAGGGGCAAAGCACAGTCCAAAACAAGGATGATGAAGAAAAGTTTGCTAAGACAAGGGCCGGGGCACAGAGACCAGTTCTGCACAGAGACATTAGGGCCGGGAGTGAGACCACCGAGAACTGACCGACCACAGAGAGAGACAGGTGGAGCTTTAGAACAATTAGGAAAGAAGGTGCGTATTCCCTGAGACACATCTCCACTTGGGCTCCCTTGCCCCTCCCTGGCCTGGTTCCACCAGCCTGGGAGTCCCACTTTATTTCTGCCCCTTTTCTCCTTAACAAACCTTTTCTTTCTCTAAACAAATCTGCCTCTTCTCGCTTGCTGGCCTGAGCGTCAGCAAAGTTCCTGCTGTGGCTTTGTGAGACACCAGCCCGTGGTGGTCCAGTGGCTGGGACTCAGCGCTGCCACTGCAGCGTGGGATCCATTCCTGGCTGACTAGGCCTGAAACCTGAAATTATGCTATCAGAACTACCAATAAGCAGTATCTTTGCAGCATGAGATTATAAGGGAGGTTTTGTCCCCTATATCTTATCATTGACTAAAACTGAACATGCATACTCTTTCTATAATAAATACAAATGAAATTATTTTATATGTATATTATAAATATACATAATATATATTTATTATTTATATTTATATAATGTAATAAATAAAAATTAAATTATTATTTCAACCACCAAGTTGCACCATCTTGCCCTGAGGCTGATTCTGAGTTCCCAGGGGCTAGAAGATTCTCAGGTGTCAGTCTCAGTTCCCAGACATGGCTCCACCTTCTCCTTATTCCCAGGGATACCAGATGCACGCCCATCTGCTGCTCCCAAACTTCAATTACTGAGCATTTTGAAACTGAATGGTACCCTAACAACTTGAAAATCCTTTTCAATAATTAAATGTTTATAGAACACTTTTCATATAGCAAGAAATTGCTAAACACTGCATTTAGAGAGCTGCTTGGCAAGTGCTTCATTTACACTACTTACGCCACTTACTCAGGATAGCCTGGGGCCCAGCCAGCCCTACCTAAGACAGAAGGCAGACAGGAGGAAAGTCAGGTGCCTGAAGCTTATAGGATCTGAAAAGGATAAGAGAAGTCATGGGATAAATGTGCCATGATGTCATAGGAAAGTTATGTGGTGCCAGCAGGAAGCTCTGTGAGCTGCTTCAGGACAAGGGCTCTGTCCTGGTCTGTGTGTCCCAGTCCTCTCCCAGGAGCGGCACATGGTTAGTGCTTAATGAGCATCTGTTGAACTAATTACCTCACTCACTCTTCTTTACTGACATAGTGGTGATGCTCTCCTCTTTCCAGGAAATGCAAAGTTAAGCTTAATGAGTCAGTGTAATTAACAGACAAGGAAAGCGGAAGGAATTCCTGATGCTCAGAGGACTCCAGGGCCACATCGATCCAATCTCCAGAAGAGCCTGTCATGCTAATGGCGATGTGCTCAGTTTCTAGTCCCTGGGATGCAACTTCTGTCTGCAATGAAGGGGATCTTGGAAAATGAGGATTAAGAAATAAAGTTAGCAATATAGATGAGGAATGAACGCATCTTGTCAGATCATGGTGAATCTTCTCACTAGAGAGGTGATAGACAGGTTTGGTGGACGCCTACCAAGTCAGTGGTTAACAGTTATAAAGCTAATGCTTCCACCCATCGCCTAAGTTAATTTTCAAAACAACTAAAAGCAGGATCATCCCATCCAGTTTACAAATGCGCAAACAAGTTTTGGGAGGGACTAGATGGAGGATGATGCTAGGCTTGAGCTCAGGGCCAGCATGAAGGGGAGGGGGGGGTCTATAAAAGGGACAGCAGCACCCCCAGTATATTTGAAATTGTGGTCAGAAAGAGAAAAGCAAAGGAGACATTTCTGCAGTGGAGTCAGCAGAACTCAGGGACCTCTCACCTACAGATAGAGTCTTGGCTCACAATCATTCAGGTGCTAAATCAAACTCAGGCTCTATATCAAAGACTAAGAAATGCAGTCACAATGTACTAATTGACAGTCATGGAGAGGGAGAATAAACATGAAAAGTTTGTGGGAATCACAATTGTTAGAATGCTCATGCTTCGGTAGGAATCCTATGTAGGATTGCTTCCAAATGGACTCCGTCCTTGTGCTGCAGAGAAATGCTAAATTCACTCCAAATGTAAACTGAAGTAACAAACTTTGACCAGCAGGTGTCAGGCTTATCTCACGATGATTTCTTTAACTCCAGAAAGGATGCCAGTGAAATTTTAATTCTGAGGGATATCATTACAAATATACAAATAGATCTCACATATAAGAGAAATTATTAATGCAAAATTATTTAATCATACTATGGCCTTGAGTTCCATGAATAATATTGACTAGTCAATGAACTATAACACATGTGGTAGTACATGAACACATCATCAAGCATATTTCTGCATAATGAAGTAATATCTAGACCATTCTATATCATAGGGAAAAAAATAATACATCTAATAACTGAATTTCCCATTAAAATATTTAATATACCTTGCTTTCCTCCTTTATAATTTGTATTGCATACCCCTTGAAGTCTCATTTTTAAAAAAATATTTGTTCACTACTTTTAAAGTAACATTAAGATTTATGTTCAACTTTTTAGAAAACTTCATATGTAGTTACAATTTTTACAATATTTAGAAGTATATTTTACCTATTCAGAATTTACATTTATTCAGAATTGAAATGGCAAACCCCACTATCATGGTAAATTTGTGTTTACTCTCCAAACAATTGCTTCGTCTATTAGAGAAAGATAACATTTTTTTAATTGTGTAGTTTTTAATTGAGGTAATGTTGGTTTACAACACTGTACATGATATGGGAGTACAAGTTCACTCTTCTTTAGATATGTTATCACATCATGTCCCTACCAATGCAACAAAAATCCTCTCCCATTGTCCAAATATGTTCTCTATTCCTTTTTATATTAGGCCATTCTCCCATGGGTGAGGTCATGTCTCACTGTGGTTTTGATCTGCACTTCCTGAATGATAAGTGATAACCATTTTTTCACATGCCTGTTGGTCATCTGTATGTTTTGTTTTTATGGAGACATACCTATTTAGTTCTTCTGCCCATTGTTAAAAATGGGTTTATTGTTTTCTTTTTGAATTTTTTGAGTTCTTGTAGATCTTGACTATAGACCCTAGTCAGAAGCATGGTGCACAAATATTTTTTCACATTCAACAGGAAGTCTTTTTTTTTCTAGTTACAGCTTCTTTCACTGAACAGTTTTTTTAATTGGATATAGTCTCAGTTTGTATTTTTTCCAATTCTCTTATTGTTGGAGATGAATCCACAAGATTATTGTTGAAGCCTATGTCACTGAGTGTTTTGCTTATGTTTTCTTCTATGTGTTTTAGGGTTTCAGGTCTTACATCCAAGTCTTATCCATTTTGGCTTGATTTTTGTGTATGACGTGAAATAGTGGTCTCATTTTGTTCTTTTGAGTGTGGCTGTCCAGTTTTTCCACCACCATTTATTGAAAGGCTTCTTTTCTCCAAAGCATTCTCTTGGATCCTTTGTTGTTGAGTAACTGTTCACATAGGTGTGGGTTTATTTCTGGACTCTCAATTCTATTCGATTGTTTAGTGTGTCTGTTTTTGTTTTAGTAACATACTGCTTGATTATTATAGCTTTGCAATATAGTCTGAAGTCTAGAAGTGTGAAAGCAGCACTTTTCCTCTTTTTTGTCAGAATTACTTTGTTATTTTGTGATTCCAAATGAATTTTAGTAATGCTTGTTCTATTTCTTTGAAGAATGATATTGAAACTTTCATAGGAATTACATTGAATCTGTATATTGCCTTGGGTGAGAGGGCTATTATAATAATGCTAATTCTTCCAACCCGTGAGAAGGAAATATCTTTTCATTTCTTTATGGCTTTGATTTCTTGTGAAATGCCTTAAGCTTTTATTGTTTAGGTCCTTTACTTCCTTTGTTAAGTTTGCTCTTAGGTTGTTCATCTTTACTGATGCAACCGTAAGTTCATTGTTTGCATATAGGAAGGCAACTGACTTTTTTATATATTGATTTTGTACCCTGAAATTTTGCTGAATTCTACTTTGGAATTTTTTGTTTTGTTTTTTACTTTTTTTTAGTATTTTTTTTATTTATGCATACAAGAGCTGGGGTACAGACCAGAGGCGCGGGAGGTGAGAGAATTCACCAGAGACAGAGTGGGGAGCAGAACAGGCAGATTGGCTGAAGTACACTGCTGAGGGGAGCAGCGGGTGAAGCAGGAGAGGTCTGCTGCGCCATGTGGGTCCTCTCCCTGGCCTGGGATCAAACTTGTGCTGCTGTGCAGTGGATGCTTAACAGTGCAGTGCTCAACCCACTGTGCCACCAGGGAGGCCCCTACTTTAGAGTTTTTAGGGTGCTCTATGTTTATTATCAAATCATCTGCAAATAATGATAGGAAAGCTTCATAATACTAATCATCCATGATGGGAGAGATTCAGAGAGAGAAAGAAGAGAGGGATCATTTGGGTTGGGAAAGAGACATGAAAAAACAAAGGAACTTAATGTGGAATATTTGGAAGGCTGCACCAAGTGATCTTCTAATTTCCTTCTTGGTGCTAACCCTTCATAAATTGATTGCCATGTCAATTAAAGTGTTGTGGGTTGAAGCATGACCTCCCCCCACCCAAGTCACATGTACTAAGCCCAAGTTCCTTAGAATGTGATCTCTTTGGAAATAGTAGTTAAGATGAAGTCACACAGTAATGTGGCTAGATGGATACCTAAGCCAAAATGACTGGGTCTTTAAAAAGGGGAAGGAAATTTAGACAGAGACACAGAGAGAAGGTCATGTGATGATTAGACTTTTACTGACACAAGCCAATGAAAAGAAAGTTTGGAATATATCTGCCCTGGAGCCTTTATGGGGAGCATGTTCCTGCCAACAATGTGCTCTTGGAATTCTAACCTCCAGAACTATGAGACAAGTTTCTGTTTAAGCCACGCAGCTTGTAGTATTTGAGATATGGCAACCTTAGCAAGGTTATACACACATCAATCAAAATTCATGCCTTTATTTCAATATTTTGTATGCATAACCATATACAGTAAAATCCAACACATGTATTCAGCCATAGTCCATTGAAATTGAAGATCGGGGGAGGTGATTATTATTTAACATGCAGACTGTACACATTCAAAGACATTCAGTACTCCTTGTTTTGCCAATGAAAAAGTGTCTTAACTAACTAAAGCAAACTCTAGAATTCTGACTGTAGAACTGCAGCTATCAAAGGTGGAAGATGGGAACTGGGGGGTGGAAGCCCAGTGGACTATGGTGGAGGATTACAGTTGCTTTGGTGGAGTATGGTACGGTAACACACAATTGAACAGGTGTAAACCTATACCCTCAAGCCATATATAGTGTTGTAAATCAACGCTACTTCAAAAAAAAAAAAAAAACCAAAAAAATTAAGTGTGGTTGCTAGGGGAGACTAGTGAAGTAGCAAAACAGGCCAGACCAGGCTTCTCCCTACGTTCCACATCCCGCGGGTGCTGGTTACACCACAGTGCTGTGCATCATCAGCTTGCTTGGGTGCCGCCCCAATCTTGGTATTCACACTGTTTTCCTTGAGTCACGCTTCTTGTTCTTAGTCAAATGATGCACCAGTTTACAGCACATGGCGCACCCAGCACGGCAGACCTGGGCTTTCAGCTGTCAACCAGAGATGGTCCAGAATGCTGGTCTTCGCACCCACCACTCTCCATCTTCAGTAGCAGGACTGCTCTGATTCTCAAACAACTGTCCATCTCTGTTTCTCTGGTTACTTATTTATTGACATTCCTAGTTCCAAAAAAGTCTTAAGGTGACTTAAAACAAGAACACCTGGACAAATGTACACTAAAAATTCAGTGGTGTAAAGAGGACAGGGTAGTTACACATGTGTAAAGCCTACTTTTATGGAATTGCAAGGTCTTCTCATAGACATAGGAGAAATGCATGCCTGCCTGTGCTATCAAAACATGTACTTTCTGGCTCTGAGATAAGTTTTATCTGCCATGAAATTACCCTTTACCTAAAGCAAATATCAAAGGTAAATTGATCAGTATAAATGGCAAAAAAAAAGGGTGGGAGTTCACATTTCTCATTCTTATTATATACTGATCAGATTTCCGAGTTACAAGCTCAGTAACTCAATATAACTCCTTGTTCAGGAAAGCTCTCTCTGAAAACTGCTGCTTAGTTTCGAATCTGCTCTTGCACATACCATGCAGGTGAAAGAACTTGCGAAAACTAAAAGGTACAGGAAGAAACTATAATGAAAGCCAAGTAAATGATAGGAAAACAGGGGCCTCCCTGGTGGGGCAAGGGGCTATGTTACAGCACTATGATGCTATCTGCACCCACTGCAGCACCAGTTCCATCCCTGCCTAGGGAGTTGACCCACATGGCACAGCAGACTACTGCTCCCCTCAGCAGTGTATTTCAGTAGATCTGCCTGTCTGCTCCCCACTCTGTCTCTGGTGAATCCTCTCACCCCCCCCCCCAAACCTCTGGCCTGTACCTCAATTCTTGTATGCATAAATAAATAAATCTTTAAACAAAATAAGAGGAAAACAAGGAATGTAAAACATAGAAATAAAAACATATTGGGTAAATAAATAATTTTTTCGAGTGAAATAACCAAGTCCTACGCTGCCTTACAAGTTTTTGGTACACAGAGAAATGCAATCCAAAAAAGAGGCAGGAGTGGGCGACAACTTGCATACTTTAAAATTTTAACAAATGAATTTTTAAGAAACCTTTCAAAGGAAAAAAATTAGAGTTCAAGAATTTTTAAAGAAGAGGTGTTTTTTGTTTTTGTTTTTTTTTTTTTTCTGTAAGAGACCTTCAGAACTACCCTAACGTGACTAAAACCAAACAAACAAAACAAGCCCAGAACCCTGTCTTTGGAAACTGCACGCTACAGTTGCATGCAAGTCACAATCCCCAACACAGCACGTACAAGCTCCTCCATGGCAACGCGGCTCGTCCTATTCGGAAAGCTTCACCAAATTGCATCCTTACAACAAAGAAAAACTTCTCGGTCTCTCGTCACGGCAGCGCATCGCACTCCCAAGACTATGGTCGGCTCTTTCTAAATTGGTTACTCGTTGGTCGTGCCGTGAGCAGATTCCTCTAGCTGGAGGCATGAGTCAGCATAAGACGATTACCCTGAAGAATCACACTCTGTTCTAGACCAGTGCTTGCTGGAAACCTACTGTCTTAGTCATCTGCGGCTGCTATAATGAAGTACCACAGACTGGTGACTTAGACCACAGACCACACGTCTCAGTCCTGGAGGCTGGCAAGTTCCGGTCCAGGATGCAGGCCAGCGTGGCGGGGTTCTGGTGAGAGGGGTCCTTGGCTTACAGAAGACTCGCTTTTTAGCTGTGCCCCAACGTGGCCAGAAAGACTCTCAGCCCTACTCCAGTGCCAAGACTCTAACTTCATAACCTCACCACCTCCAACCCCACTCCTAATACCATTTCTCTGGCATTAGGCGGGGGTTGGGGTTTGAACATACGAATTCTGGTAGTCACAAGTCAGTCTATAGCATATATCACAGGGTTTGCCCACTTCTGAGGTTCATTATCAAATAAATTACTCACCTGTGCACCACTGACACATAAACCCAGCAGGACTCACTCCAGTGTAGCTCCGGCCGAGATGGCGCTGCGCGTGCCCTCTTCAACGCGATGGTAAGGGCGAGGGGCACCCAGGTGCGGCTGGGGCGCTGAGGCTGGCAAGCTCCTCAGCCCCCTGTGAATCTCTACATTTCTTCCTCCGGGCTCTGCGGCAGGGTCTCATGGTCTCGCCTCTTCTGTACTTAGTGCTCATCCTGCCGTCGCCGTCCTCTGTCTCTGAGTGACCCCGCTTTATAGCCCCTGCTGCCGGCCAGTCTCAGGTGTCTCACCTAGACATGCCCCCACCCCCCACCCCGTACGCCAGGAGTCCACAGTCACGCATGCGCGCCCGCACCCGTGCGCCCAAGCTCCTCCTGCGTTAGTATAATCAAGGCAGCAGGTGATAGCCACGGAGGCCAAATGGCATAAAAAAACGGATCAGCTTCCTTTACCGTACAGCATGTCTCCTTGTCCTTGGGACCCCGATGTTCTGCAGTTAAGCTTGCTATCGTGTTGTCAGGAAGTCTCACTGCTGAGATGCACCGTCACGGCCACTGATATTTGGAACCTGAACATAAGTGAGCATTCTGGGTATCTAACCTGGTGAGTTCTTTCAGGAGCAATCTTTACCAGTATTGCTCTCCCATGTCCCTTACCAGGGATGGCGTGGCTCTGGGTGGCACTGTGTAAGGCACGTGAAAGGTTGTCAGGTTTTTCCGCCCTCCCGCCATTGGTGTAAATGATAGACACCTGCGATTCTGCACGCATGCCTGATGGCAGGCACCGTAAGTAAGGATTTGGGCACGCGCAAGTGGGCGCACCTGGGTTCAGACTCGGGGGTATAAAGGTGGCAGCGCGAGGAAGCCAGCGGAAGAGCAGAAAGAGAAGAATAAGGAGCAGGGAAGGAAAGCAGAGGCTAGAGAGCCCAGAGAGTGAAGATTAGCTGGGGGCTAGGGAGTTTGCCAGCCTCCTGCGCCGGCCCCCAACCTCCCCAGACCCCATGCCTGCCAGGTACCTGGTCGCCTCTGGTGCAGAAAGATCAATAAAAGCCTGAAAAAGCCACAGAGAGCTCCAGGACTACTCGACTGTCTATTCCCATCATGGAGAACCTGCTCCCTGCCTTGCTGGGACTACACAATGAAATTAGTAAGTGAAATTGATAAGATCGTCAAAGGAAAGCCTGAGACATGGACAGTGCTCTCAAGCAAATGGAGCAGAAATATTATACTGTCTGAAAACATTATTCAGGTGAACTTCAGATATATAATCAAGCTCTGGCTTCCCACTAGATTTTACATTTTTTGTAGTAATGGTAACAAGCTGCCATTTTTCATGCCAAGCATGAAAAATATTCCCACTAATACACTATGTCTTAAGCAATCTGCTTTGTGAACATCTTCCAACTGTCAGACAGAGACTTCCTAAGACCTACAAAGAATGAGATTAAATTTCAAATATAAATGATGTCATGGTTGAGCTGTCACCTGAGTGTACTGGCATTTGTGGGCAGGAACCAACAGAACAGACCTTCATCAGACAGTTCAAAAGCATCTGTGCCAACCACGCTCCAGAATGGCTATGGCTGGAGCTACAACAAATGTAAAATAATTTAATTGAATCAAAGGATTTTTTCATGGGCTTTCAGTTTCCCTTCACATCAGAAAAAAACACACATTAATAAAACAAAAGGCCGTGGAGGCTCTGACTTTAGCATCTGACCTTTCCTGTATAAGGTACAGGAAGTCTGACTCATTATTATGTTTAATCCTCAGAGTGTGTGCTGGTGTTATAAAAGTTTTAATATTAAGACAAAATGCAGTAAATCCTGTGGACAAGCAGGATCCCAAATTCTCTGGGAATTTGATCAACGGATCTGTCCAGAAGTTTGTACAGAGACCATGTTCCTTTTGAAAATTGAATATATATTCAAATGTCTGTTACATTTTATAGTCCATTTAAGGAATTTTTAGTTTAACTTTTACTATATACTTTAGAGTAAATGTACTAGCTTTAAAACCTAAACCTGCATGAGAAACCACTACACCAAATGTCAACCTGGTTCTTTCTAACCATTTTTTTTTTAAGATTTTATTCATTTATGCATACAAGAATTGGGGCACAGGCCAGAGGTGCCAGGGGGTGAGAGGATTCACCAGAGACAGAGTAGGGAGCAGAATAGGCAGATCTACTGAAACACACTGCTGACGGGAGCAGCGGGCGAGGCAGGAGAGATCTGCTGCTCCATGTGGGTCCCCTCCCTGGCCAGGGATGGAACTCATGCTGCAGGGGCTGTGGAAGCCCCACAATGCAATGCTCAACCCCTTGTGCCACCAGGGAGGCCCCCAAATATTATTTTAGGTAAACAACTATTCTAAATGAAGTCATCACCTTTCTTTCAGATTCCACCATTCCTGATATAAACTAGTTTATTTGAAAACTGTGTGAGTCATTCATTCATAAGTCCATATTTTATTCAGTAGGGATTTAGCAAATATCTACTATGTATATGATAATAGTGGGATGCAGAAATGAGACACGGCCTCTATTCTCAAGAAGCTGCAAGTAGTTTGGGAAGATACATGTAGTTTGTACCGTTTGTATCATAAAACAGTTTTAATGTTGAATCAGGTACAAATCAGACCATTCAATTTGCTGTTCAAAAACATTCATTAGACTGATTAAAATGCAAAACTCAAGTTTCTATTGCTGCTAGTATTTGTTCTTGCTGTAACGTTGCAACTGAAAATTCATTCATCATGCTTAATGTTTTTATTAATCTTTCACCATAAATAAGTCATGGGATAAGAGTCACTCTCTAATTTGTTTTATAGCTAAAAAAACAGGCATCCGAGTTATTTCATAAATGAACTGTCACTATAAATTATGCAATGTTCCTAAATTATTAGACAAATCTGGCGTATTTATTTTATAATAAATTAAAATGTATGCATTAGACTTGATTTTTCCACTTATCTGCAATATTAGTCTCACTGGTCCAAAATATTGCATCTAATCCATTGAAAAACTCATAAATTATATGGCTATTTTCTAGTGATGACATTATGAGCAAATTGTACTGAGCTGATACAACATTGCCCAATTTCCCACTTCCTCACAGAAATTCTGTGATCTATAGTCGTCCTAATATTTAGGATGATATAGTTTGAAGTTCATACCACACAGGAAAAATATTCTTATGCTAAACTACCAATACATACTTATTAATGTTCAATGATAATGATTCCATTTTATAAAATTGCACTCAGTTGACAAGAAAGGGGCAAGAATATAAAGTGTCCCCGTCACTCCTGGTTCCACTTCTAGGCCTCTCTCAACCACAACTCCAGATTGAGCTGTCACCTGAGAAGCCCACTGGCTTTTGAGAGAAACCCTCAGGCGCAGACCACAGGGCACCAGCAGGTGGAAGAGTGTCACAGCACTGGAGGAGAGAGGCATCAGCCCGTGCTGGTGCAGCAAGTGTGCTAAGAGGCCACTGGAGAGTCATTCGGTCCCACGCCAGGCTTCAACCCCACCGTGAGGGGTTGAGGGTGGCGATAGCCAAGAACAGTGGCAAATGACCATGATGTTTTCCATCACCCCCAATCCTAACAATAGAAGATAGGGGCCAGGAAACAGCTGGAGCAGGAAGCAGATGGGACACACTTGACCCTTGAGCACCAAGCCCTTTATGCCCTGCACTTTCTAGCTTCAGAGCATGGCCCCATTCACTACCTGTAGAAAGTGCCCTTGGACCATACTTTCTCCTAGAGAAGTGAGACCCTAGCAGACTTGGGTCTCGGGCCCTTTAGGGGAAGCCGGGGAGGTAGAGCAAGGGAAATGGAAAAAGGATTTAATAATATCGCAGCCTCTTTGAAGCTGACGATAGTGCTTTCTTAAGGTGGTTTCTTACCAGTTAAATTCACTTGTAAGTAGATATCACAACTGTGGGATGGTGCACTTTCTAATGTGGGGCCAAAAGTCAGTGATCATAATCAGGATAACGTCTACATTACAGATTTGCCCAGTCTATCACATTTTCACATTTCGGCTTAGGTAACAATGACTTTTAAAAGGAAACCTACGCCTGAGTCAGAATCTTGTAAGAAATAAATCAGTTGGAGCATTGAACACATGGTCTTTGGGCAACTGCCCTGGATGTTGAGTTACTGGATGCGTCAGCGGCTGCAGCCTGGCTGCGTCTGAGAAACCGCTCTCATTCTTC
This sequence comes from Galemys pyrenaicus, assembly GCA_019455555.1. Classification (NCBI taxonomy): domain Eukaryota; kingdom Metazoa; phylum Chordata; class Mammalia; order Eulipotyphla; family Talpidae; genus Galemys; species Galemys pyrenaicus. Next base: position 1,258,435 of record JAGFMF010012288.1, on the reverse strand, counting down.
CAGTAATGACTCGGGATCCTCATTTCCCCGCTAATCTTCCCATGAGTCTTCTCGGAACACAATGCAAGGAAAGTAAATAACACTCAAAAAAACAGCATGAGAATAAATATGCTTGAAAACAAAAGAAAACAAGATTGAGGCCTTCTGACCCCTAAGCCCCAAGGTACTCAAGAGACTACATAGAAATTGCAAGATGGCAACACCAGCAGGCTGTAAAACGAGAGCGAGCAGAGTGAGCGGTGTGATTTGCCCGGGTAACCATTTGCAGGCTCTTTTGAAATACTAACGCCTTCAGAAATGTGTTTGGTTCCCCCAGTTTTGAGGGGCCGCAGGCATTGGGGGTCCAGTGTTGTGTGGGTGATGGGTTGGTAAATGACTGAGAAATGACAGGCAGCTCTGCTCCGAAGGACTCCCTACCTACAGTGTGTCTTACGGGCAAAGAGCAATGGTGGACTTTTAAAGTAATGAAATGTAATATTCATGGGATAGTCACAGATTCTTGAAGACAGGTTGGGTATTCCCCTTTGAAGCTCAGTCCATTTTCAGTAATTAGTACTAAAGGCCAAAGCACAACCAGAATTAGAAATCACTGAAATCAATCATGTCAACACATCTGCAGTCTTATACGTCACTGTTTTCTCCCTGTCATTGCTAGCAGAGTCGTGATGCCAATTAGCAAGTCTTAGCTGCATTTCCGAGCCCCTTACCCTAAGTTCCATATTGTCAGCAGCAAATCCAAATTTCTATTCACTGGAAGGAAACTGGCCTAGTCCCTCTGTAAATTCAGTCGCAACATGCTTTAAGTTTTAGGGCTAGTATATTTCAAGACACCTTTAAATTTTCTATGAAAGCAATTTTTTTTCCTGCTGAAATCAACAGCAAAAAATGCTACTGCATATAAGTAACAGCAGAAATGCTCTATGATAGAGAGCCCATGGATCATGATGCTGAGAATTCAGCCACTGAATATTCCTTAGAAACCTTCTCCTTCAAAATTATACTCAGTGAAACAAGTGAGAAGGCAAGAGAAAAATATCGGATGGCTTCACTATTAGGAGGAATATGAAAGAACAACAACAACAATAAAGAATA
>JAGFMF010012288.1:1136786-1257271 GCA_019455555.1 Galemys pyrenaicus | reverse complement strand
CAAATGATGTCAAATATAACTAATAAAAAAAAAAATTGGAATTAAAAAAAAAAAAAAAAAAAGAAACCTTCTCCTTCAAAATGTGTCCTGTACTCGGCCAGACAATCATCTAGGATTTATTAGCAGCCTTTTAGCCAGCTGACCCAGATCAGGGAGAAATATGCTGGTAACGGATCAGAAACACTTCGTCAGAAAGAAAAGCAGAATCAATACCACTCAGACTGAGGCCAAAATCTGAATGGTGTGTCACACCAACCAAATAACAGGCGGGATTTGTATTTTAAAATGCAGGCATTTGGGCCTCCCTGGTGGCACAGCAGCAGGTTGAGCGCCCTGCTGTGAAGCATCCACAGCACAGCAGTGCAAGCTCGATCCCCGGCCAGGGAGGGGACCCACATGGCGCAGCAGACCTCTCCTGCCTCGCCCACTGCTCCCCTCAGCAGTGTATTCAGTTGATCTGCCTGTTCTGCTCCCCGCTCTGTCTCTGGTGAATCCTCTCACCTCCCGCGACTCTGGCCTGTACCCCAGCTCTTGTGTGCATAAATAAATAAATCTTTAAAAATAAATTAATAAAATGCACGCATTCAAGATACTCCTACATTGGTTCTAACATGTTTCCTACATGTAAGACAACAAAATTTACTGACGGCTATTATGTGCCAAACCTACGTTATATTATATTGAAGAGATCACTGAAGAGAAGCTGCAGAAAATCAGGTGCCTGAAAAGCAGGTGCCAGTGGAGAAGCTTGTTCTCTCAGCTGGATAACCGCAATGACGTCATCACCACCATACCGCCCAACACGGATGGAAAACATAAGCACACTCACTCATGAGGGAGAAAACGCCAAGCACAAGCACTGCCGAGCTTGCCAGTGGAAACCATATTTCTTATTTGGGAAGGATGACAGGGCTCCTACCGAAGGTTAGCACATTTGGACTGCGTCTTTGTGATCAGGAAGAAGTGTCTCAATTGGCTAGGAAACTTCCTTCCGAGGCTAAGGTTGGCTCAAGCCACAATTGTAACATCATCAAAAGTCAATTTCAGTCCCCTCGCAGTCCTTCCCCATGGTGATAATTCAGGGCCTCCTAGTCTCCACTATAGAGCCTCAGGCAGGGCTGGGTGTTTCTACTGCAGGCTCCCCACTCTAGCCTAGCAGAAGGGAAGGAAGACAGCCAGACATTTGCATAAAGCAGGATTTCTTAACCTTCCAATGTCCTGCAAATTCTACCAAATGCAAACCAGCTCTTTCTCCCTAACTACTGGGCTAGTATCTTATTCACCTCAGGATTGTTTCCATAAATCCCCTAAGTCTCCCCCCTCCTCGCCCCAAAGGGCTTGTTGGACTCCTTGGTCTTCTCTCTGGGCTTCTGCCCTCCTTAATCTGACCAAGCTTGGGAACTTCTTCCCAGTCTTTGCTTTCACAGGAGCCCCATATCCATCCTAAGACATCTGGTGTCACATTTATCCACAGGTAACATATACAATTTCCTTTCTTCTTCATTCTATAAAAAGAGAGGCATAAAAGTCACCAGCACAGGGCCTCCTTGCTGGTGCAGCGGGTTGCATGCACTGTGAAGCAACCGTGGCACGGCAGCGCCAGTTCAATCCCAGCCAGGGAGGGGACCCACATGGCGCGGCAGACCTCTCCTGCCTGGCCCGCTGCTCCCCTCAGCAGTGTGTTTCAGTCCATCTGCCTGTTCTGTCCCCTCCCCCTCTGTCTCTGATGATCCTCTCACCTCCCGTGACTCAGGCCTGTACCCCAGCTCTTGTATGCATAAATGAATAAATCTTAAAAAAAAAAGTCATCAGCACAATTACAATTCAACTTTCTGAGTTTATCTTTGGACTTCTCAAGCTGAAGCAATAAAGTCAAGACATTCCTGCCGAGGTTCCAGGGAACCCAGGCTTCAGGCATGGGTGCTGTGGACTCCCTGTCAAATCTCAGGACAAAGGATTGTCATTGTGGACACATTCTTGAAGAACATGTTGGTTGATCTGGGTGCTTGTTTTTCTACTTGTCAATGACTGATTTGTCAGTTTGATTACATGGGTCATCCAACCTTGACCTTCTCCATCTTTTGCTGGGAAAGTAGACGCTGGTCTGCCTCCTTCCCAAGGAAATTATAATCCAGAAGAACAGAGCTATTGCAGCATACAGATTTCCCATAATCAGAGAAAAGTACCTATTTTCCTGAAGGTGTCCCCTTTTGGATTTACCCCAGCACCCCAATCAGCCTTTCAGGAAGCTGAAACCTTCTCTGCAAATACCCACCCACCTTTTAGGAAGCCTTGCCCCTGCACAAAGGAGGGGATTCCAGGATTCAGGATTCATCCCTTCTCCTGCCAATAATTCATATAATGAGTCACTAGACTCATTCAGTGAGTCATTATAATGGCAAATCTGAGCATTGTCTGGAAAGAAGCCGGGAGGTGGGCTGGGAGACTCAGCTGTGACAGCCATGAATGTCCCAGATCTGCAAAGTGTCCTTAGGGACAGGGCTTTGGTGTGATCTCAAAGGGAGGACAGGGAAAGGTCTGACCCTTCCTGTCAAATCTCCTGCCCCATGGAAGGTGCAGACAGCCACTCATTCTGGTTTTTACAGCTGTCTAACCGGATAGACCACCCATGTAGACACACCTCCACAAGACCAACATCTGTGTTCAGTTTACACCCACAATAAGGAAGGGAATATTTTCCTAATACTGACTCAGACTTTTCAAGATGCTTCCTGCTCCTGCAAGTCACGAGATGTGCTTGTTTCCTTTCGTGCCCTATCCCCCTTCCTAACCTCCATCAAACACTCAGGAACAAGGGAAAACACTAATGTGTCCAGGTCATACACCTGTTTGTTATTGTCCTTTTCCAGGAAGGTGCTAAGTCAAAACTTCCCTTGCCCCAGTCACTCTCTATCAACGGAGGCCAAATTTTGAAAAAAAAGGTGCTGTAGAATAATAAGCTAGCAGAGAAGCAAATACAGCTCTTGAATTCTGTTTAGAACACCCTGGATTTACGCTTCCTGAGTGCCCCAGCAGTTAAGATATTTGGTAGATTACATGCATGGATCCAAAATCAAGGAAATATGAAGAAGATATGGTTTCGGGTAAATATAATATTCCACATTCACTTGGGTCACCAAGCAAAATCCCTGAGTGTTAACACAAATAGAAAAGCAAGCAGTTGCCGTGCTATGTTCTCTTCTACTTTCTCCAGCTTCTCTAGGTTGACCTCAAACAAAAGCAATCCAATCAGTTATTCTAAAAACAAACAGGATTTATTTGAAAACAAAACACTAGTGAAGAATGTGTAAATTTAGAGTGTGTTCACCCACAGGAGGGAGAAATGGCACCATTCTTTGCGGGAGACACACAACACTCTGGAAGCTGTAGTTTGCTGATTTACAAATGTCTAGCCCTCTCTTTGTAGCCGCCCTACCTCTTTTAAATGGGGTCCTGATTATTAATGCTGACAGTAACTTAAGCCAAAGCTGCTTAATAAACACAGACATGGATAAAACCTACCCACATATATCTCTCTGCCAAAAACCAGCATAGGAACTACTCAAAGTTCTCTGGGCAAACAGTTTTTTTTTTTTTATCCATATAACTTAGCAGTAGATCTCTCAAATATAGTATGCACAGTCACCTGGAGGGCTTGTTAAAATTGCTGTCCCATGGACCACTCTGCTCAGGAGTGATTCTGAAGCAGATGGTCAGTCCTTCATAGTTAACCTTGGGTGCTTTCAGAATTAGCCCTACTTAATCTTAGTAAACCCTAGGTGCTCTTCATAGTTAACCCTAGACAATGTGAGCTGGTAGAACTATATATTTAGTTCTTTATGTATATGTATATGTATGTATATATATATTATATATATATAAAGTTCATTCTTAAATGGTTAATCTGCCCTCCAGGGATGCCATACTTTCAACAGAAAAAAATAGACAAAATCTATTCAAGGAGTAACCATATAATTAGAAGATCAAAACTATACCATAGAAGGAAACACAATGAGAGAGAACAATGCAATCCAAAGCTGTGCTTTGTGCAGTTACAGACTGATAAAGTAAGTACTTCCGACTGGCTCACAAAATACTTCCTGATATTCCAAGGCTGAAGAAAATACACTGGGTTTAAGGTCAAGTCTGAGATCCTGCTTATATTACTCAAAGGAACATACTCACTCAGCAGGTTATAAATGATGTCTTTATCCTGCTTTTTTTTTTCTTTGCATTCTATTTACAATTCTCAAGAAGAGTTTTAAAAATTCATTAACTTTAAATATTCTATGGGTACATCTGTTTATCATTCATTTGTTAAGTAAAATTTTGTTGTGGATAATGAACGAAGACACAAAGATGGTTGAGACAAACCCTTGCTCTTACATTCCTATAAGGTACTAGAGATGAAGGAAATAAATCAAGATTAGGTCTCAAAGTACACAAGAGGAAGTCACCTTGGGGAGGGAGGTAGACCCAGTCTGAACTGGGTTTTGAAAGCTTAATAGTTTGCCAAGAAGTCATCAAGAAGAAAGGAGACAAAGAACTAAAGAAACTTGGAGACAAGAACTCACAAGGCAAGTAACTGGGATTGTCTGGTATGGGACAATAGGAGACAGTGACTGGAGACTAAACCAGAAAGACTTAGACTTCATCCTGAAGCCATTATGAATCCACTTGCGGATTTATAGCAGATGTGTACTGAAGTTCTTCCTCTGAGGCTCTTAACTTGCACAAGGTCACCCTCCCCTGAGCTGTGAGACTGTGTTGCTGCTGGGAACACCCCAGAACTGCTCTCAAACTGTCACAGTTCCCTGTAGACAGACACCCACACCAACAGCATCCTGGGAAAAGGTAGTGTAGATAAGACATCTTTCTTGGTTGTTGCTCTTGACTGTTCCCTCTCGTCCTCCTCCAGCAATATGATTTGCTTAAAGATAAAAGTCCAAGGAGGCATGGAGGTCGCAGTTCCATGGTGAGAGGGCATGCCCAAGGAGGTCAGTGCAAGTGAACATCTGTATTCAGAGATGTTCAGAGCAGGGTACACAGTATCATGACTGTCAGCAGATATGCAGATAAGTGAACCTATGATAACATCTACACTGTGATGTGCATAGCTGAGAAGATGGGTTATAAGTAATCAAATATAGATCTTGAACTCTTTTTAGAACATCTTGGGTTCAAGTTTTCTGAGAGCCCAGCAGTTAAGCTATTTAGTAGATTACATGCATGGGTCCAAAATCAAGGCGATATGAAGAATATAGCTGGGCAAATATAATCCAAATATTAACAACCAGTGGGGATAATCTGACGTAGGCACTGAGCAGTCAAAACAGGTGCCTGATGGGCCACAAATGATTATAGCAATAAACAACTAGCATGGTCCTGTGTGTGCACCCAGTCAAACGCCATCTTGGCACTGAAATCATCAGAAGAGCAAAAGAGCCCTCAAGGCCACCTCAATAGGGTGGCCTAAAGGAAAAGAACGTGGAGGAGGACGAGAGGGAACAGTCAAGAGCAACAACCAAGAAAGATGTCTTATCTACACTACCTTTTCCCAGGATGCTGTTGGTGTGGGTGTCTGTCTACAGGGAACTGTGACAGTTTGAGAGCAGTTCTGGGGTGTTCCCAGCAGCAACACAGTCTCACAGCTCAGGGGAGGGTGACCTTGTGCAAGTTAAGAGCCTCAGAGGAAGTACTTCAGAACACCCATTCTTCCTACCAGCAACCTTCCACTGGAGATGGTGTCCCCAATCACCCCGAAGCTGACTGGGTTGGAGAAAGGGAGGGACTTGAGGGAAGACAAATCCCATGGAGGGTATTTCCCACGTGGCATCAAATCTCAGTGGGCAGCTCACTTACCAGATATCTTCCTCCTCCTCTGACAGAAAACACACAAGGACACCACTCACCGGCCTGGACCGAAAGTAAGACTCTCTGAACTCTTGACTATGTAAATATCAAGCCTGTACAATCTCCTCCTTGTAACCTTTCTCCATTTCAGTTTCTGTGACAGAGGAATAAAAACAACCCCACCCCCACCTGCCTTAAATGTAGCTCCCATAGCACTGGAGGATTCTGCACGTTCTCTGAGAATTTGAAAGAGGCAGAAAAAGAATCTGACAGTGAACGAGAATTGACCGAAGGAACAAAAAGGAGTATAATACTGTGGAATTATCAGAGTGAGGGCAAAGATGTAGTCATTTTAAAACAGGTAAAAAGGTAGTGTTTTAGGTAACGGTAAAGAATGTTTAGTAAACACTTGAAAAAAATGCAAGATTTAGATTTTCTAAATCTTTTAAGGTGGGCTTAAAAGTTCTCAGTGCGAAAATGAATTATTATTCGCGATGCGATGACACTAATGTTAAAATAGGACTTTTAATTTCAATCTTACAGGGGGAATCGGGCTTTAAACCGATCCTTTAAAGAGGATCCCTCTCCCACCCCCCAGCACAGGCCTTGGCAGGGGCGGCCGGTCCACGTGTCCAGGCGATCTCGACTTCTCGCACGCGTCTCCCAACCTTCGATGTCGTGAGGCGCGACCGCAGCGACATCAGTCTCGGGCAAGCAGATGCAGCCGCGTGCAGCAGCTCGGCACTGCCCGGAGCATGCTCAGTCGAGTCCTGACCCACTTCTGCGGTCCGAGCTGCGGGTAAGGGGTCGCGGGCGCTGTCTGGCGTCTTTGCTCAGGCCGACGGCAACAGAACGGAAGCGGAGTAGGGCAAAGCCTCCTCTCTCCTTGACCGCAACCCCCGACGCGGCGGCGGAACATGCCTACTCTGGGTGCAGCAGACACCCGGAGCGTCACTGTGCAAAAAAACACTCCATCACTCCGTGTTTTCGCGACAGCTGAAGGAGGAGAGGGCGGCTCGCGAGTAAAAGCTGGCGGGGGCGTGCCCGGGGCGGGCCGAGCGGCGCGGGCAGGAGGGGCCTGCTCGCCCCAGAGATTGACAGTCTTGCTCGTCCCTTTTATTTTTTAATTTTTCCGAGGGTCGCTCCTGCAGGCTTGCCGCCGCCAAGATCCCGCAGGCGAGGCATCTGCGTGCAGCGCAGAACGCCCCGTGCTTTCACTGTCAGAGCCGCGCACTGTGCACTGGGCAAACTTGCACCTCACACCGGAGGAGAAGGAAACCGAAATGCCCGGCGGCGCAGCCCTGGCGCCAGCCCCGGGGGTTTCCTCCCGGCCTCTTCCGTGCGGGCTTTAGAAGCCACCGCGGAGCCACCCGGAAAGGTCGAGGAGGCTTCTGGCTGCCGAGTGGCCGGACAGTGACCTTGGCCACCGGGTAGGTTCGCGGCAGGTGGCTTGCTTCGCTCCCGAGTCCCAGGACGGACTCCCGAGCAGCCTCTTCCTGGGTGTCCCCAAACCACAGGGCGACGCGACGCTCCGAAAAGTTGCGGTGCAAGCCTGGGGCGCCCTGCCCCCCGACAATTATTAGTCACGCGCCCCAGCAGGCCGCGTCGGAAGTGCGTGCCCCCGCGAGGACAATGACTCCGCGCGCCCGCCGCCGAGCCCCGGGGCCCGCCCAGAGGCGGTGCGCCCCGGCCGCGGCCGCCCGCAGGCTCAGCCCGCCGCGCGCCCCGGCCCGCGCACCCGCCGCTCCCACGGGCCCGCCCGGCCGCCCGCCCCGCCCCGCCCCGCCCCGCGCGCGGCTGCCGCGAAAACCCGGTGACGCCGCGCGCCGGCCCCGCGCTCCGCGCCGCCCGGAGAGCGCACTGGGCATGCTCGGCGCCGGCCGGCTCGGGCTCGGGCTCCCGTAGGTGGGCAGCCCGCGCGCCCGCCGCCCGCAGCGACCCGCAGCGCCGCGAGGTGCCGGCGGCCGCGGCCGTCCCGCAGTCGGCGCTGCCGGGCGTGGGGCGCGGAGCGGCGCGCGGCGGCGGCTCCCGGCTGGTCATGGCGAGGGGCGCGCGGCGGCCACCTGAGCGGTGCGGCGGCGTCAGGTTAGCGGGGGCGCCCGGGGCGACGGGGCGCGGCGGCGGGGAGCCCGCGCGGGTGGGTGGCCGGGAACTTTCGGGCGCCCGGGCTGGCGCGTCCGTGGCGGAGGCTGCGGCGGGGGCTCCCGCGGTGGGCGCCGGCGCTCGCGGGAGGCTTCCAGAGCCGTGTGGCTGGGGTCTGCCACGTCTCCGCTCGCGCCGTAACCTGCCCGCGGAGAGGGGCGCGGGGGCACCGCGCTGCCGAGAAAGCCTCCCGGGGTCCGGGAGGGAGAGCCCGAGCCGCCGCGGTGGCCGCCGCGGGACTCCAGGTCGCTCGGATCCGCGTGCCTCGCTCTCCCTGGGACTGAGGGAGGGCGTCCTGCCCCGGACCCCCAAGGCCCTGGGTGCGGATTCCGCGTCCGTAGCCGCTGGAGCCCCGCGTCTGGATGCTGCAGGAGTGCGGGACGCGGGGGGTGCCGCGAGCCGCCGCCTCGCGACTGAAGCTGTTGGAGTTTGTCGCATTTGACTCCTTAGCAAGTTGGCATCGAATTGCTTCATGGTGTGAAATGGGGAAACGTGCTTCGTGGGTTTGAAAAACCAAGTAATTGCAAGGCCCATTTATTTCAATCTTCCCCTCAAAAAACAAAAACTTGAGCTTGCAAGTTGCAAGATTTATAAAGCAGAAGCTAGCAGAAGAAAAAGAAAAACAAAAGAGTGTTTGCAGGTCCATTATCTGCTCACGCGGTAGAAAACCCACTGTGGTTGAATTGCCATTGTTTTTAAGGATACTTGTTCACAAAAGTTTGGTTACTGTAGCAATTTTTGTTTTGCGCTATCTTAGTTTTATATTCAAAACTTGGAAACCTAGCCTTACTGTTGCTGAGGCACAATGTTTTTTTTTTTGTAAAGTTTCTCACTTTGTTTCTACATGAAACACATTTTTTTTTTTTCAGTTGCTACTATGCTGAACGTAGTAAAATTGTACAGGGTGAAATGCAAAATGGAAGATTTATTTCCAGACGAGTAACTTAGAACAGTGTTCTGCTGGCTTTTTACTTTTGCAGAAAATGCAGTTTGTAGGTCCCACTGTGACTTCTACTATCTGTTCTTAAAACATTAGTATCATTACTGCTTTTAGGATTATTGGATCCTGTAGAAGCAAAGTAAACAACCCTTGTTCTAGTGGGAACTAGTTCCACCTCTAACTAGAGCGAAATTCCCACGCTTGTTTCTGTAAGTACCACTTAGTGGGTTCAGTTATTTTATTTATCAACCTCATTACCAAATTTCTTGTTTGTCTCCTTGATAGCCCTTAATAGACTTTCAGGTGCATTGACTTTTCATTGGGTTGTGGATAGCTTTTAATGTTTGTTCTTGCCAGAGATGGCCCCAGCTCTCATTCTAAATACTCTGGGTGATTTTCCCAAGTAGACTGGATGCTGTTCTTGTATGTAACTGAGATTTAATAACAAGGAAGTCTTGAAATGTCCAGATGACAACATCAGCCTATTTACAATGTCTACAATTTAAACCTGCTATCCCCATTTTAGACAAATAGTTTGGTTGGTGACTTTCATTTCTCCAAAATCTATTCCTAAGTACTTTTAGAGAAAAATGTAGAAGTTTGAGAAAACCCAACACAGATATTGAGAAATTGTGGTTCTATAAAAATGCCTCGAGTTTAAAATCGGCATGAAGTCACATCACGGCACACCACTTGTGTGGGTCAGCAGGCCCTGCGTTCTCAGGCTGCAGCCCTAAGTGGAAGTCAGCACGATTTCCCCAAGCCTTGAGTTCTTCCTGACCTAGAGGAAGCAGAGAGGCCTTGGTTTCTTTCCCCTTTGAGAATGTGAGTTTGAGTGTAGATCAAGAGGCTCCCTTCTAGGTTTATAAACCCTATTTTAGTTGGAAAAGATCATGAAATTTAACAAAAGGCGCATTTAGATACTGAAGAATACCACGTTCTATTCTAAACTGATAAAACTATTGGAGGGGGTATTATTGCTAATGAAGAAAAAAATAGCAAAGTACACCTTGTATTCAGATTGGGAAGCAGGCAATAACCTTCCTTTTGTACCTGTAAGTTCTTACAACTCAACTGGTAGGCATGTAATTGTTAGTTTTACTCCCATGTGTTTAGATTTCTATACTGGATGATATTAGATATTAATAGAAAACTACTGCCTTTAAAAATAGAGCTTCCCCACATGTGACCATAATTTATTCAACTCTTGGACCCTGCAATTTAAATACTGCAGGCTATTTAAACTTTGCTTATTATGAACTTTTCTACTTTTTTTTTACACAAGAACTTCTAGACGCTGACATTCCAAATACATACTGTGCAAAGTTGATTTAACCTCTAAGGCAGCCCATCAGATTTGTTAGATGAGTGTCTTTTTTTTTTTTTAAATTCAGAAATAGTGCAGATAATATCACCTCCCTAATTAAACTTCAAACCAAGTACTTGGGGTGCAGCCTGCCTTTTTCTAGCCAAGCCCAGGAAACTTGGCAACATTCTATGATCCCTGGTAAATCTCATTAATGTTAGAAATAGCCTCAGAAACAAATGGTTGATTTTAAATTTGCTATATTACCTTCCTGGAATGGTTAAAGGATTAAAGAGAGTTGGTTGATTATACGATAATATCCAGCTATGAGCTGTCAGAACTGGTCTCTAAGTTATATTCCAAATAGAAGTAGTGTGAATTTATTGGTCATGCTTCTGTCCCCCAACCCCTAGCCTTTACTCATTAAAATATAACATTCATGTTTCTTTCCCACAGTCTTTTATAGTTAAGCCCCAGAGGCTGTAAAAGTGACTAAGAAACAATGAGTCACAATCTAGTCAGAGAGACATGGTTGAGGACAAATAAACTACTGGCCCGAGTAAGTACTCCAGGAGAGGTGTTTGTACATGACACCAGGGAGACAGAGGAGAAGGGGTCCCTTAAATTGGAGGTGGAGGGGATGGCTCTGGAAATACTGACATTTCCGTGGGATCTTACAGAATGTTGAAGAATTGAGCACAGAAGTGGACCCCCCAGGCAGAAGGAACACCAGGCTGCTAGTAACAATAAGGACCCCCCCAGAAATGTCCATATTAGGATTTGCAGATGAGGATCTTGAGAGAGATTCTTTGGGATTATCCGCTGACCCAGTGTAACACAAGAGCCCTCATAAATGCAAGAGGGAGGCGGAAGTCCAGGTCAGCAGTGAGGCCATGTGAGAAAGACTCAACTGACTGTGCAGAAACGGAAGGGCAGACCAAAGCAAGGAAAGCAGCCTCTAGACGTTGCAAAGGCAAGGAAACGATGTTCCCTTAGAGCTTCTGGAAAGAACACAGTCCATGCCAGCTCCTTGATTAGTCCATTATGAGCCATGTTGGACTTCTAACCCACAGATCTGAAAGGTAATGAGTCTGTGACAGTGCAATAGAAAGGAGCCATAGAAGCTATATACCATATACTGGAATGTCAGAATGATGGGCAGGGGCAGAGGGGGATGAAGTGGTCTGCATTGTGATGAATGCAATGTCATGCAAAGGCATTTGGATTTGATCCTATCGTAGATAAACAATGGGGAACCAGCTAAGGATTTTTAAACAGGAACATGCAATGAACAGACAACTTGCCAGATTTATCTTCCTAAAAAAGCCATGCGTAGCTAAACCCAAGTTTCATTGGGCAGCTTGACAAAAGTTGTATAACCAGAGGTGGTCAGCGGTAGAGCGAGATCTGGAACCAGTATGTTATTACATAAGTCAGTTCTCTGAATTGACATGAAGTGACATTTGTTTGCATGTGTGAAATTAATAGCTTCAAAAAACATTCACAATACTTGAGAAGGACAGAGAAAATAAAGCAGAAGAGCCAAGTTCTGACTACTCTGTGTCTGCTCATTATCCTCTTAATAGGCAGCTGTTCTGCTGGCTTCATACCATGCAGAGCAGAGCTGTGAAAGCTCAAATTTGACATCGTTAACTTGAGGAAAAATGTGACGTCACAGGGGACAATGCTGATCAGTTGGCCGGTGCTGCTTGAAGAGTTGTGGGCTTATCGGTTCAGCTGGGAAATTGCCGCAGTCAGCTGGCAATGCTTGCTGTGGTTGCATATTCCCCCAGGGGTGTGGAACAGCTATAAGTTCTGTGTTTAAATAGAAAATATTCAGTCACTTCTTCCCGACATGGTTATTCAGCCCTTCTATGCACAGGGCTTAATATCTGTCATAGGAAAACTTTAGTCTGGTTGAATTGACATCTCTGTGTCTGGAAAACCCAAACTGAAGAAGTCACCTATCTTAGAAGAATGACTCTGGATTGAAACTGAACCATGTATTAGAAGGAAAATAATTTTTCCAGAAAACATGGTAAAAGAAGCTCTTGGTTGGCAAAATTTGATTCTGCAAACAACAGTAAAACTTAAGACTTAATCATAACAAAGCTGCACTTTCTGTCTATATCCTATAGCTCCCATTTGCATAACTTTGTAAGGTTTATACCCGAACTTCCTTATGTAACGATGCAATAATTATTATTTTCCACTCTAAAGGAGATGCTCTGTGTAAAGTGTTCTGTCTTCCTAGAATCTCTGCCTTGGTCTCTGGGACATGTGCCCTCAGTTCACCCCATGTTTTTTCTTTGACTCTCTCTGAGAATTTCTCTTTCCCTGAGTTCTCACCTGGGTTCTAACCTTGGGTTCTAACCTATCTTGTGACCCACTGGGCTATGCAGTTTTCCTCATGACCCCGTCAGTAATTCAATGTAGTAACACGAGAGCTTATATTCTCATGGAAGGACAGATGTGCAAAAAGACAATTACAAAGAAAGAATGAAGTTATGGGTAAACAACAGAGAGAAAAGGAGTGTCTGGGCTATGGGCAGTCCTGGAGGCTTTTGAACCAAGACCTAAAAGCTGAGTGAGGGTTTGCCAGCTGTGCCAGTTTATGGAAGGCAGCGAGCTGGAGGAATGGAGGGTATTGGGGTTACAAGGAGCACAGGAAAGGTATGTGAAGGGGGTGGAAAGGGAGCACTCCAGAAGTAAGGGCAAAGAAGTGGACAGGACCAGACCGTGAAGGATTGTGTGTGCCTTGCCCAGGACTTAGCTTGATAATACTGACAAAATGAAGACATGGAGTATGTTTTAACTCAGAACTTTTAGAATCAGCTGAATCAGCAACAGCAATGAGCGGATTGCAGGCAGGTGACTTAGGGGCAGGTGCACAAGGACGGCATACATCATGAAGAGGGTCACGGATGAAGAGCTAAACCAGGACAAACCAGGGCTCGGCAGCTCGTGGGCATGGGTAGAAGGAGGTGTCTTACACGGTTCCCACATGATAGATTATCTGCCAGGCACTACAGAGAGTGGAAGCTTTCCCCCACTCAAGGGATTACACGCCAAGCCCACTCTTAAGGCTTTTCCTACTGAGTACTAGACTTTGCAACAGCAGAGACCGACCTCCAGCTTCTGTGCTTAATCAGAGGGACCGAAAGCAGAGCAGGGGCAGGCAAGCCTGTCCACAGAGCTGTGAGTGAGGAACTGAGTCAGCACTTGATCATCACAGGCCACAGACTTGAAGAGATGCTTCAAAAAAAAAAAAAAGGAATTAATTCCCCACAGGTTCTCCAGTTTCTGAACAGAAGCTTTCACTAATGAGACTGAAGGAAATTGCTGTAGGGGAGACTTCCCTGATTCTAGGGTTAGAATAGGTCATTCTTTTAGAGGTTGAGCTTAAGTTGATTCTTTGTAATCAGTGGGGAAAAAGGAAGCTTGCTGAACAGATGTTTAAATATAATCCCAACATTTTCCTTCCATGGAGAATCTGAGTTGGCTGATGGTGCCAGGAAGAGTGTAAGGGAAGGCTTTGCTCCCTTAGGAAATAAATGGGTTGGAGTAAAATACTCCTGAATTATCCATCCATGGTGCCCATTCTGTTCAGACAGGGTTGGGGGCACAGAACGGGAGGATTTCAAGTCATTCTCATCGGTTCATAAAACAGCACCTCTTTAAGATGGGATGCAGCTGTTCCTGGTTCTGTACCTCTTAAAACTAGCGAGAGTGTAATATTTGTGGCGGTGTGGCCCATGGGAAATTGACCAACTAACTCCTTTCTTCCCAAAGGGAAGACTCCTTTGTAAAGAGGTAGGTAGAGGCGTAGTAGCTGTGCTTTCTTAAAGCTTTCCCAGATGGTAGGGGGTGAAGAGGCGATGCCAACGGTGGGGTACAGGGGCGGAGAGCAGGCATTTGACTGAAAACTGCATGTCTGGTTCCAAACTATACTATGGACTTTCTTCTAGGCCTTGGTAGCCCAGGATACCTGGGTGCTTAAACTCACTATAACCACTGGCCCTTCTTTCTTCTCAGCAGCTACTGTCGAATTCCTTCAGTGAATTTCCGCCGGGGCACTGGGCTGCATTGCCCTGCCACTGATCATGCCTGCACTTCGGCTCATTCCCTGTTCTGTACTTTTCCTTCCTCATCTTCCCCAAATTGGAGGGGCAGTGTAGGCTTGGACAGCCCTAGATTACAGGGTCTCTGAGTGGGTCTCGCTGTTATTAGGTTTCCTAAAGGTAACTTGTTATTCTTCATCTTAAAACCCTTTTGAAGAGGCACTTGAATTTCCAGAAAACATCTGATTATTACCCGTCCTTTGCTTGAGGTTTTCTCCCTGGACCTGGAGACTTTTAACTCTGCCCTACCTCTGTAAAGCATCTCACCCCTACAGCCAGGTAAGGCCAGCTCCCCGTCTTTTACTGGGGTTCGAGTTAGTAGATCATTCAACTCAAAGTCCTCATTATTGTTTCTCTAAAAGGCCCTTAGAGTAAGTAGCATTCGTGGGGAGTGACAATATCCCAGAGTTCTCTAGATGGGTGCACCTCTGCAGGAGCCTGCAAAGACATAGGGGCACTTGTCGCTCAACAAACAGTGGACGCCCGTAGGACGGCGGCCACAGTAGGTCCCAGATGGTATAGGTCAGCTATGCCATCTAGGTTTGTGTCACTGCAAGACATTTTCAGAAGATGAAAATCTCCTGGCAAAGTGTTTGTCAGAATGTTGCCATCCTTAAACCACAAATGAATATGTATAACAGACTGGCAATTTAGCTAGCACGCCATGGTTATGCCCACCCTGGTGACCTCAACTGAGCCATTACTACTGCTGGGAAAACTGCCCGGTCTCTTCTACTCATCCTCCAGGTCGTGACCAACCCCTGGCAACATGACCTTTCCAGCTGGCCCTTCTTGGCCTTCTTTGGTATTCACTCCAGTGCCTGCTCACATATTGCTTTGTCTCAGCTGTCCCAGGGTTCTAAAAACCTATGGGTTAATTCCTGGCCTTACTTTTTTTTAATCCCACAGTGATTGATACTAAACTGATAAGAGTGGCCTCATAAATACTTTGCATTCAGTTTAATTGACGCGCCTGGCTCCTAATTGTCTTTTATCACTGAGCTGAATCTCACTGCCTGGCTGAGAAATCGTTAAGAACACCTGCAGTGTGCGCAGCCCAGCAGGGCCTTTCCCCATCAAAGCCGGGAAAGTCAGAGCTGCTTCAGAAATTGCATGGAAACCACTGAATCCATATGTTAGCATCGTCTGGTGTTTTTGTTTAGGGAAGATAATTTTCCATATCGTCACACCGAAAACTCCTTCGCCTTAGGGGAAGAGCATCTCAGGATATGCCCCAGAGTCGGTTGGAACATTATCTAGAGCTGGGGCACAGGCCAGAGTCGAGGTGAGAGGATTCACCAGAGACAGAGCAGGGAGTGGAACAGGCAAATAGACTGAAATCCACTGCTGAGGGGAGTAGCGGGAGAGGCAGCAGAGATCTGCTGCGCCATGTGGGTCCCCTCCCTTGCTGGGGATCGAACTGGTGCTGCTGTGCCGCTGATGCTTCACAGTGCGGCGCTCAACCCGCTGCGCCACCAGGTAGGCCCAAATAATAACTTTTAAAATAATGGCGAATCTTTTAAATTATTCTTTACATGTAATAATAATGACCATTTGGATGTTTTGGCAATTAGGATGATTTTCCCAGGCCGTGGTGTTCACCTCTGACTACTGAGGACAGCCCTCAAGAACCCCACGTGGCAGCAGAAGACTGGGCTCTGGAAGGGACTGGCACTCATGTGCTGGGCCGTGGCCTCTCTCCTTTCGCTGTCAGCATGGACAGCAGCACACGGACCCGCCAGTGTCACAGGGCAGGGCGAGGCTCAGGGGGACCGGTCCCTAGGCACATTTCGTAAACCATGTGTGTTAGGTGAGCGCGAGGGACACTGTTGTACTCTTGATAAGAACTAAATCCCGTTGCATTTGAATTGCAGGATCTTCTCTGATCACTGGCAGGCAGTTCTTAGCGAGAGTCTATTGAAAACGGGCAGCACAGGTGACGCAGGGACATGTTCACAACCCAGTTCCACTGGGCTCATAAATGAGGAAGGAGGGAAAGCTTTTCAGCTGCCCTCTCCAGTTAGCGGACATATTTTTTCAAATAGATGTAATTGTATTCTGATGAAAGAAACCCTGGGTGAGCTGGTCTGTGCCCTGCGAGTCTCAATGGCCTTAATCAGACAACCAGAGAGACCAGGAGCGAGGGATGGTTTCAACAGTTTGAAACAAATGAAGTAGGCGACTGCTGTTCACCTCAGCCATAGCAAGAAGGTACAGAGAAGCGCCTCCATGAATAGCTCACACACAGCCCAGCCCTCTGACAGACCAGGTTTCTGCTGCCTCCTTCCCTCACCCCCACCCTGTGTCCCCTCCGCCCCGGGGTTGTGTGGACAGCATACCGGCTTCGCAGGCCTCCGTAAGAACGGCTACATTTCTGAAGACTGGCCTTCCAAGAAAGCTTGGTTGTGTTTTAAAGTCAGTCTTGTGGTAAGATATATTTACCTAGCGTTTCTAGTTAAGAATTTCTGTGAAATGGGTGGGATTGGTAGGACGTGCAGGGCAAAGGAGCTGCCCCGCAAGTTAGTACTATGTCTGAGGGAAAGGAGCTAAGGGTAGTGTAAGTTCAGTAGGTAGCAGTAGAAGTGTAAGTACTGAGTAGACTCATCAGGTCTCATAGTAGGTCTTCAGATGCTTGCGATGAGCAGGACCCAAGGGCCCCAGTGAGTAGTGTTAACAGCAGAAGCCCCCAGGCCCAGCTCATTTCTCAGCGTGGGTGGCCATGCAGTCAGGAGAAGGCAGGGTGGGGCGACCACAGTGGTGTGGAGCATGCTGTCTTTCACTGGATGAAGGTCAGAAAGGAAGTTTCCTTGGGGCTCATTCTAGAAGGAATGATGAGAGCAAGGGTTCCAGTGCACCTGGCCCGTTCCAGAACTAGCAGAACCCAGTATGGGGTGGCAGGGGTGGGACAAGGATGGGAGAGATCAGAAATGGAGACCTGGAGGCAGCCTGGTAGAGGCTATGGAAAGGCCTTCTCAGAACGCCTGGAAAAGTTCATTGGAACAGCCTAAGTTTTAGTGCTTTGATCTTCTTGTCGGCATTCCCTATGCACATAATGTAACTATATATATATATAGATTATATATATATCACACACATTATATATATAGATTAGTTACATATATTTTAAGCAGCGAATGTCTGGGACCTAGGACAGTCAGCTCATCTTTTAGTGCCACATTTTGTTATACTAGAAACTTTTAACGATCAAAGTTAGACCCCAAAATTGCAGCGGCCGACCTCTCTGTAATGAGTTGTCAAGAGAAATGAAGATTGCAAGGCCCCAGCTGGGGGTGTGCCTCTCACCCTGTGGTGGTACAGTAAGGATTTACAGTCAGTGGTCTTTGGTTAAAGAGAAAAGGGGAGTAGCCATCCGCTGCCCCATAACATACCAACCGCCTACTCTTTCTAAAACTGTTCTGTGAAAGGCTGCCCTCCCCACCTGTCCCAGACCAGTGTGTTACATTCACTGGAGAAAGCAGGCACTGAGAAAGTCTCATTCCCTGTCGAGACCTTTTGAGTTTAGAGTGTGCCAGAGTCTGCAGGAAAATATAAATTCACAGTAGCTTCAGGCCTGGAGTCATATTTAGGGCAGCCTGGTGAGAACACACTCTGATTTATAGACCACTGTGTCTGCCAGCTGCACAGGGAACATGTATCTGCCTCTCCTCCCTGCACAGTGCCTGCCAGCCATCCTGGACTTACAGGCAAGCAGCTGGGGGTCAGCACCTCAGTAAAACTTCCCCCTCCATTATAGATGGGCTCCTCTGGCCATTTTTCCAGACCAGAGGCGAGCGGTGACTCATTCCTATGTCCAGCCTCCGGGGAGCCACCACTCCTGCCCGGTTTCACTCTCTGCTCTAGGCCCTGTGTACTAAGTGCCTCAAGAGCTTCTCTGGGAGTGGGCTTGAGATAAAAACAAGGAAAATCGAAATTTGGTGGTCACTGTAGATTAACAGGTGACATAACAAATTAATTGGATTCGAATGAAAATTTGAATTTCCCTATACTCCCTACACAGACCCCAGATAGTAAGAAGAAAGGATATACTTTCTTTAAAGATGGAGAGAAATGCTGGGAGGAAAAAAAAACAGTGGAAAAAACAAGCAGAGAAAGACTGAAGCAGCTAAGGCTTCGGCTTTTTGAATATGGAATCTGATATGAAAGTGTCAGAGATTAAAGAAAATGCAAGAGAACATCCTAACCCTTTTATCTGCACTGTGAAATAACGCAGTTAGCATGAAGACCCCATGCACCCACATAGTAACCCTGTTCATGTCCACTTCTCAGTGAGTTTGTGCCCTGGACCATCAGACTTCTGATGAAATATTTCTCTGATCAATGAAGGATTTACATTAATTGGACCCCAAACTATTTTAATCTGTTCATTTAGAATGAGAATTTGAAGAAGTTAAATATATGCCAAAACGTCAAGAAGCTCTTCTAGAAAATAGATCTGTAATTAGAATAACCCTCATTGTCTGTCTCAACCCGTTTTTTCCTGGCCAAATCCACCAGATTGTGTGGCCCTGGGTGATCACTTACTTTCTGAGCCTCCCTTTCTCATCTTGTCTAAAGAGAAACCTTACGAAAAGACATCAGAGTCCTCCCAGACCTAACACCCCAGCCTGTAAACCCATACATAGGACAGACCAAAGGTAATCATATCTGTGGAGGAAAACCTTAAGGCAAGTCTTTTTCTCTGCTTCCTTTTTAAAACATTTCTAAGAGCTCTAGCTTGTATCATTTTTAACATACCATGTGGAAAAAATAAAATGAAGATCCAAGAATGATTTCTTAAAATTATGTACCAAAAGAAAGTATTACAGAGAGGATATCTCTGGGCTTTACAGTTCATTTTTAGGTTTGAAAAACAGAGACTCAAAACAGATCAGGTGTGGAAAAGTGTGTGCATTTTGTGTAGTAAAAAAAAAAAAAAGCATAAAATTCTGTAGAAGCCTTCACGTAAGTATAGTTGATAGATTAGGAATGAGACCTTTTATTCTGGCTCTTGCTAATTTATTTGGTGAGCTTAAAGAACTCATCTTGGGGGGGGGGGTCATTCACAGAGACGCAAGTCAGCATCAAACTGTCCTGCGCGTTAGGTAGCTGGGAATTTTCCTCGTGCCACAGAGCTGATCAACAGCAGGTACTGGCAGGTCTTTTTCCCTTAGTCTCCTTTTTCCATCTAAGGCTTCTTTCAGAAGCCAGGCCCATAATTTTCCCCAATTTCTCAAGTTGTGACCGTTCATAGATGTCAGTGGCCCAGCTGCTGCTTGTGACACCATCCTGCACCAGCCAGGGCGTGCAGAGAGAGGAGGGAGAAGCTAGGAGACCAGGCAGGCGCCACCACGGTCTCTGCTGGGCCACTGCCCCAGACAGGCCTTCTTCCAAATGCAGCAGCGAGTGGGTAATGCTGCCCAAGGGAGCTACCAGTTAGAATTCCTAAATCATGTATTCATGTGGATTCCTCTTACAGAGCCAGGCCTCGCTTCTTGGCACGAGTCCCCTGTTTTGCTCAGGCCTATGGGCATAGCCACGGCGCTGCTGCTCGGGAGTCTGGGTAACTTTAACCTGCTGTAGTCAGGCACATTACACTGCCCAGATCTGTCCTCCTCCTCTGCCTTAATTCATCCCCTGTCTGTCTGTCCTTTCCGGATGTCACAGTTGGTTTCTAGTCACCTCTGCATCCTCAGCCACACTGTGCACCTGGAGATCTTGCTAAATACAATACTGGCCCCATCACCACCCATTTGCGAAACCTCTGAGCACGCCCTATCCTTGGTATTCCATTCTCTGGACCAGCCTGCTGTCTGGTCTCCTTCTCCACTGTCCTCCTGCACACCACCTCTGGGTGCCTAAGTGCACACTTTCCCCCTGTTGTATTAGGTTCTTTTTAGTCATCAGTTCTTTGAATATATTTTTCCTCTTTTGGGGTCCACTTCTCTAACCCACTTGGTAAACTTCTTTAGAATTGAACTAATTGGTCACTTCCTTTAGAATGTTCTTCCAGGCCCTTCCAGACCACTTAGGTCTCCTCTCTTGACCCCCCTTGGGTCCTTGACACCTATAAGGGGGCACTTATCACACTGTCTTAGAGTTGTTGATTTTCTCTTCTCGTTCCCTGTGCCGGATTCTTGGATGATCGAGGTCTTACTCACTGTCATCCTCACACCTGGCAGTATGCTCAGGCTGAAGTAATTTCTCAGTTAATGCCTATTGATTTAGATTGAATTGACTGTTTTGGTACTTCTAAAAGTCAACTAAAAATGATGTTCTTTCATATAATTACAGATCACATTTGCATCTGAATTGGGCATTATTTTTGTCTGATTAGAGGCATCAAGCATAGACTCGAGAACATGCAAAGGGAAGGAGGAAAGAAGCACATAGGGTGAATCCTTTTTTTTAAAGATTATTTATGCATACAAGAACTGGGGTACAGGCCAGAGGTGTGAGGGATGAGAGGACTCACCAGAGACAGAGTGGGAAGCAGAACAGGCAGACTGAATGAAATACACTGCTGAGGGGAGCAGTGGGCGAGACAGGAGAGGTCTGCTGTGCCATGTGGGTCCCCTCCCTGGCCGGGGATCAAACTCAAGCTGCTGTGCCACGGATGCTCCATAATGCAGTGCTTAACCCCCTGCTCCACGAGAGACCACATAATGTGAATCTCTTTCTGTAATATGACTGGACATTGGGATAAAACGTAGTTGATTTAGCAGGTAAATGATCTGATTCTTGACTGCAACCATTGCCCCAGAACAATCTTGTTCTACAGATTTCTTGACCTTTTGACTTTGGCTTCCTATAGTCTGTATTCAGACATCACCTTAACTACATAAAACTCAGTCTGTTATAGTCCTGAAAAAAAGTTAGGGGAGAAATGTGTCCTGTTAAGAATTTTGTTACACTATTTCTTAAAAGTTGCAAAATAAAATCATTTTTAAATTGTTTAAACACTAGAATGGATATTTTTCATTAATTATGACATAAGGGAATTGCAAAAATATTAAAATGGCCTCAGTTAGCTATCCATTACAAAAATATGAGTATTTTAGTTTAACCAGAAGTTGGGCTTTCTGCACCTTCCTTCCTAAATAGAAACCTATCAAGCATGTGTCTTAAACCAAAAGACGGCCTTGAACCACTGGCATTATTTATGCCCATGAACTGGTAGATGTGACAAAAATCCAGTGGTGGGACTACACGAATTATTCCTCAGAGTTGATGAGAAGATGCCAGCATGAACACTGCCAAGAAGGAACAATAATACATATTCATTTAGTTCAAAACACCCTTACACAAGAGGCCCTTTTCCTCCCAACTCCAAAACTACATAGTCAGTCTCATGTTTTATTATACGTGGAGAAACATAGTAAAACTCAACAACGCATTTTATTAAACATTTTTAGATAAAATAGAACCGTTGGGCAGTAGGATAGGGGTCGAGTTGGAAAAGGACATTTGCTATTTGCTAAATATTTCCTCTTTTGTTTTATTTATACAGAATAAAGCGCATTCTACGAAAGTTTTTCCAAAGGTCATGGGCAAGCATGTGAAGTTTAACAATGTCCCATTGTAGCTTTTGTGACATCCTGGTTCGGAATCTGTGGCTTTTGTTGTTATAGTTTGAAGGAGTGCATTTTTAAACTGCTGGATTATAGCACTTGGGATTTATTCTTTAGTGGCTGAAATGTCTTTCACAATGTTCCAGTGTTATTAACTGAACTTCTCAGGATGCTGTCTGTAAAATCAGATGAGCTGAACAAAGTACATTTGTAGACTATTTCCCCCATGTCCAAAGTGACATGATGTCTTATGTTCTGTTGGCAACTCATTGTCGGTTCACTCTTAAACAGCTGCCATTGAATTCCACACAAGAGTGGCTTCAGTGTCACTATGGCTGCCCAGTGCTCAGGAGATTCTACAGAATTCTATACTAGTGTTGCTGCTATCCAGTAGCACTCCTTGTCATTGAAAAGTTGTTTTCTCAACCCAGAACAGAGAGAAGTGTACAGTCATATACCCATGTGAGTGTTAGATGTTTGGTACAAGCTGCAGGAGCCCTGGGGCAAGGAGGAGGGTCTCCATGAATAGGGGAATTCCTGTGAGGAAATGAGCCAGGTGGATTCGAGAATGGGAGAATGGGTACCGAGCAGGCAGTCACAGACATCCACTGTAACATCACCCAAGCCTCCAGTGCTTCTTTGCTCAACTTACTGCTAAGCTCAGAGCCCCCGCCGAAAGTGTTAAAATTTTGTGTCTAGTCCCAACTAGACTGTAAGTGGACGTAGCTTATGGCTTCTTGAGCTTTTGTGGCATTCCCAACCCCCTCCTCTAGCCCCAGCACCGAGCAGACACGGTGCTTTTCTAAAGCATGTAAAGGACAGGGCATGGCATGAGAGATGGTGAAGTCTTGTTAAAAACTCTTAATTCATTAGTGTTAATCAGGGCAGTACTTTGTCTTCAAAAATAAATATTCACAGAATTTCAGAGTAAAAGTGCTTTGATACTAATACCCCACATATTATTCATTAGGTTTTCTGTTCCTTAATTGTTGTTGTTTAATGGAAAGGATAGGCGTGAGATTGGGGTAGGGAGGAATCAGCTTGCTAACTGAAATTCCTATATTAAAATGCCTATTTGTGCCCGTACATTGTAGGGCCTCTAAGAGAACTAGAAGCAGTTTCAGACATTTGTTATGTGGGCAGCCCAAAGCCCCTCCTGACATTATTAAAATATAATAGAACAGCAGTACCCGCTTGTCTTCACTCTTGCTAGCAGAGAGTGTTGAAAAGTAGACCCAGTGCAGTTAGGTTTTGTTTGAAAACAGCTCAACTTATGCAAGTTAAAGACAGTCTGATCTTCATTTTGCTGCATTCTCCCTAATTGGATGGGGGAGAAGTTTTGGTATATTTACTGTGTGAATATATTAGACCCGATCTCCCATTTTGTTCTTTCTTTTACTCCCCCCACCCCAAACACACACACACAAGTATTTAGTCAGCTAAATACTTAATTTAGGGGGCCTCCCTGGTGGCGCAGTGGGTTAAGCAACGCACTATGAAGCAACACACAGCCACTGCAGCACGAGTTCGATCCCTGCTGCCGGCCAGGGAGGGGACCCACATGACACGGCATACCTCTCCTGCTGTGCCCGCTGCTCCCCTCAGCAGTGTACCTCTGTTGATCTGCCTGTTCTGCTCCCTGCTCTCTGTGGTGAATCCTCTCACCACCCCCCACACCTCTGGCCTGTACCCCAGTGCTTGTATGCATAAATAAATAAATCTTTAAAAAATATATATATATATTACTTATTTAGTCTGCTAACGCCAGGCTTCAGGCAGTCTAAGCTGAGTGGTTATCTATCTGTCCTTCCAACCATCCATCCATCCATCCATCCATCCATCCACACATGCACACACGCACACACACACAATGAAATACTACTATTCAGCTATTAAAAAGACAGAGTCTTGCCATTTGTAAGAGCATGGCAGAACTGGAGGGCATTATGCAAGGAAGTCCGAAGGACAAAGACAAATACCACATGATTTCACTTACATGTGAAATATGGAGAAACAAAAGAACAGAAAAATAAACCAAAGCAGATCCTATCAATCTGACTGTAGCACAGCTACAAGGGGAGGGAGTGGGGAGAGGGCCCAGTGGACTATGGTGGAAGGTTCTGGGACTTTGGCTGTCCCCTACTGGAAGAGGTGTGAACCTATACCCCGACACCGTATACAATGTCATAAAGCACTGTTTTCACAATAAAAAAGTGACAACTTAAGCGAAAACATGAGTGGTGCCAGCTCTGCCCGCAGGTCGCCACAACAGCGCCTGCCGCATGTTCACACTCAAGCCCTGCCAAGGGGCCCAGTGCTGAAAACCCTTTGCAGTGACTTCTGCAGCGGGAGGGCAGTCAATAATGCATTAAGCAAACTTAGAGCAAGGTATGTCTTGTAAATGATTTAACTTAAAAAGAAAACAAACTTGAGAAGCATAATTTCAGTAAAGGATGCTTTTATACATAGGTGATAATTCTGTGTCAGGCTGAGCTGTTGTCAGGACATTTGATCATGAATCTTTCCTAAATGTCCTTTCCTTCATAGGCAAAAAACACTCAGCCCTCAAGTGATTCAATGCAGGAGCCTGGCCCAGTCCATCTAAAACCTGAGACCCTCCTGGTAATAGCCATTCCGTATTGAAAAGACCAGCTCTACAAATTCCCTCTTCCTAGGAAACCACAGGTTTGACCAAGTAGTGAAAAACAGGTAGTCAGAGCAGAGTGTGCATCAGGCCTTGCTGGCTGCACTTTCTCCCCAGCCACATCATTCCTGCTGCCCAGAGTGCCAGGGCCCCTTTCTGGGCAGGAAGGCCGTTGGCAGTGAGGGGATGGGGAAGTCTGCGTACTGAGAAAGCTCTTCTTTCCCCTGAAGAAACATGATCGGAAACTAATTTATCACCCCCAGGTACCTCTAATTCTGTTGTCTGTGGAATTAGAATAACTTCTGCCTTTGGAAAGAGATTCATTCACTCAACAGACATTTCATTGAGCACCTAGCATGTCAGGGACTACTTTAGAAACTAGATCAAAGATAAGTGAGGCAGACAAGGGCAGTCAGTATGGGACTAACTACAGATGGGCTCAGACATCAGTGGAAAAAATAAAGCATTTATAAGTCAGCCCTAGTAGGAGAAAGGCAACTTTTCAGAGAAATAGGGAAGCCACTGGGCCAAGGGGCTTGATTCAAGAGCTGAATGTTTCTAAGCAACTGTGGAAAGCGAACACCAAACCCACTTGCACTGATACACAGATTACCAGCTATCTCCAAGGGCCTGGCCAGGCTGGAGATCATATCCTCCATCCTAGCACTTATGATGATGTGGGTTTAGGGTTCTGTCCAGAGCTGCCCAGCCTCCTGGGGGTAGAAGCCAGAATGACAATGGCTGGCTTCATCACAACTGTTACTGGCAGAGTAACCGTGGCGGAAGGACCAGGGCTGAGCACGTTGGTGTTGAAGTCGACGTGATCAGGTCTTGACTAACACAGAAATGAAGCTTGCAGGTGGAACTGAGGGGGAGACTGAGAATGAGAAAACTCAATAATGACTAGAAAGTCCAGTGAGAGGATTTAAGAGATCCAGCAGCATGGCATGGTGTGCAAAGTGGTTATTTAGAACTTCCTAATTACTTGGAGCTCTAGAACTTAGAATTTGGAGAGATAAAAGCTCCAGGTTGTGGCAATACCATTAGTGACTGAAACAGAGGACACAGGTGTAGGTAAAGGTTAGATCTTTAGACACAGAAGCACCACTATCCATAATGTCACCCAATATGCCATGAGATTCCCCTACCTCTGGGAATTGAAACCAGGGAATTGATTGAGTGATCCAAAGTCAATAGATACAAATGCAGTCAGCAGAAGAGCTAGAGAGAGTGCAACTCAAAAAGCAAGGACAGTTTTGCACAAAAGGGGAAAGGCATGTCTGGGAAGGATAATGGGGAGTTAGGAGCGTGCTAGACTGGCTGTGGTGGAGTCCTTCCAAATGCCTGCAGGCGCCACGCTGGCCTCTCCAATAAACTGGAAGTCCTATCGATGGGAAAGGTCGAAGAACAGCCCAGGTAAATGATGAGGTCATCCACAATGACGAGGGTGATGGGGTGGAAAGATACCTTGTCTTCTGGTATGAAAGACACCCAAATTGGGTTTTGAACCTCCGAAAGTAATGTGAGATCAACTTAACATAAGAGACGTGCTTGTTTCCACTAAGAGTGATAGGCTTCAGATGCAAAAGTTACAAAGCTATATTGTTTATAATTTATGACCTTCTAAATTATAAATACACTTTGTATGATTTTATAACTTATGATTCCTCATGTAGCACTTGGAACAGCTCCTGAATTTAATGTCTCAAACTTCTGCAGGTTTGCATTTGGGCTGAGTTTCTAACATTTTATAAATGACGGTAATGTACAAATGCTAATATTTACCTGCCTGTGCTTTTCTCTTCGTTTTCTTAACACAGGTTCTTAATCAAGAACCATCTCTCTGGATCCACGACAGGTCTGTCCCATGGCCTGCCCTGAACGGCGTGCTGTCTGATAGACGCTTGCGTTGACAGACCATCTCTGCTGCCTTACAGAGCAAGCAAAGAAGATGGGTCGACTGAAGAGCCATCTGCCTGTGTGCTTTCTACCTTCTGTGCCCTTTTTCATCCTCGTACCCTCTCTAGCGACTGCTATGAGCGTGACGAACAGCACTTTAAACGGCACTGACATGGCCCTGGGCTCCGCACCCACAATCATTGCCAGGACTGACCACATCATAGTCAAGGAAGGGAACAGTGCCTTGATTAACTGTAGTGTTTATGGCATCCCTGACCCACAATTCAAGTGGTTTAATTCCATTGGTAAGCTGCTGGAAGAAGAGGAGGAAGAGGAGAAAGGAGAAGGTAGGTAACTTTCAGCTTGTGTTGACTGTCATAATATAAACCTGGCGTTTGGAGTCGGCCTCGGTGGTAGATGTCCTTACTCAAAACTCAGTTCGTAGGTTGAGTAAATCATTGAAAATTCTGGCCATTTAAAGAGCTCCTTTTGTCTGGTTTTCCAAAGGCAAGAGAGAAATACAGAACCTTAGGGATTCCAAGAAGTAACTGATTCTTTCTCACTCTTTGACTCTTCAAAGAGCAAACATGGAAGTCTTTTAAAAGGCCTCTTGGAAAAAACTAAATAAATAAAAAATAAAAGGCCTTTTGGAGTTTTGTAATAGAATGCATACAAAATTTTATAGGAGTGAATATAAAATGGATTCTCACTAAATGTTTGTTGTACCAGGGAGTTTTGTTTCATGGAACTCACTCCAATAAGTTAGTTATTTTTGTCAGTTTAATTCATTGGCTGTGGATTTAAAGACCACACTTCTTAAAAGAAGTGTCTGTGTAACTTCTCAGCCACCAGCTACCAATCTTTCTGTGCTGAAGTTTCTAGACTGTTGGCTGCAGCTTACCCAAGGGGGAGGGGGAGTTGCAAAGGCAAGAAGTAACATGTGGCTAGGGGAGGATGGGCGGAATGTTAGGTTTTCAATGAATGAGTTTCTGGCCAAAAAACGGTAAGCACCCACTGAGCTCACTTCATGAAAGACTCAAGTCATTGTTAGGATAGGGTCCGTCTGTCAGTACATTTCCTATTTCAGGTGTGAGAAGCAATTGTCTGAAAATCCAAGCTTGATCTGATAGATGCGAAGGAGCGCACCTAGTTCCTAAGTATTTACAGGAAGTAGGGGGTGCAGGCAAAGGGGTTAAAAAAGAGCACTGTTTTGACAGAGCTGCTTCTTCATTTCTGCCCCTTCTGTTCATGTTGTCCTGCTCATCACCCAGCCCTTTAACCAACGACCCATCCCCAGAAGAGTTTCTGCTCCAAAGAAACCTACATTTTTAATCTTTTTCCCTCCTTTTATCTTAATCGCTGGGGGAGGGGGCGGGGAGGGGATGAGGTGAATGCCTTAGGTGTCACCTTAGGAGCTAAAGGAGCGGAGTTTTCTTGCAGTTGCTTATCTCTGGCTCACAGCTGTGCACCTAAAGGTTAAGACTGCCGGAAGCCTCCCTACCTGCGATGTGGGATCTCGGCCCACGGAAGACACTTACATTGCCTTTGGTTAGCAGGCAAGTGTGGCCAGCGTCACAAACTCCCCTTTCTGGAAATAGTACATGTCATGGGTGGCTGTTTGTATGTTCAGTGTGGGAGAGTAGAAGTCAGTCCCTAGAAAGTAAAATTAGGGGACCAGACCACAGAATTTTCTGAGTCAGAAGGGACATTAGGGATAGAGTAGTTCAAATCACTCTTTTGGTACTCACTGTACTCACTTTTCCCAAGGCCCTGTTGTTATTAAGTGGCTGTAGCTAGAACCCTCACTCCTGATGGTGGAAAGATGAGAGAAGACCACCTCTAGCCCACAGCTGGTTTCCATTCCTACAGCTCCTTCCTTCCAGACTGCAAATCAGAAGGAAGTGACCTCACACTTGCGAACGGGGGCGGTAACTGTGGTAACATCTTCATGCTCAGGTCCCTGTATCTCACCAAGTCTTTCTCCAGGGCTGGGCCACAACGACGAATACCAAGGTGACTGAATTGGAGGGAGAGAGGTCTCCTGTCTCGAACCTGCCTTTCCCATGGGCCCTCATGCTGAGGTTATGCCCAGGTAGTAAGGAGATGTGGCAGGGATACTGAGCCCCAGATTCCTAAAGAGGAAGCCAAGCACAGACAGAACATATTGTGGGGGCCTGAATTTCACACATCTGGAACGTTGTCTTGAAGTAGTACCCTACTGCTTCAAAGGGATCACGTGATGTCCTACTTAAAAAGGTGATTGTAACTATTCTCAGTCTTGGCAAGCCCACTCTGTCCTTTGCCTTCTTCGCCTGTCTAGTGGAAGGCTGCACTAGCTAGAGGTCGCGTCTGGCTGAGTTCTCTTGTTTTGCGGGCGCTCAGCTGGTCTGCAGTAGTGACTGTCACTCACCCCTGAGCCAGCGGTTGCCAGTCAGAGAGGCCTCTGGCGAGAGAACTTCTCCATCAGGACTTGCCACTCTGGCCATGTTCACAGCCAGCAGCCTATCTGATAAATCATCTGTTTTAAAATCCCATAAGATGCACTGTATACTTTTAAAAAGAACTCTTTATACTAGTACTTGATGTTCCAGCTCAGCTTTCGTAATTGCAACGTATAATAATAGTAACTTCAGAAGAAATGCAGGGTAATATAGACAACACTACCTAACAACCAAGCAAAACAGCGGGAACAGCAAAAACAAGAGACTCATCATAAAGCACTAGCGCTTTAGTGCCAGAACTGAGAAGACCCACAGTCTTTAACTTCATTTCTGTCGGGAGAAATGCCCATCGTATAACCCGAGACTTAGATTTCAGTTTTCAGGCCGATAGTCTACAAGTTTAAATGAAGCAGTGTTTCATTTATAACTTAACAAAGAGGTGATTGAATATAGTATGAAAAGCACTAATATCCTGAAACGCTACCTAGATACAGTAGGCCTACTGTTAAAGCAAACTAAAAAATTAGCGTAATTTCATACAGACAACCCTTACTGTTTACTAAGCCCCTGCGCCAGATGACGTATATTGTTTCTAGCCCCTACAGTAAGCACAGCGGTTAGGTATTATTAATCTTCACATCTACAGATGAAAATCCAGGTGAGTGGAGAGGATACTATACAACGTGAGGGGCCAAGCTGCTATTGTTCTGTCCGTCCCCCACATCTGGTCACCTTTTAGCTCTTGGTAGGTGAAAATATTATAGATCGTGTAACCCAGACTGAGTGAAGGAGAGAAGGCTTTCTGGATGGAAAGGTATGAGAACCCCATAGCACAGACATGTCAGGGTGTGTGTGGTCACGTGTTCCTGGCACCAACACACATGTGTGTCTTCCAGATCATCTGGTGAGTATCTCTGGGAGAATACCACCACCAGCTTTGCTGTCTGCCTGGAAAGGGACAATTCCGTTTCTTGCTTGTGCTGAAAAAGTGACAGAGCTTCTTTTCTTCCTGCCAGCTCTGCTGGTCCTAGAAAGAATGAGGCTATTTCCTTCCCTGGCAGAAGCAGCACTTGGTTTGCTTTGCTTCCATGGTGCCTGTCACTCCAGTGCTACAGGATCAGGAGAGGCTAATGTACAATCTATTTCTGGAGGAAGATTTTTTTTTTTTTGGTAGCTCACCACAGATTACAGAAATAACTCAAATTCAAATAGCACGAGTAACCACAAATGGCCACAGAATATGCTGTTTTCCATTTTCCTTTTGTCAGAGGTGAGCAGAAATATGTAGTTGCCAGAAAATATCATGAAAAGTCCCCACTTGTTCAGATACTAATTATCTAGGGTGCTATTGCTATGGCCTCTTACCCTGACTTTAAACTATTTAAACACACGTCCCCACCTTGATCAGATGATAAATAATCAGCATGTCCCCTCGATGAGCTGATGTAGACCTTTGTAAACATGCCAGACTTGTTAGCAACTATGCTTTAAATTATATTTTAAAGTTAAGTTTTGGGCTTTTCTGGGACTTGTTTTCCATACCTGATAGCATTCTGTCACCAAAGCCATGAGTAACTATAAGTACAGAATGAACATGCTCAGAGTAAACTTAGCTGCACTGCACAAAGTTCACAGTGATCCCTAGGTTTGTGCACTTCATTTTCAGTTTGGAGTTTAGTTTAAATGGCTCTATTGTTTTTATCGCTCTACTTTTTACAAAAAATTTTAATAGGCCATGAAAGGCCTTTTAACTACGGTGCGGGGGATGACAAGTATTCAGGTTATCCTCGTTCAGGCTATAGTCTAATACTTAGAGGGGGAGGGAGTTCCCACAATGAGGAATGTAAATTACCCTTTGCCTCTAAGATGAAAAGCGAAGTAGTATGTTACCTATGCAACTCTTGTACTAAACGCCTCTTTTAGTACATTAAATTTTAGAAATTAAAAAAAAACTCCTCGAAAAGGCTTCAGACAAACATGTATGGAATTATGAACATATTACTGGAAATTCAGAAGAATCCCATGATAGTCTTTCTTTGAGCAAGTTTCTTAAATTTTTGAGCTTCAGAGTTCCTGTCTAGAAAATCGAGGTGATCCTTTCTTGCTACCTTTTTGACTACCCCGTTTACCACACACTGCTGTGTGCTCTGTGGGACACGCCAAGCTGTCATAAGTGGCAGCTGCTCTTGGTATAATGGTCCTTGTCATCACAGTCTTAAATTCCAAGGGTTTAAATCGGCTTTATTAATATGGTCTGTCTTACAGGTTTTTTTGCTGTCTTAAATTCTCAACCTTTTAAAAGACTTTCAATAATTACTAAGTATTTGTATTTTTCCCTTATGCATTATTATGACATTTCAAAATCATGTTGTTGCTCTGACAGCAAATGTGGCATGTCTTCTCTGCCCGAACACTGCCCCTTCTCCTTGTGGATACAAGAGACCCAGCGATCCCCAAGATGCTTCTCTCTGGAGAAGAGGTTGTAGATGGAATTACAAAGTGTGCTGTGTACAGGATGAGGTTTGTGCTTGCCTAACCCGCTGGTGCTCAGCTGTGTCCTGTTCCTGCCACCCCCCATGACCACTGGGCAAGTCTGAAGACATTCTGTCATAGCTGGGGGCTAGGGGCAGGGGAAGGAAGGGGGAGATTTTGCCGCTGGCCTCCAGTGGGTAGAAGCCAGGGGTGTCACTAAACATCCTAGAGTGCACAGGCCAGCCTTACAAAGACCTCCCCCGTGCTCAGCATGGCAACGTTGAGAAGCCCTGTGCAACCCAAAGCAGCACCCTCGGGTAGCCGAGGACCCACTCCAAAGTGGACCTGCACGTCAGTTGTTTGAGCCCATAATGTCTTTTCCCATCAAAGTGGTTTAATGTATGATACGTTGGTTCATTTTCCAAATTGAGTCAAACTAGGGCGAACCTGGTAACTAGCCACTGACAGTGTTTCTCCAGTGAGTTGTGCTCCACTTGGGGTGTGAGTCTAGAATGCTCGTGAGAAGACCCTGCCAGATCCACCTCTGGTAAGGATGATAGCTGCCATTCCCAAAATGGAGGTTAGTTATGTGAACCCAGCCAAGGGTTCTTGTCTTAGAAGATCATCTTTGGCTACCCTCAGAAGAGACTGTTTCTAGCCTGCAGGGAATTACATGCTTGTCCCCTTAAAATATTTTAAATTACCTGATCATATTTGCAGAGGGTCAGATGTTTCCTTGACCAAGAAATGAAAAGACACTGGGTTCTTGGCAGATACTTAATTATAACTCTTAAGCAGAGCAGAACTGTGGCTCTGAACAGCACAGAGCCACCCACCACACTCCCCTGTCCCACCCTCAGCCTCCTTAGCTGAAAGCTGAGCTAAGCCGGTATTATCCCGAGCCACCTTGGCTCCACATGATGGAGGAAATAGCTTGTTAGAGCTGCCCTAGTATTCTCTGAAGAGGTGTCTTGGGAGAGCTGGGGGGAGATGGGGGTAGAAGAGCCCTTGCAGCTTGTGATGTTTATACCCTGACTCTGCGGTGGCCTCAAGGATCTGCTATGGACTGCAGAAGCCCTGTAACAGGTGCAGCCTTGTAACAGGGCTAAATTTGTTTTCAATTACGCTTTGTAAAGAGGCACGGAGCCTTCCTCTTCAGTGGCCTCTATTTCACATCTTGGAAAGCAAGCACCACATTTACAGACACAAACATGTGCATACATGTAGTTCTTGCTGGAGGAGTGTCATCCAGGTGAATGCTACGCTTGTTTGCATAAACATTGGAACTCTCACCAACCGAATATTCTTATTCAAGTCAGTTTAAAGGAAAAAAAATCTACCCACTGTGAGCAGATTTAACTGTCCTTCGTGAAATGTATGGGTCACACTTAAGAGCAGGACAGACCTGGGATTAGTCTCCCTCTTTTTATACCACTCAGTGAAGATACAGACAAATCACATGTCAGTTTGCTCACACATTCACACAGAGGCATCTCCAAAGAAAGAGAAATCTTTTTCTTCTAATAACTAGAGGGAGATCTGAAGAAGTTATTAGCATTTAGGTGTAATGTTAATTTTTTTAAAAATAAAGATTTATGCACATAAGAGCTAGGGTACAGGCCAGAGAAGCAGGGAAGTGAGAGCGTTCACCAGAGACAGAGTGGGGAGCAGAACAGGCAGATCACCTGAAGTACACTGCTGAGGAGAGCAGCAGGTGAGACAGGAGAGGTCTGCCACACCATGTGGGTTCCCTCCCTGCCGGGGATCGAACTGGCACTGCAGCGGCTGCAGAAGCCCCACAGTGCAGCACTCAACACCTTGAGCCATAAGGGTGGCCCTAGGTGTAATGTTATTTTTTTTTTTTAAAGATTTATTTATTTATGCATACAAGCACTGGGGTACAGGCCAGAGGTGTAGGGGGGTGAGAGGATTCACCACAGAGAGCGGAGAGCAGAACAGGCAGATCAACAGAACACACTGCTGAGGGGAGCAGCGGGCACAGCAGGAGAGGTCTGCCGCGCCATGTGGGTCCCCTCCCTGGGTGGCAGCAGGGATCGAACTCGTGCTGCAGTGGCTGCGGTTTTGCTTCACAGTGCGTTGCTTAACCCACTGCGCCACCAGGGAGGCCCTGTAATGTTAATTTTTAAGGCTCTCAGAAGCTGGAAAGATTTCGGATTTCAGGAGACATGGTGTTGGGAGAAAATCTGTAGTCACCCTATCTTTGTAACCTATCTTTGTAGGTTGTGCTCTCACCTCCTCCCTTAATGGTTGTGCAGTTCCAGGAGGTGGTGGTGGTGCTCGTTTCTATACAGCGAGACGGTGGCTGGAAGATGTTGGCCTGAGCCATAGTTCTGACTTGGGTGCCATATATTGGTTTCACGTTGCATCACAATCATTTGTGGGCTCAGGAATTTCTTGATGGTTCCAGGCTTAATGGTAGCCACACAACACTGTTGATTGCTTTTATCATCGCTAGACCGTCTCCCTGGCACCATCCTAAGATGGTGATCTCAGTGGCGTCCACCTCCACTTGCACATGCCCAGGTGAGCACAGGGGTTCCCGGTCACCGCCTCCCGTACCAGGCACCAAGGTTATGGGTTCCTCCCAGAGCATGTTGGCAGGGGAAGAAAGGCTAGACTATATCCCTGGGAAGGAAAACTATTCAAAATGGACTTATTTTCCATGAGCTTTATTTCCTTATGCTCATAAATATCTGGCCAATCTAGGTTTGTCTGATTTGAAGAATTTCAGTTTGAAAGTGGGTTTTAAGTTATATTCATTGAAAATTTTGATAGATGTCTCCACATTGCTCTTCCAAAGATTATACCAACCCAACTCCCATCAGCCTTCACCCAGGAATACAACAGTGACGCCCTGTCCTCTGGCACTCTGAAAGCCACTCTTTAGTGGCTTGGGCTGCTTGGACACCCATACATTCCTCTTTTCTGTGACCTTTTTTTTTCTTTATCCTTTATTTTATTTGATTTACATTAAGTTCTTTACATTTTATAATTTATAAGCATGTCAAATATTCTAGAATTTTCTGTATTTTGCTTTTTAGTGTGTCTATTTTATAGTACACACATTTTTAATTGGAGGGAGATCTTATCTATTAATGTTTTTGAGTGCTTAAAGGATAGAAATATTTTGAAATGCTTAAGGATACAAAAATGTCCTTTAAGTCACTATAAATTTCATACTTACAATTTTATATTTAAACTTTCAGCATTTCGGAATTTATTTAGTGTCATGTAAAATAGAATTTTAACTTTTTTTTCAAATAAATAACTAACTCCAATATACTTTCCCCACTTACTTGAAATGACTTTTTTTTTAATTCCCAGGTATACCAGCATCTGCCTCTTATTTAATTGGGAATCATCAAAGGCTTTCTCAGGGAGCACAGTGAGCTGTGAGGGTGGTGTCTACCTGAACGAGACATGTGCCCGGTGGGGAGAAGAGCTTTCAGGTCAAGAAGAAATGTGGGAAGGTCCCATGGCACCTTTAGAGAGAAATCAGGGGGAAAGTCCCATAAAATGAGGTTCAAAAGAAGGAGGGACTCCTGTTCTCCCCAAGATAAACATAAAACTCTTGAACATTCAGGCCCTACCTTCCCCCTCCTGCCCTGTCTCCACGCTGACCCTTGTTGGCGCTCTACATGGTTTGTCAGCTGCAGCAACACACAGTGGCTCCCCTTTTGTTTTTTTGCTCATATGCTTCCAGCCTCACCCCATCCCCTCTGTCCATAAAGGCCCCATGTCTTGTTCCCAGGCTTCCTCCTGACTGAAGCACCCCAGCCTGACCTGGCTCAGAGCTGCAGCTCTCTCAGCAGCCCACCTCACCATCCTCCTCCCCCCTGGGCAAGCGTATGCCCATCTTCACTGCCCATCCATGTGCCATGTGATGCTGCAGGTGTTAGAGTCTCTGTTCCTCTTCGGACTGGGTGGTTTTTGCAGTCACTGATCACATCTTACTCATCTTAGTATTTGACTAGTTTAGCATGGAACCCAGTATATGGACAGCTGATTCGATGATACTTGTTCACTGAGTGCATGAACAAGACTATTTTTAAAAGCTCACTGCCCTTCTAGAAACATCAGCTTTGTTTTCAGCATAGCACACACACCACAGCACAGCTGAACCATAACATCTGGTAGCTCTTCTCTTTGCAAAGGAGAGACTGTCAACCCCACTATTCTAACACATGGAAGCTATTCACATTAGAATTTTTTTCATTTTTCAGATTGAAGTAACTGTGTTATAACTATGTTTCTAGAGTGCATCATTAAAGATCAGTTTGTATATATATACTGCATTAAGTTCACCACTGAAAGTCCAGTTACCCTTCACCATACAAATGACCCCTTTTACCCAGTCTACCCAAGACCCTTCCCCCTTCCCTTCTGGTAGTCATAATTGGTCTAAAAGGGTTTTGCTTGCTTGTTTGTTTTATTTAAGTCATCTCTTTGCTTTGAGTGATCTCATACTGTGCTCGTCTTTCTCTATCTGACTTATTAAGTATAATGCCTTCTAGGTCCATCTTTGCTGCAAATGGCAGAATTTCATCTTTTTTAAATAACTGAACAGTATTCCATTATGTTTACCCTTTCTTTATCGTCACCTGTCAGTGGGCATTTTGGTTGCTTCTAGCTCTTGGCTATTGTAAATAATGCTCTAGTGAACATAGGGCACTTATAGCTCTTGAGTTAGTATTTTATTGTATTTGTGGGGTAAATATCCAGAAGTGGGATAACTGGATCATAACAGGTGTGATTCTTGCACCTGGAATTTCTTGGGGAAGGTTGACAGACCTCTGGACTCTGACAAACTGGAGAGTCCAGCAGAGATGCAGCAGACCATTTCCTACTGCGGGTGTCAGTATTTAAGTCCAAAGCCTTCATGTGTGTTACCACTTTACAGGACCAAAGTGGGAAGGACATTCCAAGGTTGGGGGGAGAGGAGGGAGAGGGTGGGGGGTGCAATCTTAGCAAGGCACAGGATGTGAATAAGCAAATGGTCATCAGGAATGTGAGGGAGTGTTTTACACGTCATCTTTCCTCTTATATTCAGAAAGTAATGGTTAATTATCTGCCTCTTTTCATTCCTAAATCATTGCATGTTGAATTGACTTGGCATCAGCTGCTGACATTTTAGAATTTTATTTGTGCTGAAGTAAAGCAGTTTAATGAAAATTTAACACATAGCTCTGACATTCCCACTCCTGGCACAAAACGCATGGGAACAGAATTGTGTGTCTCTACTTTGTGTGTGAGGCACTGGAGGTTTCCCACGATGGCCTTTGAAGGTATTTTTGTTTCTTTAACTTTCTGACAGCTAAAGTGAGGACCTGCCAGAATGAGTCTAGGGGCAAGGTATTGATGTACTGGGGTGAATTTGCACACTGGGGTGAATGGTGATGTGCAGCTCAAAAAATGTTCTCCGGTTGCTCAGCAGGTACAGTGTGGAGAATATTCATGAGCCTAGGCCTTAAGCATATGGGGGAGGACCATTCTGAAGTAGAACTTGTGAGTCTGTGACATCTTTATGGTTTTCCAAGTCTGCATGTTGTGGTAGAGCATGCACTAAATTTTATCTTTCCCTGATCAAAAGTCAAGCTGAAACTGAGAGAAAATAAAAGTTTGATTCGTGGGGAAGAATGAATATATATGTACATCATCCTTTTAAAAACAAGAGATACGGATGTACAATCAGCCTTGCCATTTGAATCTTGGCTCTTCTGACATTACAGTGTGTGTGTGTGTGTGTGTGTGTGTGTGTGTGTGTGTACTAGCTTAGCTTCCAAAGACTTGCTTTTATGATTTTGTGGTAGACATGTTTAATCTAGGTCATATATTTATCTTATATCATACCAGAGAAGAAACCCAAGTGGTAAAATACCTTAATGCGTAAAATAAATAATGATGTTTATTTCAAAAAGACTCTAGGGAAGGACTGGGAAAGCTGTCTTGGTGTCTTGGTCATAGACCAAAAACAGGAAATTACTGGCCGAGAGATGTGGTCTCAGTCATTTAACTTGGATATTGCAGCTCATGGTATAGGTAAAAACTTAATCTGTT
This sequence comes from Galemys pyrenaicus, assembly GCA_019455555.1. NCBI lineage: Eukaryota > Metazoa > Chordata > Mammalia > Eulipotyphla > Talpidae > Galemys > Galemys pyrenaicus. The sequence goes on along the minus strand of JAGFMF010012288.1, from coordinate 1,219,807 downwards.
TAGGATCATAATCCATGGGTTCCTATTTGTCATGTTCATAGTTAAGCAAACATAGTCACTTTGCAATTACTTGGTGGGCTTCAGACTTCTTCAGCTAAAAGAACAAACTTGGTAATTATTGGATAAAGTATACAAAAAAATGTTAGTCCGAGGACCCACTGTCCTGGGTTAGGAAGCAGAACGTGTTCCTGAGTTCTCACTTATCGAAGAACATGGTACAGGCATCCCCCAGGCGAACCACAGTGTCACCTGATTTGATGGTGTCTGATTCCAGACTGTGACCTTTGACAGTACAGGGCCTCAGTTTGAAGTGGTTTAGCATTAAAATTGAACTGTTTGGGTCCAGGGTAGCTATATATCTCAACAGAAAAATGTAAGGTATCCTGAAAATTACCATAATGCTGAAGTTCAGAAACATTTTTATATAGTCAATTAAGCACTGATAAGTTGTGAAGGTATCTCATTTTTCTATAACTATTAAAATATAATCATAAATAGTAAGATTGTTCTTTAGTTGTGAGGAGAAAGCTGTTTATATCATCATCAGATGCCTGCCTTCCTAGTTTAGTTCTCCTTTTCTTTTATACCAGGTTCAGACTACTCTGTCCTTGTATCTACAGATAATTCCTTATAAAAAGAGCAGCAGTGGGGGATTAGGAGGTGAACAAATTAATCCTAACCATTCCTCAGACAGATAAGCTCACTTTCTCATTGAACGGTCTTTTCCATTCTATTTTCCAAGATAGGAAGAAAGGTAAATGCAATTGCAGTTTGTAAGCCTTAAGAACCTAGGATGATCAGTTGATTGATCAATCAATAAACAGAGCTATGCTTTCAACTAGAATGTTCTTTTTCCCTTTGCCTGCTATAGTCCACTTTTATGCAACATCTAAATTTAAAAAAGAATGATAATTTCCCTTGCCTGTGATCATTATGTCTTCAAATAAATCTGCAGCTGAAGTATCAAAATTCATGTCCAGGCAGTAAAAGGGGTGGGAAGCTCGCCCCTGTCCCATCTGAATGAGAGAACATTCACAGACCTGGGGTAGGTTTGTCCATTCATACACATGCACAAGAGACTGGAAATCACTAGCTTTTTTCAAACCAGTGTTTTCAGCTCTTTGGGAAGAGACACTGGCTGGATTGTTAGAAAAGGGTTACTCAGGGACACCAGGAACCTCTCTTCACAGATGTTCTTTCCGAAGGCCAAATAACGTGACGGCGTCTACAAGGGGCCTCCTGCCAGACTTGCCAGGGCAGCAGAGAGGGACTACAGCCCTGAGAAGGCATCTCACTGCTCCGTCTAGTTTCCTTAGGAACCTTCCGTGGAACAGAGGACTTTGGAATAAAGAAGGCCATCTGCTGCCTCATTCCACTGTCCACGAAGATCCTATTCACTGATGCACCCAGAAGATATTTTTTACATGGTGTTTGTTGCTCAGGGAAGTACCAGGCATTTAATTATAATTAAAAGTCATTGCCAGAATGGGGGAGCAGGAGAATACAATGCAAGAATAGTTACTTAAGAGGGAATGAATGACATGCTAAATTGCCCCAGTTCTCAGAAGAGGTTTCTCTAGTTGGCTTAGGGAACTGGAGTGCTTTGATGGAAAAATATCTGTCTCCTCCTTGCACTCCCTGGAGGCCTGTACCCTCCTTCCTCTTGGGAAGTCCAGGAGGTAGTAGTATTTCAGAAAGGCTTGGATCCAAGACCTGGAGTCAAACCTGGTCTCTTTCCCGGGGACCCTCTGACCTTTGAGTAGACAGGCAAATGAAGAAATCCAACCAGAGATTCACCAGTTTCAGAACCTCATTCCCAGGGTAATGTTAAACCCCACTCCACCCCCCAGGTGAGAAAGGGAAGCAAGGGTTGAATTTCTCAGCATGCATTCCCCTCATGTGATCCTTATTTCTTACTCGGTACATTCCGCAATTATCTACAGGGCTAAAACTAGGTGATATTGATTCATACTGAGCCTCAGAATCGTCACAGTGTTAGCTGGTAACTTTAGTATGGGTAGTTCATTGTAGATTCTCAAAACTAGTGCATAAATTATGTTTTCATTAACAGAGTATACAAGCATAATTTCAGGTACAAATGTGAGAAGCCCGAGTAAACAGTTGTAATTTAATTTACTACAGATTTTGTGTTGATCCTAAAATACCTTTATATCAGCTTCCCAGGGAGCAGAGGTACCGTAGGGTCATGCTCAAGGACAGATTAGCAGTTGTGCTGCAGCTAAGGCATCTTTAGTAAAAACAGCAGTTTCCAGGTGACTGTTTTTCACTGGGATGTACAATTATTCCATAGGGTTTGGTGGTTGAAAGTACAGCCCCCTGAGCTTAAAGATCTTCTGTCGCCACTCCTTCAAACTGGTAGCCTCGGGAAGGTAGTTTTGCCTCAGGTTCCTCATCCTGTAAAATGGGGCAGGTATCACTACGCCCCTCAGAGTGGTGAAGAGCCATTGGGCTAGTGCAGGTCACTGAAACACAGCCGCAAGCACGCCAAGGACACGTTGTCATTCTCAGCAGCAGCAGCCAAAATGCATGTCTGGGACTTGCGAGTTTGTCGTGCGGTGGTTGAATCCTGTCCTCTCCTGTCCCGCAGGAAAATGGCAGATGCATGCCAGTGGCCTCCTGAACATCACCACGGTGTCTTTCTCAGACCGAGGTAAATACACGTGCGTGGCTTCCAACGTCTACGGCACTGTGAACAACACGGTGACCCTGAGAGTCATCTTCACCTCGGGAGACATGGGCGTCTACTACATGGTGGTCTGCCTCGTGGCCTTCACCGTGGTCATGGTCCTGAACATCACGCGCCTGTGCATGATGAGCAGCCACTTGAAGAAGACCGAGAAGGCCATCAACGAGTTCTTTAGGACAGAGGGCGCCGAGAAGCTGCAGAAGGCCTTCGAGATCGCCAAGCGCATCCCCATCATCACCTCAGCCAAAACCCTAGAGCTTGCCAAAGTCACTCAGTTCAAAACCATGGAGTTTGCCCGCTACATCGAAGAGCTGGCCCGAAGCGTGCCTCTGCCGCCCCTCATTATGAACTGCAGGACCATCATGGAGGAGATCATGGAGGTGGTGGGGCTGGAGGAGCAGGGCCAGAACTTCGTGCGCCACAAGCCAGAAGGCCAGGAGGCCGCCGACCGGGACGAGGTGTACACCATCCCCAGCTCTCTGCAGCGCAGCGACTCCCCAACTGCTGACTCGGACACCTCGTCGCTGCACGAACAGCCGCAGCAGATCGCCATCAAGGTGTCCATTCACCCCCAGGCCAAAAAGGATCACACTGACGACCAGGCGGCTGTTGCACCCGAAGTCAAAGACGGTGACGAGACGGAACCCTCGGCCGAGCAGTCCCCCGACTCTGGGGAGCCCTCCACTGATGTGACATCCACCGAGCTGACGTCTGAAGAGCCCACCCCAGTGGAGGGGGCAGCGAGAGACCTGCCGACCGCTCCCCTGGAAACGCCAGACCCAGCGGTGGCCCCAGACAAAAACACCTGCGTTATTTACGAAAGCCATGTCTAAAATCAACTCCGAAAAGCTATGCATATCCAGAAAATCAGGGGCTGCTCTTGTAGTACCGATGTAGTCCGCACTTGCCGCTAAGCCTTACCAGGAGACGCTCATCCCTTAGGCTGGAGAGAGGCCATCCTAAGCGGGGAAACACCGCCTGCAGCGTATGTGACTGGCCGGGCCCCAGTGGAGAAGGAGGCAGCAACCGCAGGGTGCAGAGTCGCTAAGATCGGACAGAAGGCGGCTCTCCAGGTGATGCGAGTTTTAGAGGCTAGTCTCTGCCAAATACCTTAATGGGTGATGCCCTTTTTGGCGCAGAATACACCACTGTAAGTATTCTGAGTCCACGCGCCCTGTCCAATGCACACTGCATTGCTTTCCTTTTAAAATTATAGGTCCACTGAAATAGCAAATGCACGCACATGGGTTTATTGCACTTTCTTCTCAGTTTTTATTACTTGTCACTGTTCTTTTATAATGGAGTAGTTGTTTAAATTAATGCTAATTTGCTCTTTCTGGTTTAGTCCTCTTTGCCCCTTTATCCTTATTTTCCCCTAGAACATTTACCTCTCAGGCTTTGGTAGCAGCCCTCATACCACAGCTGACATCTACAAGTCATTTGTAATGTTCCACAGTAGTTAATAGACCTTTTTTCCCCCACTTCCTATACCTATTTTCATACATTGCTTTTTTTTTGGTTTCCAATAAAGCTGCTGTTGTAAAAATGAGAAAAGTTTTGCCCAGGAATAGCACTTTAATAGCCAAATAAAAATGTGTTTACCTGTCCAATTCTGAGAACCTTTTGGTGAGCTCAGCTAAGGTATGGAGGGAGATTGTAAAAGGCTGAATAAGCCCTGCCCTACCATGAGAACTTGTTTACGTTTATGTAACATCATCCTCCAAGGACTGTTTATCTGGAAAACCATAGCTTCCAAAGAAAGAAGCACTTGATAAATTCTTATAGGTAGAATATTATTATCCCACAGGGCTTGCAGGGACCATAAGCCTTCAGGTGATTCAAACACTTGATTTAGGGCAGCAAATACAAGGATCTGTGAGGTCATGTAACCAGGTCCTCTTTTCTATACTGCACAGCCAACTTGTAAGTCACAGGAGGAGAGAATGAGAAGTTAGAATAACGGCAAAGAGAGCAAACGGCAAATCCCATGCCAAAATCATGGAATTACTGTTTAGTCCCACAAAAAAGCAGTTAGTGCACTGCAGAATAATGTTATAGAAGGAAGATAAAACTAGTTGTCCAAAGGCCAGCACCGTAGCTGACTGTGCCAATGGCCAGCCAATGGTTGGGGCACCTCTGGGTCTGTGTACTTATCTGTCATGGGGAGCAGACTAGGTGAGTTCTGCATGCCACTTAACTGGTCTCAGTCTCTCATGAAACGAAACCAATATTATCACCCTGCTCTTCTCAATCACTCTAAAGACTTTCACTGTCTCCTCCGTATTCACGGGACATGTATATGCCATGTCACTGACCCAAATAAAGAAGCTCCATTTCGAAAAGTCGTAGCATTTTAAGGTACGATTCTTCTCCCCCAGTCCATCGCTAGAATCACTTCTACAGTCTAGCGTTCATCATGGTGAGTGAGTGTGTTACTTTCTTTTCACTTACGAGCAGGAGCAACAACAGCCTGAAGTGGCTACAGGGGTCATGGCCACGTCACGTGAGGGGGTCATGACATGGACGAATCCCCAGGCCATGTCGGTGAGGAGACAGCTGACCTAGATATTTATTCCTCACTCTGGCACTGTCTGGATAAGTCATCTTGGACAACAACTCCCACCCGCTGAATCTTTTCACCTACAAAATATCAGAATCGTACACAAGATCCTATCTAGAACCAGTATTTATAGTTTTATGGAAAGTTTTTATTTCCCACAAAGGCCCCATTGCACGAGTTAAGCAATACTGGAAGCAGATGGGCACGAGGTTAGAAGCTGTGCTGCCCAAACTTGACAGAACGCATACAGCTCCATAGCTGGAGGCCTTTAGGTGCGACTTTGCTTCTAAATTGCTGGGTGGAAAGCATCCCGACAAGACCTGGAGTTTGCTGAGCATCTCTCGGACAGGCAGACCTCAGATGCGGCGCTTCCAGCTGCAGAACACCACTCAAAAGAGAATTTCACATAAAGCTGGCCACAAACGTTCAGTTTCTGGTGCATAAAAAAGTATATTTTCATAATTGTCTAAGTGTGCCGTAGCATCATGTCCAAAAACTACAAACCGTACTTTCAAATATTGCTAAAAAATGTGACAGACATGAGTGCATGTATAACGTTAGGAAAATGGCATCAGTGGACTTGCAAGATGCAAGGTTGCCACAAAGCCTCATTTTATAAAAAGGAAAAATGCAGTGCCTGTGAAGTACAATGACATGAGCTGTGCCTGTACAGGAATGAACTGTCAGGTCTGGTTAGAAGTGTCTTGGGTGGCCACATAAAGAAGTGAATAGTGAGCAATCAAAAGAAACCTTGACTCCTGTTTAGATCTCTGTATTAGCATTTCTGTATTTGAGTTGCAGAAAAGTTTTATCTCCAATTCTTAGATAATAAACACTTTCTACTCATCACAGAGGTCAACAGGTTCTTACCATGGGTTTATGTACCTAAAGCAACAACAGAGACGTAAGTTTATTTTGTGATACTGTGTGGGTTTTCCCAAGTCTGTTCAGTTCTTCTACTCAGACCCATGTAGAGAACTACAGAAGACATCACTCTATCTGGACGTGGATTAGGAATAAAAGTTGAATATGACAGTTTGGTTTTGTTTTTTTTTTTTTGTTTTGTTTTTTTATGAAGCAGAAGTAGAAATGTGTGACCAGAGAATTTCTGGATTGGTTTTGACTTCTTTAGACTACAGTGGGGAGGGATATAGGTCTTCAAAACTTTTCCCCTCATGAAGGCATCAAAAAACTCCTGATATTATAATAACCAACCCAAAAGGTTAATTTAAAATTGAGAGTTGTCTTTCAAGACTCTGCGCTCTTCTTATCCCTCCTAAGCTTCTTTACTAAACAAGAGAGGTTCTCCTGCTAGACTAGAAAATGCAAAAGACCTCGCCACTTTCAGCTGATTTTTCAAAGGTGAACTATTTCAGCTTCATAGAAATTCATAGGCATGTGGCTGAACGTGTGTGTGCATGCATACACCTCAGCCTCATTTGGGCAGTTTTAAAAGCTTAACACTAAATCCCAAGCCTTGTCCTTTGGGATTTATATAGTCATTCTCAAAATCAGAACACTTTCTGGTTTCTGAGTCATGTGGTCATACCTCTAGCAAATTGTTTTTCTTGAAATTCTGAAAATGATTTAGCTGTCCATGTGTGAATATTCAAGTCACTTAGATGATCTGTAAACTTGGATGGTATTTATTCTAAAAGGAAAAAAAAACAATTTTATACTGAAAAGCTATGTAATTTATAACAGTTTTGTTTTATATATTATATTTTCATATCTTTAGGGCACATCTATTCTCATCTTTTTGTAGCTCATACTTGGCAAAAAGAAATACTAATACTTGACTAAAATATCTAGGAACCAAATGTGATGTATAATGTACAGAAAATGCTCTAGAAATACCTGAATGTTCTTACTCATCCCAGCCATTGCCGTGCCGTGTCCTCACATCAAGAACGACATGTCTCAGATGCTTATGAGCTGTGTTTTTTCTCAAAACTAAGGTGAAATGACCTAACACCCCACACTAGGAGTTCTGGAATCCCCTTCGCTTCTTTACATATATATTTTTTATTCTTTGTTTCATTTTTAATTGTAGATGTTCATGTTGTTTAATTGTCCCCTTGAAAGGCAAATGTGAGATAAGAAAATAACTTGATGATTGACAGAACAGAACTACGCTATGTAAATTATCTACTGGACTGATATGTTTTAAATGTAATGTTTGGCTTGTTATTTATTGGTGGGCTAGGATTTTCTCAGGTCTGTAGCACATGAAGAGAATGTAAGGTACAGAATACTTGCACGTTTTGAACAGTCACTGTCTAAATGCAGAGAAAATGTAGCCAGCACAAATCAGCTCAACTATAGAAACACACAGTGCAGCCACTGGAGAAGCTGTTTCAGAAAGGCAGATCTTTACTTGGCCAGTTGAAATCCAGTATTGTGTCAGTGCTAAAACTTTCAGATGACAGTGCCCATGGTTCTGTTAACAGGGGATTTCCTCACAGTGTTTCCTTTGGAGCATTTAACTCCCCTTCCTGATACTCTGTTTCATACTCTGCACCTTTCTACTTCTATCCTGTACCTATCTCCACATACCCTTTGGCAGCCCCTTTAGATTATAAATCCTGTCCCTGTTCTTGCTTTTGAGCTAACTTGTTGGTACCCTTTAAACCTACCTAATTTCATTGTATATTTACACATATATTTTAAGAACCAGTTACCTTCCAGCTGTTGAGTCACTTTTACATTCACCTATTCCTTTAAAACTCCTTCAGTAAGTAGTAAGTTCACATTCCTTCTCTTGCCTAATGACTTTTTTAGGTTTTCTACGGTGATCAGGTTTGGATTAAGCAAATCAGTAGTGGGCAGAAAATAAGACAGAATTACTTAACATGTTTTCCAAAAACCACGTGTTTGTCTGTTATACAAGAAAATATCATATGGTGATAATGATCTGTAAGAACTTTTCAGACATGTCCATTTAAAGGAGCTAATGCTAGAGAATGTAAAAATAGAAAGCAAATAGTTCTAAGAATATTCTGGCATAAATTATTTTTATTTAACCAGTAATAAAAGCCTGCAAATGTACCTCTCAGATACTATTGAGCTGCTTACAGTGAGTTAGTATCAAAGAAGATGCTTGCACTTATGTTTGGTTTGCTGTATCCCTAATTCTGGATTCCCTTTGTTAAAAATCAGAAAATACGGTGGGGAAAGAAAGTATCTGGGCAGAAATGGGAAGATGTTGATTTTATGAACTATAAATGTTCACATTTTAAAAATAATTTGAAGATATAAACAATATGACTATCTTTAAGTTGATGTTGTAACAAAAAAGCAAAAGAAATCATGTGATCCATCCTGTATTCCAATTGTTGCTTTAATAAAGGGTGTACGGAATGTTTGTCACTACCTGCCTGCAGTGTATCTGTGGGGGAAGGTGTCATTGTGAACTGTTTTTCTCCTTACAATTTTTAATCCTACTTTTTTTGCATCTGCAGCGTACCTATGGGGGGAGGCGGGTGGAGGGGGAAGGAAAGGAAAATAATTTTTATGTTAACCTACAAACTTTATCCCAATTCTGATATTTAGCTTTGTCCTGACAAACTTTACAACAGCTTACTTTTATGTATATCAAGTAATAATTTTTAACATATAGCATCAAGATTAGAGGAAAAATAGACCAGGAAATACACACACCCAGAACATGCAGAGTCCAGAACATTCCTTAACTAATAGCCCTGCCATGAAATGCCTAAACTGCACCATTTTAGACCAAGTCCAAGAACTTACTATGTAATTTCCTTGACCATCAGTCAACTTCAGAACTGAAATCTTCTCACAGAAAATGAGACATGAGGCATATAAGTGCAACAAGGCTACCGAATGGGAGAGAAAGATGAGTAACGCATGCAGAAAGTGTTTGACTGGAGACACAAGTAAAATACTGAGTTCTCTGACCTATAACTAAGCTCCATAGGTTTTCTGAAGCAAAAGGTGGGCTAAAAAGAATTATGCTGGCTTTAATGGAAGAGTTAACAATTGTGTCATCTGAAAGAGAAAAGAGGAAAGTTCTGTCCCAACCAGATAATTCTGACTGGTAGATAGTTTCAGATCAAGAACACACAGTTGAGAAATTTTTTGCAAACATTGGAATGCTGTATTCTGCATGGAGAATAGGTAAGGAGTTAGGTAAGGTTTATACTAGTCTGAGTGATTTTCAAAGAAGCATTCAGCCACAGATTTGGAAAATAAATGTGAGATTATCTGACTTAGGTGTCTTTTCTCCAATGTCCCTGACAAGTAGTAGTTCAGCTTTGCTTGAAAACTTTTGAGAAATGGGAGGCTTATGATCACAGACAGCATATGCTAAGTGCTGAGTCAAAATCTTAAAAGTAGTACACATTGATCCTTGTTGAGCAACCTGCAGCTAAAAGCATGAGTTACCTCTGCAGCAATAAACTATTATCAGTGCAAAACTAAAATTATGAAAGCACTCCTACAAAAGAGGATTATTTAAAAATTTGGAAAATGCTAAGTAAGTCCGAAGGGAAAAGAGAAATACCAGATGGTTTCACTTACATATGGACTAGGGAACAAATAAAACAAAGGGTCAGTCAAAACCAAACCAGTAACAAACCTTAGAAATCTGTCTGAAGAATTAAGGGAACCTGAGTGGGAAAGCAAAATATGGGGGTGGGGGGGGGCAATCGATTGTGTTGAAAGAATATGAGTACATTGGTGTGGTGGGAGAGGTTGGAAACATACGTAAGAAGTGTGATCCTATAGCTCTAAATCACATACAGTATTAAAAACTAATGTTGCCCCCAATATTTTTTTTTAATTCAGTGTTCCTCATACCATGTGGCTAACACCCTTTTGAGCAAATGACTTCTGCCAATTAGTGTTAGAAGCAGAAGTCAGGAGAATCAGCTCTATGGACCCTTATCCTCCAAATGCCCTAAGGCATTCATTAATAAAGGATGTGTGTCCAACAGCCATAAAAAGGTGAATAAACTATCAGATTAGTTGTCTCAGTAAATGGTTTTGAAAGACCATTAGAAGTGACAAACCAAAAGAAGTGTATACATTATGGAAAAAGGAACTCTCTTACACTGCTGGTGGGAATGCAAGCTGGTCCAACCATTATGGAAAGCAGTATGGCGGTGCCTCAATCTACTAAGAATGGAACTTCCATAGGATCCAGCTATCCCACTCCTAGGAATATACCCACAAGACTCAAAAACACCGATTCAAAAGAATACCTGCACCCCTATGTTTATAGCAGCACTCTTTACAATAGGTAAGACCTGGAAACAACCTAAATGCCCAAAACCAGATGAGTGGATTGGGAAGCTGTGGTACATATGCATGATGGAATACTACTCAGCAATAAAAAATTAAAAACTAGATGCATTCATAGGAACATGGATGGAACTGGAAGGGATTATGCTCAGCGAAGCAAGTCAGAAGGCAAAAGAAATATACCAGATAGAGGTGATGGTGCACTGGTGAGATGGTGATGGGGAATACATGGGGATTACAATTAATGGCAAGTATATGTAAATTTTAAAATATTTTAATAAAAAATTGGTGAAAAAAAAAAAAAAGAAAAATACCAGATGGTTCCTCCCCTAGGAAGAATATAAGGGAACCAAATAAGGATCAAGGAAAGGAATAAGAACAATAATAATAATAATAAAAACACAAAAACCAAAAATGAAAAGACAAGGACAAATTGGGGACACTTGGTGGGGAGGGAAGAGGGGAAGAGTTGAGGGTAGACGGGATAACGGGGGACTGAGGTGATGGTGTACTGGTGTTACGGTGATGGGGAATACATGGGGATTACAATTGATGTCAAATATATGTAAATAAAAGAAGTGTATATATGTGTTAAGTGGCATATGGAAGCATTTTTAATTAGCATATGAATTATAGCCAGTACCAACTGCACTTACATTATTAGGTGAAATGACGAGGGAAAAAGCACAAAGGGAAAACAATTTTCCCTAAGATATTAAAGAATAAGCTTAAAATATAAAAGTTGATACAGTAGCATGGATTAAAAAAAAAAAAAAGCTTCCCTCACTGGAATGGGTTTCCTTAACATTGAGATGTTTAAAAGTTTATTATGAACTAGGAATCACAATATCACAATGGCATGCAAAAATCACCAAAGCATAGCACTTTTAACAAAACTGGGGTGGGAGGGTAGGAGGGCTGTAGCTCAGCATTTAATTGCAAATTAGGGGGCTTAAATACCATGCAACAAGTATTAAAAATATCCATGATCACTATGAAGTCAGTGTATCCTGGTGAGCTCTGAAAGGACCAGTGCCTCTGGCAGAGATGATTACACCCGCTGGTTCAGAACTACCTAGGCATTTGGTGAGGGAAACAAAGTTGTCCGAAAGCTTCAACAAGATTCATAATTCTAACCGTCAAGTTTCTCATTCCCTTCTCTGCTAGTTTAGGTCAGCTGTTGGGCCTAAGCACCAAGTTATTATGCATGAAGTCAAATGCCTGATGAAATGATAGATTTTGTGAGAAAATTCATCTACCATGTACACTTCATCAGTTTAATATAAAAGTGAATTTTAGTATTCATCATGTTTGAATTTAATTTTAAAACTTAAATGTTACAAAAATTTGGACTGGTATTGCACTTATAGAACTGTGTTCAACTAACAAGACATTTGCAAATTTTAGGAGTTCAAAAATTGCAGAAAATTTGAATATATTCTAGTGGGGGAGGGATGACAGCTGATACAGGTTATCAGTGATTGTGAATTTTTTTAATATGCAGACTATGTTTTAAATTTTTTGTCAACACAGTAATTATTGAGATGTATAAAACATTTCCAGCTCTGCCAGATCCTGAAAAAAATTTAACCCAAACTTAAAAATATATGTGTTATTCTTGTATCATGCCAATTTTTTTTCTGTTACCTTTTCTCCTTCCATAATGGATTAGAGGTGATTGACTTAAATATATTTCACTTCCTGTGAATCATTTGAAATTGGTGAGTTATATTTCATACAAGCTCATTAACTTTCCATTACCAAACTGCTCATTAATCAAACATTTCATTCTCAATAATTTTAAACCAATGAGTGTTACTGAATGATTATAAAATCAGAAAAGTTGATGATCTGATTTTTTTTAGGTAAAATTTCTTTATAAAGATAAAATTTTTTTATAATTAAAATTTCTTTGTAGTTAAAATGTAGCTAAACCTGAAAGACTTTCTGCTATAAGAGTAACATGTTTTTATTCTATACTCACAGATGATTTTTTTTTTGAGGGGATGGTAGATTCATATGCAGTTCTAAAAATTAGTACAGGGAATAGTAACATCTTGAAAAACTATAGCACACTATTGCAGTCACAATAGCAACACTGATACAATTCTCCAATAGTAATTGGACTTGCTCAGTTCTATTTTCTTTTTAAAGATTTATTTATTTATGCATACAAGAACTGGGGTACAGGCCAGAGTTGCAGGAGGTGAGAGGATTCACCAGAGACAGTGGAAAGCAGAACAAGCAAATGGACTGAAATACACTGCTAAGGGGAGCAGCGGGCATGGCAGGAGAGGTCTGCTGCATCATATGGGTCCCCTCCCTGGCCGGGGATTGAACTTGCATTGCTGTACCACAGATGCTTCACAGTGCAGTGCTCAACTGCCACCAGGGAGGCCCGGACTTCCCCAGTTTTAATGCACTCAGCGCGTACGTGTGTGTGTGTGTGTGTAGCGCAATACAATTTTAGCAAGTGTCAGTTTGTGTGTCCACTACCATAGTCAAGATACAGAACAGTTCCATCATCACAAGTTTCCCTGACCATCTCCCTCAATCTCACACCAGAACACTTTTTCAAATTAGTAAATTCAATTTGGTAACTAAGGCTGTCTGGAGCCCATTGTAATACATGTAGAAATATGTTCAAAATTATCATTTGATGTCTGAATTCCTGTTGCTTTAAAAGAATTTATACAATGAACACAGAGAGTTGGTTGCTGAAATACAAAGGAAGGACAGCCACAGCTGTACATTTGAAATCCTACTAAACCCTTGAGGAGGAGGAAGAAGTGAGGAGACACAGGCACGATGTCTCAGTGGAGAAATGCTTGAACCTCAGCTCATTCCCTCAACTGCACTTGAAGCCAAAGGATGCACAACACAGCAATGGTTTCTACGTGCCTTTAGAAGACTCATGTCAGAAGATGTTCCCTCCAGTGTCTAGAATGTCTTGTCCTCACCACCTCTGCCGAAGTCCCAAAATGAAGGGTGCAGAGTGGTAGATGGAAAATGAGTCAAGACAAACCACTTCTGTGACACTGGTGAGCCCGGCATCTGACTTTCCTCACCCGTGGAGGAGACAGCAGTTAACATCAGGTGCCCAGCTCTGGGCCGTGTTTGAGACACCCATTCATGCTGATGTCAACACATCTAAGGCAAACGCCACTGTGTTGAGGGAAAGAGCCTCAGCTCAAACAAGGGAAGCTGCAGGCGCACCTTCCTGGATGGTTTGTGGTCACCCTCTTAAACAGGGTCACTTGAGACATCTTGAAAAGTCCCCATTCAAAAGGCAGCCACTGACGTGCTGCCATGACAGAGTCCTTCCTGCAGGGGAACATTCTCCTCTCAGTATGCAAACGTCGTACAGTCACGATTTGCCTGTCAGGCATTATGAATGCCTCATATGAACTCAACATAACAAGCAGCTGAACTCTGAGCATGAGGGGGCTGGGAGTGCTGATGAGGGTGGGCGAGAAGAGAGATGCGTATACTCCAAGGGGAACAGCAGTCAGCCTGGATGGCCATGCTGAGTGGCCAGAAGGCATCACGAATGCCTAAGATGAATTGCCTGAGAGAAGCATTTAGAAAATCAAAAAGTAGCTTCTTCTTCATCCTGCTACTCAGACCAGACATGCCCAGGTGTCAGTGGCTTTTTAAAATATAGCAGACAGCATCTATATTAGCTTATATGAAACAATACTTAAAATTGCAAAGTAGAATACTTAATACTGAAGAAACCCTTCCTTTTTTAGTCCCGGTAGTCTCATCAGAGACAGCTTTACTGCTTCAAGTATTTGGGCTGAAGATCTACAGTGTTCTGCTATAAAAATCCAGTTTCTAGAAATTACTTGCAATGAAAAGGATAGACTTTCAATTAAGCAGCGACATTAAGCACCATTCAAATACTTGTTTTGAATGTGATACATTAATTAGGATACTTAATTTCCATCAAGATATCTTTAGGGAATTCTTATTCTTCCATTTACTAGCTATGCCACTAAAACTAGTTAATTAACTTCTCTGTCTCAGTTTGTTCATATTGTAATGGTACTTCTAATAATAATAGTACCATATAAAGAATTACTATTAAGATTAAATGGTTTAATTTAAAAAAAAAGTTCATTATAACTGCCACATCAGTAGCACCCCTGTTCTGTATTTTCCACTCAAAGTCACAACTTAAGCATAAAATTTACACACCACACTGTATAATGTGTCGTTTTATCTTTACTGCCTAAGCTTTGCCCTACTTTCTCTGCACATACTGCATTTTACAGCTTTAAAATTGTTTATACTTGTTTAACAAAGGGACGGGGATGTAACATTTCCTGTCATTTCTATCAACGAGCATTTAGATAAAATTAGATAAGCCCTTAAGTCTTTTCTTTGGTTTCCCCTCCTAAAAATTACACACCCTTCTTCTTCACCATCTTGCAGGCAGTTTAGGCTAATAGAGGGTCACAGACTTTAAAGAACAACATGGCTATGTAATTTTCCAAAAGCCATAGCAGATTCTGCTGTGAGCTCCATCCAGACAGGAATCATATCCACCTGTGACAGTGCTGTCCACAGAAAACAAAGTGGCCTACAGTAACTATTCCTACTGTTCTCTCAATTTAAAAAATAAATGTTTTTAAAAAAGAAAAATAGGGCCTTCCTGGTGGCGCAGCGGGTTGCGCACCGCACTGTGAAGCATCTGCGGCACAGCAATGCAAGTTCCATCCCCAGCCAGGGAGGGGACCCCTATGGCACAGCAGACCTCTCCTGCCTCACCCACTGCACCCCTCAGCAGTGTATTTCAGTAGATCTGCCTGTTCTGCTCCCTACTCTGTCTCTGGTGAGTCCTCTCACCCCCACACCTCTGGCCTGTACCCCAGTTCTTGTATGCATAAATAAATAAATCTTTTTTAAAAAGAAAAAGAAAAACATTAAGTGAAAACAAATCTATCTTCCGGCTAAGAGAAAATTTTTGGAATTGGATCGAATATCTTCACAAGACCCAGTGAAGGATAAATAGTACATTTTGAAGAATTTCTTGAACCTAGAACCACGCAAACTCTCCCACCCCTGGGATGGTTTCTCTGGAAGCACAAGAATAGAACATAACTTAAAATTTCTTGTCACTTTCTTTTCTTTCACATTTTAACCTGTTCTTTGAAAGGGTTGTTTAAAAGTCCTTTGTCCTTTCTAGTGTCAGAGTGAGGTAATTTTCTACAGTTAGAAATCTGCCATGAATTTAAGAGAAATGAATTGTGACGCTGAAATTACTTCTATGTCATTACATGTCATGTTCACTGTAAACACTTTAGTCACTGGAGGATGGAGCGGAATAAAATCACATCTGTTTGCAGTGCAGATATTGTTAGGGGCAGTCAAGGAGCCCCAGTTAATGCATTAACTATCCAGATGGCTTTGTTGTAAGTTTCTTTTACCTCAAAGGAAATAAAACAAAATTCTGGAATAGGATCGGTGAATCCAGTCCCTGGGACATGTGCTACCTTCTTCACCAAGGCAGACAGTGGAAAAGTGTTGGGGGAACAGTATGTCCCAAGTGAACTCCACCCAATGATGTTTTGTGGACTCCACCCCACCTCTATGCCAAAGACATCCCAAGCACGGAGGATTACAAATCCCATCGTGCCATGAATCTGCCATGACGCCTGACTTTCTGGAGGGCTGATTTTTTTAAGCTTTTAAGAGGCTTTGTTTTAAATCTGATATAAAACCAGACACACAGGGCCTGCATTCTCTTGGTTTTGCCTGCTTGAGCATTCTCTCAGGATCCCAGCTCAGACAGTGTTACCCATAGGAAGCACTGACTGGGTAACATCTCTATTCCTCTTCTCCCTCTCCCTCTCTCTGGGTTCCCCGCTTTTCATTTCCCTTGTAAATAAAGCTTTTTTTAGCCTTTTCTATGTGTGCCGCACTTGGGTCTCACTCCAATTTTTAAGCACACTGGTGGGGACTCACAACCAGGCCTTCCCATTTCTGGGATGAGCAAAAGTATTCTACAAACAGCCAATGGATGAGTTTAAACATCTTTCCCCTAAATGATAAGGTGCTTTTCTTCCCTGATTTGTTTTCAGGGCACTGACAGGGCTGTGCTACAATCAGACATCACTGTAGGAGCAGAAAAATGCAACTCAAGTGAAGAAATTAGAGCAAGGGAATTATGTTTGAAGCATAAATGGCACAATAAATGAATTTAAACATGCATGAGCTCCAAAATCCTGAGTTTTCACTGGTGGTGCTCGCACCTGCACCAGCGCCTGTGTTTTGGAGGACCACAGTTCTCTGTTCATGGGGAGATGAATGAGTAACCTCTTCACCTAGCCACTGCTTCATTTTCTCCATCTTCTCCCCCTTTTACAGAGAAATTACTCCCTTTGTCTTTTATGTTTCTCCCTCGGATTTGTGATGGGGCAGGCTGATCACTTATCTGGCTTTGGCCAGGGCCCCCCGAGCTGCTGATGAACACCTTTGTGTTCTCCCACCTTGAAGTTAACCACACCCTGACACTGTCACCACCTCTAAACTTTATCACATTGTTCATCCTTGTCTCCAGGGGAAATTTCCCCTCCTCCTCTAATCTTTTCTAGACTGGCAAAAAAAATAATGAACATCAGAAAGATTGACAAGAGGAAAAAAACGAACTTGAGTGATAATGTGTCTACCTCCTGCTTACATGAAAACTCAGTAGAACTGAGTAACTGAACAAAATGACTGAATTCACCACCCTAAGTATCTTCAGCTACAGGAACTTCCTAGTAGTGCAGGAGATGTCTCAACACTATCAAGACATCACCAGCCACTGCGGCATGAGTTCGATCCCCAGCCAGGGAGCTGACCCACATGGCACAGCAGACCTCTCCTGTCTCCCCATTGCTCCCCTCAGCAGTGTATTTCAGTAGATCCGCCTGTTCTGCTCCCTACTCTGTCTCTGGTGAATCCTCTCACCCCCCGCACCTGTAGCCTACACCCCAGTTCTTGAATGCATAAATAAGTAAATAAACTTTTTAAAAATATACTTTCAGCTACAAAGGACATTGGGAGGGAGAAGTCAGGCAGTGGCAGGTGACCAAAAAAGATGCACAGTGAGGACTTGACTGTTGCATGGATTTAAGTTCTCCATCGATGAGAGTTAAAGAGACTGGTGAGAATGAGGAGGAGACACACTGACAAAGAGGACCGTCCTTCATACATATAAATGTCTCTGACAAAAGGACAACCTTCACCCTTCAGGAAAGAGATTTAGCCTTCAGAGACCCTGCTATGAAATGACTCTTGTGCCAAAGAGATATATTTGGAGTTGGCAGATTTTGTTCCCCTAACAGAGCAAACCTATCTGAGGGAACTCGAGCTCATGGCCTGAAGCCTCTTTTTCCTGTGATAAACTACTCATGCACTCAGGTGCCCTCGCTCCTCGGTGCACGGGTGCCACAGGCTCCAGCAGCAGGCGCGGAGGAGGAGGACCTGGCAAGAGGGTGTGAGTCGTCCTGCCCCTTCTCAGTAATGGCGTTGATGTTGTTCTTGGACTCGGTGGGTTTGGAGAGCGGGGTCCTTGGGTTCACTCTGGGAGAGGTTTCACCAGAGCTCCTGTTCCAATGACACGCAGCGTTTCCCAGGCGAATTTCTCCATGAGACAGAGACATTAGTTATATTTAAAAGGGCAGGCTTATTAGAAAAAGGAACAGAAGAGTAAAGGGCACTTGCGTAGACACGAGCGGGCAGGAAGAGCTGCCCTGAAAGGGGCAGGTTTGGTGAGCAAGGCCTGCAAGGTTGCAGGCAGGTGGCCCTGAGGAGAGCTGTCTCCACTGAGGGAGGTCAGTGAAGGGAAGCCCCAGTGTGGTACAGGTCACGGGCAAGCAGGGAGGCTGCTGCCCTGCAGAGGAGAGAGTTGGCGAAGAGAAGCACCTGCACAGTCACAGGTGGGGAGAAGGACCACTGTCCCTTTGTGGGGGCGGCCTTAGATTTTATCATCTTCTTTCAGTAGGGAGGGGCTCGGCTTTGTGGGTGGATGGTTGTTTGTTCCTTAAGCTCCACCTTTTCACCTCTTCCTTCTCTATCTTCATCTTCACGTCTGTGCTCCTGACACTCTCTCTATGGCAGTGTGGTAGTTTCTATAGCTGGGTTAATAGTTATGTTAATCCCTTCTACCTCCCCAACCCTGTGTGAGACAGGTTCCTGACCTTGCAGTGTCTCCTTTCCAGCTCTTCTATTCTTATCCTCCATCAAAGGCAAATCAGGAGGACCAGTCTCCCAATAGCAGAATGAGGCCACCCTAAAACACAGAATCTTGCAAAAGTAGGCCTGATACCTGTGACCAGGCAACTCTCCCTACCCTCCATGACACCTGTCCAGAGAGAAACATATTCCCAACCTAAGCTGCCACTTTCTTGTCCTGGTTCTAACACTACCCTCCCCTTTTACAATATAATGTTCCAGAGGCAGTGGTAAGGGTGGAATTCAGAGCCAGATTCAAACTTGTTTCTGCTAATCTCTGTCACAGGCCACCAAAGAGCCTCCTCTCATCATTGAACCTGCGAGGGGACCTGGCTCTCAGAGTTCCCCGTGGACCTAACATCTGGCAGTGTGACTGGGCTGCTGGTTTCTTATGTAACATCTGCTCTGCCCGGCCTCCCGTAAATCCTCTTTGCTAGCATTTGCAGTCAGGAGAGGCTGGACGCTAGGTATTATTTAACCCCACGGTAGAAATTCTTTTGAACTCTCCAAATCACTTCTCTCTGCTTATTTGCTGCATTTCTCTGAGTCCCCTTTGAGCTCTTTATCCCACCAGATAAGGGAATGATTACACCCAGATATGGCTCATGGTGGGTCTCATTGTTTTTCACTTTTATGAGACTATTGTACAAATAAAATCTTAATTGTTCTTGCTATAGACTCAGGGATTTAATTTTACTAATTATCAAGTGCTTTCTTTGTAGTCTACCCTTAAACTGAGTCAGAACAAATTCTACTGTGATATTGAGTTACATTAGCTCCTTATCCAATAAGTTATAAATCCATGGAAATGAATTGGGTCTATTTACTATGTAGTTTTCCTGATCTAGTAACTCCTGCATCTTCTATTTACAGCATGTACTAAATTTAAGCTAAATAGCAGGGGGTGGAGTGAAATAAATGTTTTTTAAAATGTGGGCAGTCACCCTAGTTATTTCTCAGAATTCCCTCAGGCATGGGTGCTTGTTGCATGTTTTTTCTGCAGACAAGCTGATTAGAGATTTCTGAGGCTCCAAGGGATCTCCCACATGTTAATCGGTAACCAGGCCATCGTGCATCTCGTCATAACCCTTCACAAGTGAGCAGCAATGCACTAGCCTTTATAAGTAGAGAAGTCTGCCTGGGAAAACACAGGCATTTGTTCATAGGTATCTTGATTCTGCTGCCTGTGACTTCTCACCTCACTGAAAAGTGGTACTTTTCAGTAAAGCAAAATAATCATTCTTTTGCAAACTTCAAGTGATACCGTTCAGATGAAAGGTCAAAATGATGGAGACTTAGAGTAGAAAAATGGAGGATGGGACATTTCACAAGGACAAACACCAGACATGGGGGTAGGAATGATTAATCTTAAACTAAACCAGCTACAGCCACAGCTATGGAAGTTTCCAGGAATCCAAGGCAGGGTCAGAAAAGATTATCAGACAGAGAGGTAGGGTACAGAAGGGATTA
This sequence comes from Galemys pyrenaicus, assembly GCA_019455555.1. Taxonomy (NCBI): domain Eukaryota; kingdom Metazoa; phylum Chordata; class Mammalia; order Eulipotyphla; family Talpidae; genus Galemys; species Galemys pyrenaicus. The sequence goes on along the minus strand of JAGFMF010012288.1, from coordinate 1,199,582 downwards.
CCAATCACAGAAGAACAAACCGATCTGATCCCAAGGCATTAAGTTCCATAGTAATCTCATCAAAGACCACAACAAAAGAACACCCCTTGCTCTAGCAAAATGCAGCTCACCTGCCCTCCTATGCAGGGGTTTCATTTCTTAAGCCTACCTTTCTTCAACCTATGCCTCTCAAAATGCAGCTCACTGTCCACCTGTGTCTAGGCAGGCATATCTTTCCTCCTTTCCTCTTCTTTATAAACTTGCCATGTGCTAATGAATGGGAACATCTGCTAAGTTCTTTTTCAGAAAGACCCAAGAATCCCACACACCAAACCCCATTATATAAACTCCAATAAAAAGCACTTGTAAATTTGGAGACTAATCCTGAAGTATGTTATTCAAACTCTCAGATACTGAATTCAGGGCACCTTTAGGAATTCTCCTTCATGTGTCTAATAGACCAGCTGAATCAAATTTCCTTTTTTCCCTCAAATTTTACCACATCTTAATTGAACAGATAATGAAAAGTTTTGGGCACACAACACAGGATCAGAAAACCAGTCACTTCATAATAATTCACCTTTACTTATCAGAAGTTAACAGTCGAGGAAATGTTAAACTCTAAGGAGGACACAAATATAATGATGACCTAATTCCTCAAGAACTTCATTTTTCTAGAAAGTGCTGAAGATCTATAGTAACTAACTATAAAGAAGGGCTTTTTAAAAGTTTCATATGTAGCATTTTAGTTACTAATGCCCCCGTGGAATTGTAAGTAAGAAAGCTGCCTTCACTGCTAGAGAGATGAAAATTCCTAGTAAAATTCAATGAAGGCACAAGTAGCATCCTTTGGACTGAGAGAAGTCCGGAGAACTTTTCGAAGAAAAAGATAATTTCAGTTCATCTGTGAAGGGCAGTCCTTGGAAGACTTTCCAAGAAAAAGATTCAGCGTGAGATGAGGGGTCAGGCCTCAAAGTACAATAAGGGAGTTCTGTTTGGTTAGCCCACAGAACACAAGCCAGCCTCAGAGAGGAGAGTGCAGAGTTCTGGAGCCAGTTCTTGGGAATGAATCCCAGCATGCAGAGCTGGGGCTTTATCCTCAGATGTCATGAACTCATTAAGAAGACATAAGGGCCTCCCTCCTGGAGCAAGGGTTAAGCACTGCACTATGAGGCTTCCACAGCCACTGCAGCTTGAGTTTGATCCAGTCAGGGAGGTGCCCCACAGACCTCTCCTGCCTCACCCACTGCTCCCCTCAGCAGTGTATCTGAGTATTCAGTCAATCTGCCTGGCCTATTTCCCACTCTGTTTCTGGTGAGTCCCCTCACCACCCACACCTCTGGCTTGTACTCCAGTTCCTGTATACACAAATAAATAAAATCTTTAAGAAAAAATAAAGACAGTAAGAGGACAGATTTCTGCTTTGAAGGTGAATGGAGAGTAAGTGGAAACTCCCTGATGAATAGTTCAGAAGGATTTGGATGAGGATCTGAACTAGGATAGGGGCAGTGAGGGTAGAGCAAACAGAGGACATAAGAGATATTTCTAGAATGGTATCACAGAGAGTAAGGCAACAGATTCTTTCCAGAAAAAGAGAGCCAGAGGAGTCAAGAATAAATTGGAGATTTCAGTCTCGGACGACTAAGAGAATGACCGTGTGATTAACAGAAATAGGGAGGAGAACATAAAGAAAATGGAGCATTTGGAGCAAATTTAATTATCCATATTTTGAAATTCCTCTTTAAGACTGACATGCATGTGTCTCTAAACAAATCACTTGATAGAAATGTCTTCTGCTCTTTTCCTTGGACTCTCTCACAGGCCGGGACTTTAAGAGCTGCTGTAACAAGAAGGAAAAAGACAAAATACTGGATGATTTTACTGAAATGTAGAATACAGAAAAAAAAACAGAGGAACAGACAAAACTAAACCACAACAAACCCTAGAAATTTGACGGCAGAACTGTGGGGCAAGAGGAGAAGAGGGCCAGTGAACTGTGGTGGAGACTGTGGTGAAGGGTGTGGTGGGGTGACATACATTTTGAAGAGGTGTGAAGCTACACCCCTCAATCATATACAGTGACATAAGCCAATGCTACCTCAATTAGAAATAATCCAATCATGGGCCTCCCTGGTGGCGCAGTGGGTTAAGCAATGCACTATGAAGCCAACCGCAGCCACCGCAGCATGAGTTCGATCCCTGCCGCTGGCCAGGGAGGGGACCCACATGGCGCAGCAGACCTCTCCTGCCTCGCCTGCTGCTGCCCTCAGCAGTGTGTTTCGGTCAGTCTGCCTGTTCTGTCCCCAGCTCTGTCTCTAGTGAATCCTCTCACCTCCCTGGACTCTGACTGTACCCCAGCTCTTGTATGCATAAATAAATAAAATCTTTAAAAAAATAATCCAATCAGAAGAAAAGAAAATTTATGTAAGAAAAGAGAACTGCTGGTGGGAATTTTTCAGGGACAACACCTGAGAGAACAAAGCAAACATTGTACAAAAATGAACAAATATGTATGTATAAACATTTTTAAAAATAAAAAAGTACTCCTGTGGTATACGGAAAATAAACACTGAATTTTCCAGCACTTGAAAAATAAAATCAATAAATTCTCCTCTGCATGAAATAGATTCATTGTATTTGATATCTTGACTTAGCAATTACTAGAAAATCTTATTATTAAAAAGGCCCCCTAAACAATGAAGAGAGAGTTATAAAGGCATGTGCAAATAACTAGAAATGAAATGGTTTCGTTTGGACACTTTGGATTGCAGTAGGAGAAAAACCCAAGTCAAAATAAACATTTGGGTATTTTTCTCACATAGCAGGAACTGTGGAGAGGTGAAGAGTTTCCCAGATTGATTAAATCTTCAGCATAATTGGTGCTACAATTGTCCAGCCTTCCACAACCCTGTTCTCTCTCTATAGTCCTTCACTGGGTTCCCTTGTGGTCTCCAGATGGCTAAAGCAACTGCTCGCATGTCTGTTTCCACTTGATATTTGGACAGAGTAAATACGAAAGGGTAATCTTTCATTGTCTTGTGTGTTTACTTATTGTTTTACTTCACTTTAAGGAAGGGAAGTCTCTCACAAGTACGCTTGTGAGATTTGCTCTCACATCTTATTATCCCAAACTGAGTGCAATGCCCATCCCTAAATCAGTCACGGGCTTATATGAATCATAAACACGCTGTCGACAGGGCCCTCTCCCCAGAAACCTACAACTATTACCAGGTGAACAAAGTCAGGGTTATATTAGAAAGGAGGACAACAGAGGTGGGTGGTAGTTGGGGTTCAATCAGTGGTAAGTGCTACAATTCCAATGATGGGGGTGAGGAGAGAAATAAAAGGCAGAGGAGGGGGAGGAGACAAAAGAAGAGAGAGGAATAGAGGAGGGAAGAGAGAAAGAAAAGGAGAAGGGGGGAGAGAGAGAAGGGAGGAGCTGAGGGAGGCAAGAAGGAGGAAAGTAGGGAGAGGGAGGTGGGAGGAAGGACAGGGAGCAACAGAAACAGAAAGAGGGAGAATGAGAAAGAATAACCACCCTGTGAATGGATTTAGGGGGTGGGTTCTTATTGGTTTTTGTAAACCTATCAATGAATTCAGAAACTGAGAGCAGTCTGCCCTTATTCTTTGTTACCATTTTGGGAACTTCCGTAGCCAGAGAAACTAGGACTGATTAGGATAGAGTTCTTGGCCTCTCCAGCCACCATCATTGTTTAGAAGGAAATTCTAAGTCACCGGAGAGCTAGCTCTTATTCTTGGGAGAATGTGAGAGCGAAGCCTCCTCGCACAGCCAAGCTGGCACGGGATACCGCAGCCTCTCTGCAAATGAACAGCACACAATAAACAAGCCGAGGGAAAGAGCTTCGAGCTCTAAATGCCCCCTTGAGAGGAGAGAGAAGGCAGTTCCTGGGAACAGCGAACGAACGCTGTCAGAAAAGTGGAATCATTGACTCTAGCATGAATGACTCATGATCGTTCCAGTATGGTTTAGAATAGAAACACAACTTCTGCAGCCTAAAGAATGACTGGCCACAGCGTCCGCGATGTTCCACTTATACTCACTTGATAAAAGCTTCCTGATAAATTTAGATGGGCTTGAGTGTGTTTAAATCCATTCATCTCAGCTTCATGAAAGTCTTTACTCAGGAATCCAATTTTTATTCCCTTTGATGGTACCTCTGGGACTTTTTTTTAACTTGACTGGGGATGACTGATCCAGGTCTGTGATCTCCACAGCTGAGCTCTGGGTCTCTCTCCGGTACAAGGCACATGGTACGTACATTGAGCATGTCAGTCTGACTGGATGCCTCATTTGCCGTTCCTCAGCAATATGAGAGTCTTAAACATTCACGCCAAAGTGTCTGAATCCACCTGATTAGACACCTACCCTACTAGCGAGTTAATAAACTACCCCATCTGGACTCAGTGGGTCACATACAAACACTCCTATGATCACGTGGTCAAGAACACCCTGGCTGACTTGCTGATTGTACTACTGTCCCATTCCTCTGCTCATAGTCTTATAAATCCATCTGAAGGATATAAATATGCTGAGATCAAAATATGATACCACAGCCAATGATGATGGTAATTATCATTCACTTAGAAGTGGCTATTAATTCCCTACTAAGGTATATTTACCGTGGGTGTTGAAAGCAGAGCAGTGAGCAAAGCAAAGTCCCTGACCTTACAAGGCTTATAGTCTAGTCAGACTCAGTCATCAAGTCACCAACTGGATAAGACAATTTTAGAAAATGGTAAGTCCTATAAAGGAAATAAGCCAGGATCCTCATGTAGAAAGTTATAACGGCCTAAATTGCCGCGCATGTGTGTCTGACACATACAAGCACATACACATTTACAAAGGGTTACTAAGACTCTTGCACAGAAGTGCAGGCACCCACACAGATGCTTCCTCTTCATTGGCCAAAGGCCAAGATTTTATTTTGTAATAATAACAAGTTGCATCAGACCGAAGGTGTCAAGTCTGACAATTCTTTCATTTATCCAATAAACATTTGCCAAATGTGCTCCCAGCACTGAAGATACAGCACCTAAGAAGACCTAGCCCCTTGCCTCATGTCACTCGTGTTGTACGGAAAGGAAACAGACAATATACCCGCAAACGTGTTAGGCGGTCAACGTGATAAGTGCTAAGATGAAAGTAAGACAGGGTAGACAGAAACAAAGTGTGACAGGTGGGGACAGGTCCCTAGTCCGTGGAGAATAGGGTCTTTTGAGGACAGTCTCAATAAAAAGGCAACATTTGAGCAGAACCCTGAGGGAACTAAGGTCACAGTGGACGTCTGAGGGAGGAACTTTATAAGTAGAGGAAAGAACCAATGAGCACAAAATTTCCAAGAGTGTTTTGTGTGTTCCTGGAACCTTAAAGACATGGTGTGAGTTAGTACAAGGGGACCACAGCAGGTTGATGGGGGTATGAGGGTTCGAGAGGCAGATATCACAGCCCCTTATCAGCACAGCCAGAAATGATGACTTTCATTTGAGATGGATGCCATTGGAGGACTTTGACTACGGGAATCTGCAAAATGAGGGAGTAACTTAAGTTCCAAGTTGAAGTTCAGAGATGAAAATCAAGTTGTGTGGTGTAACGAGTGACCCCATGCCTTGCCCTCGTGAAACAGACTAGTACATAACACTATCAACCACAATTGTGGCCATTAACGTGAGTTCTGGGAAACGTGCTTATGATACTGTTTTTTTCTGTTTCTGTGTGCCAGTGAATAATATAAGTCAAATATCAGGGGGGAGATGTACTGATTCACCAGGTTGAAATCTCTGAGAGGCTGAGACACATTTCCAATAGTTTCCCACATAACTATTTTAAATCATAGTATTTCTACAGATTGGACTTGAGCCTAATCATACAATCAGATTATTTCAACCACCCAGATGCTTATGGGCAAAAATAGTAATTCCACACTAAGTTATTATTAGCTTTTGCTGCCTGAATCATGGCTAAGAGCTATTTGTTTTTAGAAGTGATATCGACATAATCAAATTACAAGCAATTTGAATATTCTTTCCCTCGCTTGTGTACCCATTAACAGCTCTCAGTCAGAAATCTCTTAATCAATGAAGTCTCCCTTCTTAAGCACTGTAAGTTTACCCATAAGCTTGAGTCTTTAAGGAAGTCTCTGGCCCAAAACATTGTGAGCAGATGTAGTTACTATTATTTTTAAGTCTAGGACTCTAAATTGAATCTAATTACCTACCCAACAGAATAAGAGCTGCTGAAACAGTGAGAACTACACGTTACACAGAGTATTTGAACAACAATGGTCAAGTCCCTGGTGTAATATCACAAAGCCCTTCGTCTAACATGGAGAATGAAATATACTAATCACTGTATAAATATGAATGTGAGTATTTATTTATTTAAGATTTATTTATTTATGCATACAAGCACTAGGGTACAGGCCAGAGGTGTGGGGGGGGTGAGAGGATTCACCGCAGAGAGCAGGGAGCAGAACAGGCAGATCAACAGAAGCATACTGCTGAGGGAGCAGCGGGCACAGCAGGAGAGGTCTGCTCTGCCTTGTGGGTTCCCCGCCTGGCAGCAGGAATCGAACTCGTGCTGCAGTGGCTGCGGTTTGCTTCATAGTGCATTGCTTAACCCACTGCACCACCAGGGAGGCCCAAGTGTGAGTATTTAATTGGCGTAATCATTGGAGAAGTTTCATTTCACTTGGTTTTATATAAGCTTCAATTCTTAAGGCCACCTAATTCTAAGCCACCTAAAATCTATAATTAGATATAATATAGAAATACTAATGTGAAAAATAGCTATAATAACAAATGATGTTTCATTACTCAGCAGGTATAACTTGGGTGTCTCTAAAAAGATAGCAGTTAGTGTTTTTTCAGGCCAGATGTTCAAGTTAAAATTAGTTACTGGTCATTAACCCTTTTATGAAGTAGCTCATTGAAGAAATCAGACAAATCGAACTTGTAAGGGGATAGGAAGTGAAATATGTGATCATGGCTTATCAGTTTCCCATCTTCCCCTTCATTACCCTTTTCCCTCCTCCTTAGTACCCCTGCTTTCACCAATTTCCTACATCATGACCCATTTACACTAGGTCTTACGCTCATCCAGCTGTTCAGCAAATCCCCAAGTAAGTTATTTTGATCTTTTAAAACAAATGAAGAAAGAAATATTGAAAATTATGGGATTATAGGCAGATGGTGATAGGCAGTTGGACCCAGCAAGGGTAATTGGAAGGAATTTTAAATGGGTGTTTTGAAACCCCAATCTGCCTTCTCTTAGGTTCTAAGGATCAGAAGAATGTTAAGAATACCCCATCATTCCTGTTTCTGCCTATTATAAACTTTTGCCTGACCAATCCTTTAAAATAGATAAGCCAGCGATATTGGCTCACTCTGATCAATCATTCCCCTGTCAATAAAATGTTAATAAATATAAATAACTTTAAATGTGTAATTACTGGAAAAAATAGAATAGCAAAAAGCATATTCTATAGTAGTGACAAGTAAAAGTGACATTTTAAATCAGATAAGATTGAAACACTGATAATATTTAATAAAATGTTTCTAAGCAACAGGGCAGGACCAAAGAGCTTCAATAAAACTGACATTAATAGAATAAAAAGGTGTCCAAAAATAGCCTCATTTTCTCATAAGCAATTCAGTCTGGAAAATAAAACAAACTCCTGCCTAAAACTCTGCCTCTTGAATAATAATCTTTTTTAAATGTCTGGTGTATGGTCTCAAAACGGACTAACCATGTTTTTATCAAGTTTTAATATGCATGAAAAACTTGGAGGGAACAGCATTGATTAAAATGCCCTGACCACTTGATACACTCTTCTTCAACCCTTGGTGATCAAGAGAATTTACAAATAAAAAAATGCTTTTATGTATGTTTTACATAAAGAAAGTCAATCTTATCATATATAAAATTATAATGACAAAATATTGTATGTGTATCTCCCACACATATACATGCACAATCAAATATGTTTACAAATTATTCTTAAAACCCTTGTTATAGAGGTACATGAATCCACACCCCTTTCATGGACTAGCTAAGTAGACATTTCGATGTTCCATTGCTAGTGACACCCTAGCTTTAGTGGCAAAAATAGTGTTCTAAAGAGAAATTAATACATCTACCATAGACCCAAATAAGTACTTAGCCAATTTTAATCTAAAGAGACTATATAAGGTTTTGTGTCACCTTTGCCACAAAACCAAGAATGCTTTAATACTTGGGGATTGATTTTCCCACCACTACGCCTTTGAAATTACAACTGAGAAATCAGTGAGCATTCTCATTAGCTTTTCCCAGAGATGGATAACACGTACATGACTGTCCTGATTAAGTAACAGTTTAGAGAGAAGGCCTGTGGCATATAAATGTGTCTTCTTGGCTCTTGTTGACTCTGCATAAAAAACTTTCATGATGAGCTCAAGAAAGGCAAAAAGGAGGGCCCTGTGCTGGCCACTGGTCTGATTGACAAACCATTACTGGATACTTTGATTTCTCCATTTCTGCTGCTGGCTGGAGATGGGATAGAGGCTCAGAGGAGGGAACTATGGAGACCATTTACTGGAGAAGGAGATATTGTATAACATACAAAACTGCATACATGCATGCTTATGTCCAGGATGCATCATTTTTAGAGCTGTTTATCTTACAGCTAACTACTTTTTAGAAAACTCATCAAAAAAGTGTATTTTGTTTATAAAAACCAAGATACAGAAAGAAACTAAGTGCCCATTAGAGAGATGAAAGGGTAAAGAAGATGTGGTGTGTACATATGCGCACACACACATACACACACACAGTGGAGTGTGAAGCTGCTTAAAATTAAAGATGAAATTTTGCTATGCGACAACATGGATGGCCCTTGAGAAGATTATGCTGAGTGAAATAAGTCAGATGAAGAAAGACAAATACCATATGATGTTACTCATACGTGGAAGATAAAGAGTGAGAGCAAGCAAGCAAAGAAAACAAAAATAACTGCTTAGATTCTGACAACAGAATGGTAGTTATCATAGGAGAAGATGGGGCTAGGAATGGGTGGAACTGGTATAAGGCCTGGATGGGATGGTAGCAGATGGAAACTTTGGTGGTGGGCTTGAAATTTGTTCAGTGTTGTAAATCAATGTTACCTCAATTTTAAAAAAAAATACATATAGGGCCTCCCTAGTGGCACAGTGGGTTGAGCGCCGCACTGTGAAGCATCTGCTGCACAACACCGCAAGTTCGATCCCTGGCCAGAGAGGAGACCCACATGGCGCAGCAGACCTCTCCTGCTGTGCCCGCTGCTCCCCTCAGCAGTGTGTATCAGTTGATCTGCCTGTTCTGCTCCCCACTCTGTCTCTGGTGACTCCTCTCACCTGCTGCATCTCTGGCCTGTGCCCCAGCTCTTGTGTGCATAGATAAATAAATCTTTAAAAAATATATATATATACAGTGTCCACTTTAGCTCACCAGAGATGACCTATAAGAGTAAAGGTGCATGATTTTTTTGCCACCAAGTTCCAGCCCAGTGTTTACACACCTCCTTCACAAATGTCATTCCAAAATGACTACTTTTGTCCCACTTCATGTATTTTTCCATGTGCATATTCTACAACTACTGATTTGCCGTTTTAAACCCAACTTCAACTTCAAAATGATCAATTTAACCTACTCCAGTCTTTTTTTCGTGAGTCTTGTTGGTGGGCATTTTTGAGACAGAGGCTTGTTTTTATTCCACCTATCACTAATGTATTTCAGCGAAAATGTAAAATCATCACAAAGTAAAATATTTAAATTTTTTACAGAGAATGATAGCATAATGTCCACTTAAAATCACTTCTACAAAATCTGAAATTAAGCTGTCAACTGCTCCCATCATTTTTAGAGGTAGCCATTAGCCATTATAGTGTGTCCCTGCCCACTCTTTAAATATCTCTCATGCATCTTAGGTTGTGTAATAAGTGCAAGTGGGAGTCAGAGATGTAAAGCCAAAATTGATTGCAAGGTTAATGTTCTTTTACATAGCCTCATTTCTAACACTCTGCTGATACAGCCATTTTTCATTTTGATAACATAATGGTATTTTCATCCAGACATATTGCTTACATTAATGCTGTCTGTCCTGATGTCAGCATGTATATTTCAATGGCACTACACCATGTGGCAAAATATTAGATCAGCGACTGCTAATGGCAGTAAAACAGTGCTGAATTGATGATGAAATTAAGTTACTTCTAATTGCATACTGCATATTATCTCTGAGAGTCAAACTACAGAAACATGCTGAGCATTGTTCTAGATTAGTCTTAACATGTACATAAATCACCTACTATGACCCACCTTAGAAAATACCCTGCAGTTAAAAATCTAAATGGTAGAACATGAGATACCCCCATTGCTTGCTTCTTTAAGAATCCAGGTTCTTAAATCATCTTTGAAGAGACTCAGAAGTGATGCTCAACCATAAAATACCCTCTACACAAAAAGGCTTTAGGAGAAAACAAAGAACTTTGAGCTAAGAAGCAAGAGACTTGTTTTCTTATGTGGCTCCCCCAATGACTAGCTGTGTGAACACAATTTAGATCATGTTTCATGCCATTCAGAAGCCCTGAGTCCCTTTCCGTTGCCACACACATCAAATTCAAGTTCCTGGTATGACCTTCTATCTCAGCAGTTGTCCTGCTCCAGCTGTCTGAGAGGTGCCCTTGTGAGCAGACTCTGCAGTCAGACTGCCCGCTCTGAATCCTAGGTCTGCCGCAGGTCAGCTTGTGCATCCCTGGGAAAGTTACTAAATCTCTCTGTGACCCCATTTCCTAACATGTGAGAGATAACAACAATAGCTATCCTGTAGGGCTGTCATGAGAATTAAAAGAGCTGACAATTTCAAGTTGGCATTCACCTGGCATAAACTAAGTGGATTCAAGGTATTGGACAACAAAGAGCTTGGGTTTCCTTCAAGCCTGATCCACTTCATAGTGATACTGTTACCAGGCTGCAGCAGGCAGAAGCAGTGTTGTGCAGCTTCAGTACAAGTTAGCTGTGGAAGCCTCTCCTCAGAAACCTTTTTTGTAGCAGTGTACTGCCTGGATCATGGAATGAACCAATTGGATATGAGATGTGGGCTGATTGATGCTTTGTTGCCAGGACTCCGCCTCTCACCACAAGTTAGTGGTAGCAGAGCACTTTGTGTAAATTGCACTTCCTGAATTATGGTACAGACCGATCAGGTGCAGGATTGAAAAATGGACCAGTCAGACTGTGGTGGGGAGGCACCCTGAAAGTGAATATAAGCCAGGGTCAGAGGGAGCCTGGGATTCATTCATTTATTCATTCATTCATTCATAATCATTCATTCAGTGGGATCATTGGACACCAGAGGAGCAGAAAAGAGCGCAGAGAAGCAGCAGTCTGGAGGAAGAAGGTGTCCAGAGAAGTAGCAGCTCTGAGGAAGAGCCTCTGCAGAGGAAGAAAAGAGCCCTGCAGAGAAGACAGTTCTAGCCTCCAAAGAAAGGAGGGAAGTGTCCAGCAGCCACCCTCTGAGGAGATGAGAGAGGCTGAAGGACTCTGCAAAGACTGAGCCTTAGTCCTGTCTCTGACACCGATGGGAAGGAGCACCAAAGGCCCTGGGACTTGTGTCTCAAAGAGCTGTTTGTTGTTGGTATAAACCAACAATTCACAAGCGCTGTTAACACTGGGTGTCCCTGACACCACCTCTGCAGGTCACGTAGTGGTCATCGCTACTGGCCAGAGCTGCACAGCGCTCCTGGTGACTGGTGACTGCCAACACTGATGCTGTCTGGATGAAGCAGCCAGCCTCTTGTGGATACATAAGCATTTTTGTTTCCCTGGTTGTAAATAAACCCCATGGTTGTTAATCCTGTAGCCTGAGATCTCTTGCAATTGTGCACGTGGGTGAGAACCCACAGATAGTGACCTGTATCAGACACTGTTCTCTGTTAGGCTATAGCCCTCATTGCTATAGCCCTTGATAATGGTTTGTGGCCTTTTGGCTTTTGGGGGGCTTTTCGAAGGCAATCTGGCCTCAGAGTCCCTTTCCGCCCATTTCAATACAAGGATATTCCCTCTTCTTGCTTCTGTATCCCCTGTTTGTGTGTGTGTGTGTGTGTGTGTGAACCTGAGGTATATTCCCTCTGAAGACTCATTTGCTACCTACTCCACTCTCCTGAAAACTTCTGCTACCCTTTCAAGATGCAGCCCAAATATCATTTCTTCTGTGAAGCCTTCCCTGCCCCACAGTCAGTCAGTCACTCTTATTCCACAACGGTTTTTAAAAATAGCCACAAAATTCCTCAACATCCCTCCCAAAAGTGTGAGGTATTCTGCATCTCACTCCCTTGTTTTCTGGGTGGACTTGTGGTGGCTGCATCCAATAGAACAAGTGGCAGATGCAACACTGGTGTATGAGGCAGCTGTGTCAGTGTATTTGTGGGGCCTGTGTACTTGGCAACTGAGGTTGCCTGACTGTGGGGAGAGCTGGCCCCCTGAAGAGGCTGTGTGTATATGCATTGGTGGCCTTTCTACTCATCGGGTCTTCCCAGTTGGCTTCACAGACACTGCACAACACAGACCGCCATATCTTACCTATCTCTTCTACACCCTCTCCAAACCTTAGCCCACTGAATCTGTGAGAATAATAAAATAGTTTTGTTCATGCTGCTAAATCCTGGGCTCATTCTTACACAGCAAATGTCACTGGGACAATTTTTATAATTCCAAACCCTTTGTATATATCAATATTATAGCACCACAGCATAATGATTTTTATTTATCTCCTTCACTGGATTATGAGCTCCCCAAAGGCAGAAACTCTGCTTTATGATTTTTTGTATTCCTAGGCCAATATGGTGCCTGGCCCATGACAGATGCTCAATATACATCTCTTGAATAAATTATTTCTTAGAGGATAGAGAAGTCAAATAATATTAAATTATAATAAAACTATAGTTATAATTACCAGATTTTATCCAGTGCCTCAAACTCTAAATTCTTAAAAACACATGTAATAGATGTCTGTGTTTGGATATTTGCATATATATTTAACACATGTTAAGGTACACACACATCTGTGTGCATCATTCACCCCAGATGCCCTACCACCATTTCACTGCATATTTTTTGAGCTTTTCACTTAAAGGGATCATCTAACTTGGTCTAGCTTAGAGAAAATTCTTCTTTCTTCCCTACCACATAAATTGTGCCTAACCCTAAAGTCCAGCTCCCATTAAACTAGCAAAAATCGGGCCTCCCTGGTGGCACAGCAGGTTGAGCATCCATAGCACTGCAGCGCGTGTTCCATCCCCGGCCAGGGAGGGGACCCACATGGCGCTGCAGACCTCTCCTGCCTCACTCACTGCTCCCCTCAGCAGCGTATTTCAGTCAATCTGCCTGTTCTGCTCCCCACTCTGTCTCTGGTGAATCCTCTCACCCCCCGTGACTCTGGCCTGTGCCCCAGCTCTTGTATGCATAAATAAATAAATCTTTAAAAAAGATTAGCGAAAATCATGACAAAAAGCTGGCCTCCGGCTTTCAAAGGGGCTAGTCATAATGTGAGATTCTCAACAGATTCTCTCGTGGGATATGCACACTCCCTTGATTTAGCAGAGGCTTATACATTGTCCTCTATTTTTATGCAGTTTAAGCCAAAAGATTACAGTTTTTGTTTTCATTGCCAGCTTTAGCTGGCTATATATAGATGCGTATTATATGCTCACCTAGATCTGTAATGTAGATATTCACTCTAGGTTTCCTCCAAGGGGTTAGCAGCTTGATTTGGCTGAGTTCAACTTCAAGCTCCTGGTAAAACTTCAGGGAATGCTGTTCACTTGCTCCTCCATGTGCTATCCTGGAGAAATCTGAGCCAGTCCTGCTAAATGCCAAGCAGAAGTTCCATTCTGGCTACATTTATTTCGTTGGGCCTGAGGTAAATCTTTGATTCAATGTCTATAAGCAATTATGCCACTTCTCAAATGTCTAACTCCATAAATAGAATGTCAGGAAACCTCATAAGTCAATAAGCACAGAAAGGGGCTGAGATTAAAGTATGCGTGAAATTGACTCAAAACTGACATCACAGCTCTGAAATTGAGATTTATGGGGCGGGATGTCAGCCTATGAACCCTGAAAGTGGAAGGTGAGACCTTCTGGGATAGAGTACCCATAGAACTTTAGTGGAAATGGGGGGGTCATGTCATGGAAAGAGCATATGTTGGCAGAAAGGCTCTGGACTGAAAAGAATCCATATTCAGGGACCTGTTATATTGCATAAAGAAAAATAAAAGAGGGCTCAAACATTTACTGAGCACCAGTTAACTGAATGCCAGGAATTTTTCTCGGTGCTTCACTTGCTGGTCCATGTACTTCGTACCATCCCCATAATGAGCCATTTGATGCCTGAGTTTGCAACAAACTCACTGGTGATGGCTCTCCCTCCCAAGGCACAGTTCCAAGACCTTTGATCTTCACTGCCTACAATAGCCAAAGTTCTAACAGGTTACAATTTCAAGGAAATGTCCAAATAGCTTCCTAGCTTCTAGGATCTTAGCAAGAAGGATCTGTGGGGCCTCTTTGGTGCTGCAGCAGGTTAAGCACAGCACTGGGAAGCATCCACGGCACAGCAGCATGAGTTCGATCCTCTGTAGGGAGGGGACCCACATGGCGCAGCAGACCTCTCCAGCCTCACCTGCTGGTCCCCTCAGCAGTGGTTTTGGCCGATCTGCCTGTGCTGCTCCCTGCTCTGTCTCTAGTGAATCCTCTCACCGCCCTGGACTCTGGCCTGTACCCCAGTTCTTGCATGCATAAATAAATACATCTTTAAAAAAAAAAGGAAGGGTCTATGAAAACTAATCTCAGTGGACTTCCAATTCAATAAGATAAGTTACTCAGCACACTGACACCTCAATCTTACTTTGCTTCCATGCTCATAATTCAAGAACTAAAGAGACCATGGTACGTGGAAAATTAATAAGAAGGCACTATTTTGTTATGTTTTGGTTATAACAGCAAAAATTATTTTCTCCTATATCCCAATCTATGCAATAAATTTTGGGATGTCTCTCCACTCCGCAACTGAAGCTGTTCTCGTATGGTCACCTAAACACTGATAACGGCAAAATATTAGAGAGCAGAAAGGGACCTTCACAGTCTTATCCCAGGGTCAGGGTCATTTCTGTTCACCGTCATTCCGGGTTGGCCTTTTATATTCTCATCACACTGACACTGAACTATTCCCCAAATGACATGTTCCCCAACACCTCTCTGTCCCCTTTGCTTAACAATCTCTCCCCTTGTTAGTCTAACTGCTGAAATTGACCTTAAGTACCTAGGGCAATGGTACCTTTCCCCATCATTGGTCATTATTTATACTTGTTCATCGTTTTAGTGTATTATATACATCCTTATGCCACTCACACTGTATTTCAGCCATTTATACATATTTCTCTTCTCTCACTGCAGAGCACACAACATGATAATGACTAACATTTGTTGAGTTCGTGCCTCTGAGTTTTCCTTTGAGTCAGATTAACTGTCATGACTTTTTACTCATCACCCCCTCACACCCAATCTCAACACAGAGACTTAGCATGAGCTGGAAGCTTACACACAGACACATCTTCCTCTCCAGTTGTGTGGGGGCAGAAGTTCTGGGAGAAAGGTTGCTCTGGAGCTCAGACGAAACCCAAACACTTAAAAGGAAACTAAGTTTATTTCATCTTGTGCATGATTGCGGTGACTGTAAAAGGGAAGGGAATGATTTTTATAGTTTATACTAGAAAAATAATGACAGAGATACAAGAGGTGGGATGGTGAAGGTGAAAGTGAGTGAGATGGCAGACACCCCCTGCTTTGCTTTAAGCACTCCTTGGAATTTTTAGAACCAAATTGTATTCCACTTCAAGCGTCTCAGTGGCACCATGGTGTTTTCCCAGGCCACCGTTCAATGTTCTAAAGATAAACCCTTCTTCGTCATTACTTAATCTAACTCCTAAAGCCATCTCAGTAGTAAGCCTTTAGAAAGAAGAGAAAATTAATCATAAGCACCTATCACTTGCAATTTCTAAATTATTCATGCAAAACTTCAGCCCAGTCTGCTGCTCAAACTCTCACATGAATCAGTATCACATGAAAATGTAGATTGCTCACCCCGTTTCCAGAGATTCTGATTTAGTAGTTTTGAATTGGGATCAGATAATTTATATTTCCAGGTGATGCTGATGCTGCCTGTATTAGATCTCACTTTGGAAACCACTGCCTTTACCCCTCTCACAGGCCTGTCTCCAGGCAGAATCACATAACCTGCATGTCTTTTATATCCTCTCCCACCATTCCTGACTAATGAGATGTGATCTCAGGCAACAAATGTCAACAGTACCCAGACATGCTTTGTCTGAAATAACAAGAAGATGAAGTTATGAAAAAAAAAAAAAAGGGAAGAAAAGACATACATTTAGTTGATCAAATGAAAAACAAATAGTAGACATTCCAGGCATTTTATAACACCTAAATTTATACTGTCAAGGGTAGGGCAAAACTTTCTTTCAGATCCTCTACAAAATATTTTAAAAATCTCATCCATGTACCTCTCTGGTAGCACAAGGGTTAAGACTCAGCACTATGAAGATAAAGTCTCAGTACTATGAAGCTATAACCAGCCACTGCTGTATACGTTTGATCCCCAGCCAGGGAGGGGACCCACATGACACAGCAGACCTCTCCTGTCTAGCCCGCTGCTGCTCCTCTCAGCAGTGTATTTCAGTCAATCTACCTTTTCTGCTTCCCACTCTGTCTCTGGTGAATCTTCTAACACCCTACCCCCACTCCTCTGACCTACACCCTAGCTCTTGTATGCATAAATCTTTTTTAAAAATTATCTCATCCACAGACGTTCTTTTGATTCTTCTCAAACTGTACTCAAGTATGTCTTTAATAATTGATGATCCTTCCTTTCCATCTTTTCTATTGTTCCATGTAAAGAAATTGCTGAATGTTTTGCAGTCAAAACATTAATGGTACGGATAATCATACACACATTTGATTTTCAAAACTTGGCATCAACTGGGTTTACTTCGTGCTTTGAGAGTCAAATAAAACTAGCTCATAGAGTATACAATGGAGAAAGAAAAAGACTTGGATGTAGGAGAAAGAAAAAGACTTGGATGTAAGACCTAAAGTCATAAAAAAAGGGACTGAGGTGATGGTGCACGGGTGAAATGGTGGTGGGTACCTCCTGGGGACTACAAATGATGTCAAATATAACTAATAATAAAAAAAATACACAGAAGAAAACACAGGCAAGACACTGCACAACTCTGGTTTCAGGGATGTTTGAGGTCTTGACTCCAACAGAAAGGAAAACAAAAGCAAAAATGAACAAATGGTACTACACAAAAGAAAAACTTTTCACAGTGAAAGAAACTATCATTAATATAAAAAGACACACTACTGAATGGGATAAAAATATTTGCAGATGATATATATGACAAGTAAGTGACTAATAACCAAGATCTATAGAGATCTCATAAAACACAACTACAAAAGCAATCAAAAACTGGGCAAAAGAGCTAAATAGATACATCTCCAAAGAAGATACACTGATGGACAAAAGGCACATACAAAAAATGCTTATGATCACTTATCATCAAGAAAATACAGATCAAAACCTCAGAGATACCATCTCATACCTCTGAAAATGGCTCATATATAAAAGACCAGAAGCAAGTGTTGGCAAGAATGTGTAGAAAAAAGGAACCCTGATATGCCATTGATAGGATGTAGATTCATCAAAGCCCTGTGGAAAACAAGATGTATGTCTCTCAAAATATCAAAAATAGATCTATTATACAGTCCAACAATTCCACTCATCCATATCCATCCAAAGAATGTGAAGACATTTATTCAAAGGGATGTATGTGTTCCTGTGTTCACTGTAGCAATATTTATAACAGTCAAGTTTTGGAAACAATGTAAGAGCCCAAGGAATGATGGATGGATAAGTAAATGTAGTATATACATACAAGGGAATCTAGAGAAAAAAAGGAGATCCTGCCATTTGTGATAACATGGAAGGACCTTGAAGGTATTGAGATAAGTCATACAGAGAAAGACAAGTCTTATGCTATGTCACTTATGGGATTTTAAAACGCTGATCTTGTAAAAACAGAGTAGAATGGTGGTGACCAGGAGCTGTGGGGTAGAGGAATTAGAGAGATGTTGCTGAAGAGTACAGACTTGCAACTTGTAGATAAATAAGTCCTGAGGATTCTAATACACAGTATAGTTATTACAGTCAACAGTACCATATTATAAGCTTGAAAGTTGCTGAAAGATTAGATCTTAATTGTTCTCACCACAAAATAAAGATAATGCTGTGACAGGATGGAGGTGTTAGCTAACAGTACAGCGGTAACGACATGGCAGTCTACAAACGTATGACACCAACATGTTGTACATCTTAAATGTGCATGATAATATGTCAATTATATCTCTAAAAAATAAAAATGAAATAATGTAAAATAAAGGTCTGTTCTTTACCCAATGATCTATAAAGCCACCTCTTTTGTATACTGGGTCTCTCTACTCAGTCGCAAAAAGTAAGCAAGTTTCCCTTGCATTCCCTTAGAGGCAGGAAGTAGGAGAAAAGGAAATGGGCAGAATTGTTTTTAGGATCCTTTGAAATTAAAAATGTGGTCCTGGCTTTGTGCCAGTGGTAGAAATGTCTCATTTTGGGATCCTTGCCCTTTGCGGGCCCAGGGCTGCGACTCTCTTCTCTGCCTTCGGAAACTCTCGCCACTCTGCAATCATTCTTCACATGCACACCAACTTCAGTTTCTGGGTACCTGCTTTTCCTTCATTTTTATTCTAACCTTCCTGACAGTTCAGGGTTTTTTTTTTTTGTTGTTGTTGTTGTTGTTGTTTATAATCCTCATCCCCTTGGTTGTTTTTACAAGGTGCCATCAGTGTATCTAGTGTGAGATAGAAATGAAGAATATTCAGATCAATAAAACTGACAAGTCAGTTGACTTTAAGAGAACTGGATTTTAAGCCAATTGACTTTTAACCCCCTCCTTCAATTCCTTGTTACTTTTGCCTTGAATACTTTGAGAGTCTCCAAATTCATCTTCCAGTCTCTAATTTCTCACCAATCTAATGCATTTCACCCACTGCTGCCAGATTTATCACCTTGGAGCAGGTTTCTTACCAACTCTCACAACTCTCTCCTCTCCCCTGTCACCCTCCCTGCCTGGCTGCCAAATAGCCAAGTGGGTCTTCATTACCCCTAAAACAAAGTCAGGACTCCTCAGCCCACGCCTAGGACTCCGGTCCCCAGGCAGAGGTAGGCAGGATGGTGGCCACGGCCACCCACACCCTGGTCCTTAGCACTGAGGATGAATATGTCACCTTTGCAGACGTAACTTGAAGTCTGAACCTTAAGTACAGAGATTACCGTGATCATCTGGTGGGTCCAACCTAGTTAACAAAGAGAACTTTCTCCAGCTGAAGGTAGAGAAATGAAGCAGATAGAGAGATGAGAGGGACACAAAAGAGAAAGACGACCCTGCATCAGCCGGCTTTGAAGATTAAGAGAACCACAATCAAGGAGTCTGGGCCTCCCTAGAGGCCTAGGGGTTAAGTCTCAGTGCTAATACTGTGACAGCCGAGTTCCATGCCTGGCCAAGGAGCTGACCCACATATGGTGCAGCAGACCTCTCCTGTCTCACGGGCTGCTCCCCTCAGCAGTGTATTTCTCCACTCTGCGGTGAATCCTCTCACCCCCCAACCCCCTACCCCACACATCTAACCTACACCCCAATTCTTCTATGCAAAAATAAATAAAATCTTTTTTAAAAAGGAATTTGGGAAGTCTCTGAAAACTGGAAATAACCTTCAGTTGACAACTGTCAGCTGAGAAACAGGGACTTCAGTCATATAAATAAAAGTGATTGGTAGGCACTGATTCCTACCAGTCACCTAAATGAGACTGCTTTGGACTCCAGATAGAACCCAGTCCAGTCAACACTTTGATTTCAGTCTTAGGAGACCCAGAGGTTAAACATCAGTCATGTCCATCCGGACTTCTGACCTAAAAGACTACAAAATTCTAAATTTGGGTTGTTTAAAATAAAGTTAGGGGCCTCCCTGGTGGCAGAAGTGGCTAAGCACTGCACTATGAAGCACCCACAGCCACTGCAGCATGAGTTCGATCCCTGTGCCAGCCAGGGAGCTGACACATAGTACAGCAGACCTCTCCTGCTTCACCCACTGCTCCCCTCAGTGCATTTCAGTCAATCTGCCTGTTGTGCTCCCTACTCTGTCTGTGGTGAATCCTCTCACCCCTTGCACCTCTGGCCTGTACCCCAGTTCTTGTATGCATAAACTTTAAAAAATAAACTTAGAGGTAATTTATTCCAGCTGCAATAGAATATTAATTCAAGTGCCCATAAGTGGGAAGAACTCAAGTCCGACAGGTGTGTGTGTATTCAGTTCTGTGGCTTACTAGCTGTACAACCTCGCTGAACTACTGCCTCCTTCTCTTTGAACAGGAGTGTAAATGCAGGCATGGCTCTCCAAAATTCTGGGGGAATTATGTGTGAGAACCTACATAAAATACCTCAAGTAAGACTGGTTCACAAGAAATAACATTCTTAAACCTGCCACACTGTTCCACCTCCATGGCTGTGCCTTCATCTGAGTCTGATTCCTCTCCTGTCACCTGCCTCCCATCCTCCCAGGCCCAGCCGGAGTGGCACATCCCACACAAGCTTCTGGGAGCCGCCAGCTACTCTGAATTTGTATCAAGGGTCATCTTTATCTCTCTGTGTCAGAACAAGATCAGAGCTCAGGCTTCTTTCTGTGGCATCTCAGGAAACAACAGAAAGGAATGCAGGGCTTCTGAACGTTCCTACTAACACTGGTTCATTTAAGCACTGAGATTTGAGGGCACTGGAGGCGCCTCCTTGGCCCCCACTCACTGCGCCTCAGGACCAAACGTCTGTGTTAGGACCAGGAAGTGTTACAGACTAAATTGTCTTCCCTCCAAATTCTTACATTGAATACCAGGATCTCCGAATGTGACTGCATGGAGACAGGACGTTTAAAACATTGGTTAATTAAAATGAAGCCATTAGGGTGAACCCTATTCCCACATGAAAACAAAAAGTAAATCTATGGAATGACAATCTAATAACAGATCATATATCACATGATATATCTGGCTTTCTTTAGAGTTGATTTCACATTTAAGAATTTACAACCTACTAGTATATTATATATATACTAGTATATTATGAAAATACATCATCAAGAAAATTTTAGGGTAACGATCCAGTATGAAACATGAATCTACATAACCAAGGAGTATTTGAATCTATCTCTCTCTCTTCACATAAATAACTACTATTGAATTCTTGTCCAAGATGCAGCATAGAGGACAAAAGCTGAGGCATTCAACAACTCTCTAAGTCCTCTCTATCAGAACCAGATAATTGGTTGTTTAGTGACTTCCTAGGAAATAGTCTTGTCATCTCAGGAGGCTATAGATGGTCCTGTGTGAAAGGCCCCATTACTCTAACAATAGAAGGAATTGGAATTCTACTCTGCTTAAGATCAAAGGAATGGGGCATCCCTGTTGGCACAAGGGGTTGAGCTGGGGCTTCCTCAGCCATTGCAGCATGAGTTGGATCCCCGCCCCCCGCTCTCCTACCTCAACCGCTACTCCCCTCAGCAGTGTATTTCAGTCAATCTGTCTGTTCTGCTCCCCACTCTGTCTCTGGTGAATCCTCACCCTTTGCACCTCTGACCTGTACCCCAACTCTTGTGTGCATAAATAAATAAAATCTCTGGAAAAAAAAAAGAGATCAAAAGAATATGATCCCGGAGTACCAGTTTTATCACTCTGCCTTAGCCAATTACTACATAGTTCATTCTTGCATGCAGCAGAGTATAGGAGGAAGCTGGAAAATATTCACTGGTCACACTGTCTCTGTTGAGATTTGTTTTAATGTTGTCTCATTCCTGGAGCCCACAGCCTTGGAATTGCCCATAACAATTTCTTTGATTAGATCCTAAAAGTTTCCTGAATCCTTTTACTGTTTTGCTGAAGAACTTTCCGTTTGGTGAAACTATTCATGTTGTGGGAGTGGGTGTGAGTGTGATATTAGATATATATATATATATATACACACACACACACACTGTTTTTTATTTCATGTTGTTTAGCTGGAAGAGATATCCTCCAGCTAAATACCATCGATAATATCCAGTTCTTAGTGTAAAACAATTTTAAAGGAACTTTATGATTTTTTAAAATCACCTGGCAATTAATCTAGGTTGCAGATAATATACATAAACACAACTGTTTTTGATAGATATTCCAACAACACTTTGCAAAAACAGCAACCATTAATGCACTAAGGAAACAGACTGAGAACAGAAATGTCAAAGCAAGCACATGTAATCGCTTCTTGGTTACTGAAGGGCATTCGGGTACGCAATGTTTATGTGGATCCCATACATGGATATTCCTAAATAACAACGTATATCGCTATTTTTAATAGCCACTGCAAGCAAAGACTTATTTAAAAGATGCTTAAATTCACTTTATCTTTCCCTGGGGTCTGGAGGCTAAAGCCATGTTTCCATCAAAGCTACCCAATGAACATAATGCCCATGGGGAAAAACTAGGCCAGGTTATCCCTTTCCATCTCGTGAGAAATGGATCAAAATCACTCTTCCCCAAAGAAAGTCCAGCACCACCCTCACCTTAAAGAATCTCATTCTTTTCCTGAGATCAGCAGTGGCAGAGAACTCTACATTAGATCTCAAGAAACTAGGGACTTTTTTACTTAAAGGCCTGAGAATCGCTGGGTCATATGGTAATTCCATTTTTAGTAGAACCTCCATACGGTTTTCCATGGTGGTTGAACCAGTCTGCATTCCCACCAGCAAGGAAGGAGGGTTCCTTTTTCACCACAAACTCTAAACTAATTAAAAAAAAAAAAAATCTCTCTCACACACACACAAAAAGAATTCTAAGTTTAAAAAAAATAAAGACCTGAGGAGAATACATTTTCTGTGAAAGCTTACATGGATGAGAAATGTCTTTCTGCTTGGCCTGGCTTATCTGGTTCTTCACCTAAAATATCCCAGACACAAGGCAGCACTTCCTTACAAGCAGGGAGCTGATGCTCCAACCTGGGACGCAGAGGCTCTGCAAGGATTTGAGGACTTTGCAAAGTTAGTCTTCACCGCTTACCTCAACCCAGCCTGATTCTGAGCTACCTTCCCTGCTTCACTGAGATTTTCTACTTTTTCTATTATTAATCACTGTTCTTTCAACATGGCATCCCCCATTGGTATTTAAATTGTTAAGGAATAAAAACTTGAAGGCATAGATACGAGAAGATACTTCTTGTTCCTTCCTGCCCCTCTCACCCTACTCTCTGCCACTGAGTGTCAAAGCCCTTATTTCTGAGCTCTTGCGCAGCTTTCGAGTAAAAGCCTAATTCAGTGAAAGGAAGAGAAGCTTTACTATGTTTGTGGTTTTAATACCTGTAGCTCAGTGGTGTGGCATGAAGGGTGGATGTAAACGAAAGCAAAGCAGGGCTGGCTCCTGTTCTCCCCAGTGTTCTACAGCTGATCGGAAGGCAGTTGCATGTTCTGTGCCGTCTCTATTCCTTTCCACCCTCTCAACCAAAATCACTTCTCTAAAAGCCAGCCTTGCCTTTCAGGTGTTGCACAATGTTGTTTTTATATAATTCCTGTGGAAGTATAATTATGCAGTAGCCACCACCTTGACTTCATGGTCATTCATCAAGCCCCATTATTTGTTGGGGTAATGAAACACTGGAGACACGTGGGGATTTATTTCAATAAAAAAGAAGAATTTATGAATGTTTGTTCCTGATGTTGATGAAGCCGAGGTCTAAATGCCATCATAACAGAAAGGCAGGTCACATTTTTTGAAACTATCCCAAGGGGAAAACAAAACAAACACACAATAGCAACTCCAAAAATCTCTTAGTATTTAAGCTATAAATATTAATAGAATCTTCTACTTGGATAAACACCTTAGCGTTCCAAAGAAATTTCTCATTCATCCTTTCATTAATTCCCCACAACCTTGTGATAAAGAAAGAAAAATTTTTTGAATTTTTTTTTAAATGTTTTCCCAGTGGCACAACCATCATTCAAAGGCTGGAGGTCATAATACTGGTAAGTGGCTTGGGTCCACCCTAGGTCTAGCAGTTTCTCAGTATATTCTTAATAATGTTTTTCAAATATGAGGCCGGGAGCCTCCCTGGTGGCACAGCGAGTTGAGCGCCGCACTGTGAAGCATCCATGGCACAGCAGCACAAGTTCGATCCCCGGCCAGGGAGGGAACCCACATGGCAAGGCAGACCTCTCCTGCCTCGCCCGCTGCTCTCCTCCCCTCAGCAGTGTATTTCAGTTGATCTGCCTTTTCTGTTCCCCACTCTGTCTCTGGTGAATCCTCTCACCTCCCGTGACTCTGGCCTGTACCCCAGGTCTTGTATGCACAAATAAATAAATCTTAAAAAAAAAAAATGAGGCCAAGATCTTTGGATTATTTTTCCCAGTAATTGTGACAGGCAAATATGCCATAAACATTACAAAGCCTGTTGATATTCTGTCTGGTGATGCATGTTGCTTAAAAGGCCAGTCCCAGCTGGGGGTTCCGTCTGTAAATGTGAAGTAGCCTATTTTCTTTAATTGGACCATATGAGGATCAAAACTGTGACCGTGACTACACTGGCACCATTCTTTGACCAGAATATTTTTCCAGTTGCTAAAAGCACTTTATACATGTCTATCTACACTCTTTTTATGATGCAAATTTTTAACAACATCAACGAAAAAAGCCAGATTTGATCAGAATGGAGACGCATAGCATTTCACTGACCATAGTAATTATTAAATATTTGTTATGTTCTGTTGAGATTTAGGTCCTTAAAGCACTACACCCTCCTCTTATCATCTATGTTAGCCAAAGAAGCATTTTTCAACCAGTCTGTCCATTTGAATGATTCACAGGGAGAGGTTGTGCTGACTTGTAATGCTCTAAAAAGGTGGTAAGTAATGGAATTGGGACTTACCTCCCTGGATGGTGCTTTTACTGTTTTGTTTTTTTCTTTTTTTTAAGTGTTGTCATTTCCTCTTACCAGATACGGTAACAGGTTATCGTTTGCATTCCATTTAAACGTAGGATATTATCGATCTTCAACACTCCCCTATTTGACATATAAGCTCTACATGAGTTTGGTATTCTTCCCCCATACTGAGCTGACTAATAAAGAGGTGTATGAATCCAAGGATACCCTTGAAAACAACATGGTTGTTGAAAAGAGTCAGCAAGAGCTTGTCATGTTGGTGAATAAACTTAGCTTTGAAAAGGACAAGGTTTCATCAAATGTATTATCAGCGTAAGAATCAGAGAGGACTTAGGGACCTTCATCTATTTGAGTACCCACACCCATGGGTGGATGCTTTCAAGCTATTTTAAAAGATTTAAAATAAAGGATGATTAGGGAACAGTCACAGAACACTGATATGCCCAACTCACTCATCTTTCTTTTCTCCCCTAATCTCTAATGAAGAAAACTGCTTGAAAATAGTAACCCTAGACTTGATGCCCCCCACGTAGCCTCTCTTGATTTCTTTACCTGTCAAATAAGCATGATCTGGACTGTACACTAAAGAGCACTAACCATGTGTGGCTATTTAATGTAAAATTCATGTTTAATTAAATGTTTGGGTCCTCAGAATTCGTTCCACACTGGCCACATTTCAAGGGACTACACTGACCAGCGGTTACGGAGAGTGTGGACGGAGAACGTCCTATCATCGCAGAAAGTTGCCTCGAAAGCACCACTCTGATCACACGTTTACATGTGGAGGCTGTTCCAACTGTAGGACTTCTCAGTTGTTCATGCTCGCTGGTCATCTCTTCTACGTGGTGAGTTAAAGCTTCTTGCATTTGATATGTCAATACATATGTACAGCATGTTAAAGAAAAAATATATAATTTATAAATATACACGTTTTATATTTGTATATATTATATATTTTACATTTATTTATATTATATTATATAGTTTGCATTTATTTATATTATATATAAATACATTTTTTAAATTAATATGTATAACAAATTTGGTACATTATCTATGTTATGTTTTTCTAAATTTCTAAGTTAGCATTTCCTGGAAAACAAACAGATGAACAGAACAAAAGAAAACAAAATGAACTTTCGGACCATAAGACCAGTTAGTGGTTACCGGAAGGGAAGGAGAAAGGGGTCAAAGAAAATTGGGAGAAAGCAGTCTGGTGAAGGAACGACTTAGACCTTTAGCAGAGACTCTCATGTAGCAGATACACATATGGGTTCCCAACCATGAACATCTGAAAACAACACCATGTCACCATGAGCTGCTACCTCAACCAAGTACGTAAGTGACTCCTAACTCATATTCAGTGTCATGAGCCAATGTGACCGCAATAAAAAATAATGCAATTTTAAAAGAGATTACAATTAAAATAAATAAAGTGAAACATTTCTTGATGTGACCTATTTACATTAAAATTCCTCAAAGTGGGATCCTTCAATGTGCCTAAAATAGAGGTAAATAAAATACAAGTTACTTATTAATAGCAATTTATTTTCTTACTTCCTTTTAAATCTAGAAGGAGATTTTGGGAGGTTTGTCATAAATCTTTGTTGGTCATGTAACCTAGTTCTATTTTAAATAGATAAAGCAGACAACTGCTAAATAACCGTGTAATCTAAAACCTCTCAGGGTCCTCTAAGAAGCAGCTGCTTCTGCTCTAGGGTTACCAGGCCTTTCCAATAGTTACACTGAAGAAGAAAGTACATCAGTGTCTATTCCACTTTTTTTAATGCCAACAAAAGCACCAATCCATCTTTCATCAATTGAAAATAAACACAAAAATCTCAATAACTTAAAAACAAAAGTCAAAATTTCAAGCTTTTCAACACGGTTTTACAAGTTATTTTTCCTGACAGTGTTTCAGAATGTCTAATTCCCCTGCCTCCATCCCTCCACTCAACCCCACCCCCTCTCTGCCTTTATTTTAAAGTGGGTTCAGTGCATTTATTTATTCCCCCTGCATCCTATGGTGTTTGCTTTTTTTAAGTAATTCCTTTTTTTAATGAAGGTAACACTAATTTACAACAGTGTATTAGCTTCAGATATACAACTTTATACTTGGATATCTGCAATTTGCCACATGGTGAGTACCAAAAATGATTTTAAATATCACCACATTACGGAAACTTTGGGGAAAATGGAGAAAATGGTGAAAGGACAGCATCAGTAATTCTGTTTCTCCTTCAAAATGACTTCGAGTACCTTGATCTAGTTCCTTTTAAATCTTCTTGCATAGGGGCCTCCCTAATGGTGCAGTGGGTTAAGCAACACACTATGAAGCAAACAACACACTATGAGGCAAACAAGACACTATGAAGCAAACAACACACTGTGAGGCAAACAACACACTGTGAGGCAAACAAGACACTATGAAGCAAACCACAGTCACTGCAGCACGAGTTTAATCCCTGCACTGGCCAGGGAGGGACCCACATGGAGCAGCAGACCTCTCCTGCCTTTCCTGCTGCTCCCCTAATCAGTGGTTTCAGTCAGTCCACCTGTTCTGCTCCCCACTCTGTCTGGTGAATCCTCTCACCTTCCTGGACTCTGGCCTGTACCCCAGCTCTTGTACGCATAAATAAATAAAATCTTTTAAAAAAATAAAATAAATCTTCTTGCATAAATACTTGGTTTTAAGTTTATCATCCTCCTTACAATATACGTACAAATATAAGCGCCTTTAAAAAAAATCACAATTTTGTATTTTACATTTATCAATATATAACTAGTGCTTTAAATAGCACTTGTTTTTCACTCTTTCCTTCTAAAAATGGTGCTGGTGGCTTGGGGAAGAAGGAAACACTACGCTCCATTAAAAGTGACATCAAGTCATCAAGTCAGATAAACTTGGTCCAGCTTAACAAGGTCAGGATTCTGTTCCCGGGAAAATCCTGTGGCAGTTGGGAGTGGTGAAAAGAATGCACAGCTATGCCACATCCACCTTTAAGAATGCACACTTGTGCATAATGTAAGTATTTATTCAGATTCTCAGGGGGTTAGTCTAAAACCCACAAATTCCTAATGCTCATGTGGGCTGCAACTCTCAATTTTAAAGAACCCTAAAATTTTACTGCATTTAACTTCAAGTCCTAGTTCGGATAGTCCACTTCCCTGTCCCACACACTTATATAATTAATGCTCTTTATCTTACAAGGAACAGAACCTACTTGTGTTAAGGGGGAAGAAATGGGGAGTCACTGAGAAGATACTGAAGTAGTCAATGAGTCAAGGATAGGTTAAAGTCCCTAGTCTCCACGTTAGAAAGTTAGTAATAAGAACCAGCTCTGAGAATTCCCAGACTCTGCCTCTCAGATCCAATTTTCAAATTCCCAGGTAAGAAAATTAAAACAGTTCACTTGGAGTCAAGCAGGTGTGTGATAGCATCCAACTTAGGGCAAAAGACAGCATCACATGCAGCTGCCGGGGGCATTACAAGGTCCTCAGGGTGACCTGGACCATGACCCAGTAGTATCAACTACTCTCATCTCACAGAAAGAGCTCCATCATCATGCCCTGAGCAACACATTTGGTATAGGGTTCTATTTACCAGGCCTTTCTAGTAGGTCAAATAGAAATGACGATAGGGGTAGTTGGGGAGGGGGGATAGGTGGATTGCATCAAAGTGTTAGGAAGCCAAACATTGGGTGGAAATCCTCTTTAGGGAGAGATTAGTCTCTCCAGTACAGTCCTCCCTTGGAATCTGGCTAACAGGCTCTCCCACCTCACAACCTACAGGAGTGGCTGTCTCTATGCCTGACATGACTGTACATTAGCCAAACACTACAGGCTTCTCAACCACGACCATTAAGCCAAATAAATGGTATGTCTCACCCACATCATTTCTACTACTGTCAACAATATGTCACTGTTGTAATCAAGAGAAAACATTCTTAACCCTTAGAATTGAGATTACGGGGGTGGGGGGAAGGGTGGAAAGCAAAGGGGCGGGGGTCCAATGGACTGTGGTGGAGGAGTATGGGTGCCTTGGTGGTGGTGTGGTACATACAGCTGAAGAGGTGTGAGCCTGTACCTCTGAATCATACACAAGGTTGTAAATCAATGTCAACTCAAAAACTTATAAGTTTAAGAATATAAAAAAAGAAGAGACGAGCATATCTGATTTCACAATAGCTATACATATATATAATATATACCTTTCCTATATATTTCCTATATATATATATGTTTCTTCAGTCAACTAATAATTAAGTAACTATTGCATGCTGGGATTCTCCCCAATCACTCAAAATGAGACAGGGAATAATATGAAGATCCGCAAATGTCACAGTCCTAGCTGGACAGAAGGACTAAAGTGCCCCAAATGAGTGGGTTTTCTTAGACGCACCTGGTGACAGCTATAGTGAGGAGCCATTAGGAAATAATTCCAGACCATTCTGGAATTGGTTGGGTGCAAATTTTACCTAAATGCTCCTATTGTTGAACCATAAAGCCAGTACAGTTAATTGCACTTTCGCATTTTGTGATATATGAAAGCATGTCATCTAAAATCTATGTTCGAATTAATGCCTTCTTAAATATGTGTGTGCATTTATTTAATAATACGTATTTGCATAGGTAGTTTACCTTTATTAATTAACATTAAATGATACATTCAATAGAGTGAAATTCTACAATAAAGTTAAATTCAGAGGGGGAAAAAGTGACTCATAGTCAAAAGAGCTGGGAATCATTCTGGTTGGTCCCCTTCCTGTGAAAACTGCAACCTTCCAAGTGGTGGTCATAAAGTCCTTATTTTCTCTCCTTTGATTCTGTGTTCCTCTCTGTCTCTATTTTGCATGAAAAGGGGCTAGATAAATATTTGCTTCTGAAAACTTACACCTCCCTAGGGCAAAATAAAACTGTCAGGCAGAGCACTGCAGACTTCTCTGATGGGATCTTCTTCCCAGGACTCTGCTCCTCCAGAGTAGGGGTGAGTGCAAAGAGCCTATCCTGCCCAGAGCCACACCCCTGCCCTTCCTCCCTCCCCCTCCCCCACTCTGCCAAGGCAGCCAGCTATCTTCCTCCTCCCCCTCACCAGAACTTCATCCTTCCCCTCTAGGACTAATAAAACAGTGCTTTTCTGCATCCAGCTACAGGAAACATTTAAACTAGTAACTCATCTCTATTTATAAAAACACCATCTGTAAAGAAAAGAGAACTCTAACAAGGCAAAACCTTTCGATAACCGGAACTTAAAGGAAATGATTCAATGACCATGAATTAGAGGTTAGAAGTGGTCGAAGGTGCAATATTGCAGGCGAATTTCAGTTTTGTCTTCTCTTTGGCTGATTTGTAATTTTCCTTATAATGACTAATGCCGACTGGAAACTTGATTTTGCCAAGTAACTTATATTTTTTAGCAGCTTTCTTGATGGCTGGATGTAAATTTTACCTACTACTGTTGAATCATAAAGCCAGTACAGCGCTAAGCTATTTTTCCGTTTAGACACGGACCGTGCAGAGCTGTGATATTCCGCTGTCACTGTGGCAGGAGGAAGAGTCTGAGGCAGAGGTGGAGCTGTGCCCACAGAAACACCACACCTCACCTGTGCGGCTCCCAGCAGCCAGCTCATGCTCAGAGAGAGTCACAATTATATTCCAGGATGAACTCAAAGCCCCAACAGCAACACCAGCATCTCTCTTCCTGTTTCTTAACTCATGAACTGGCAGTGCTACGAAAGCACTTCTGTGCTTCAAAAGAGAAATTATAGCCTGCTGGCAACAAGGCGACCCCCGGCCAACTGGACTTATATAACAGGGTGGTCCCCAGGAAACGGGGAAATTCCAAAATCCCAGCTCTGCCCTAAGTGGGTAAAGAGCTGAGCAAGGATAAAAAATGTTAAAAAGAAAAAAAACAAAAACAGAAGGAAGGGAGGAAGAAGGAGGCAGGATGGAGAGCAGCAAGGAGACCTGGAGGAGGCACGTGGAGCAGAGGGACATGTGAAGAAACTGCACTTGCTTTCTGGTCTTGGGCTGGTTGGAACAGATGTGGGTGACAGACCTGTGGGGAGCTTAATAATGGCAGCTTTCACCTTAATTTTAATTTTGCTCTTTTCCTCCTGGATTTGTCTGACTCTTTCTAACCCTTTTCTATGGGTCTCTAATGAAAGGTCCTTTAGACGTGCAGCAGGCTTTTGGGCCTTGCTTTGGGCCAATCCTATTTGGCTGAACTTTTACCTAAAGGAGATGGGCAACTTTAAATGTTTAATTTAATAACCATATTCTTTGTCCTTTCTGTATTATACCCTAATTATATTAAAGTTCCTTTCTATTAAAAATCTTATATGTTTATCTTAATGCAGCAAATGGCAAAACCCATTTAGAGAGGGCAAGTTTGGGGGTTCTGGGGTGCCCCTCTCCCTGCCCTGTAACACTTGCACTGTCAACCTGGAAAGCTGGAACATTCTCATTCCAGACCCTTTTCTACTGGCCTCCCATAATCCTGTATTTTCTGCAGTCTCTCCCTTTCTTTCTATCTCTTGCCTTTACCTCACCCTCCTGCTAATGCAATTCACAGTAGCAAGGCCTGCGGGCTCCCTGGGCCCTAGGAATGGAAGTAAATCACCAGAAGAGTTTTGAAACACCACTCAGAATCAGGCAGTTCCATTTGTATGCAGCCTCACCATTTCCCACCAAAAAAGAGAGAGAAGCATTCAGGGACATTTGGAAGGGAAATAAAAGGATTTTGTTTTCTTATTTTTTCCCTGGGGGGATGGGAATAGTGTCTTCAAACATAACCTTCTTTGGCATTTGATACTTTAGGTCTAAAACGTCTTGCCTAGCCTGTTGAAACATTAAGTCGATAGCTCAATGACAACACAGTTAGTGTATCTACACACACATAATATACAACATATAATAATCACATACTAAATGGTGATGATAACAACTAAGTTTCCCATTTATTATTCATATGGTGTGGTGTACACTATAACTTTCCTCCCTGACCCCATGGAATATCTATTGTCTCTTATGCTACGTGGAGATCAAGAAAATTCACCTCATCTTATAACATGCTTATGTGGTGCAAGGAGAAGAGAGGAAGGAAAGGATGGTACTGGGGTGTGGGGGGAGCAATACACACAGATAAAGAATAAAAGGGGCAGAAGAGGAGAGAAATGTGTGTATATAATATAATTGGGACTTCTAAAAGATGGAGGTGCACTTTCCTTTATGCCAGATATGAACTTTGGCATCCAAACTCATTCTTTTGATTAATACTTTGGCAAGTCCTCAGTTTAGGAGTCTAAACAGTATGTGAAAGGGCAATAATATAATCAAGGTCAAATGGAAGCATTTCTTTCCATACAAGTTGATTTTCATTCTACTCAGGTAACAGACTAACCAAATTGGTTACCACAGCTGTCTCTTTCATCTTCATAGCATTTGTCATTAAATATACCCAAGCAGGAAGAAGTGTGTCATTGTAATTGCTATTAAATGTAATCAGAGACTATCTCTGTGACCATTCTAGATCATTATCATTAGCATAATGATTGCTTTAAGGAACTATAATCACGCATGGATAGTATAAATTTGCAGCGAATCAACTGCATAAATGTAGAAAAGCAAGAAGTCCAGATAAAGATTTAATAGAAGTTGTAAGAAATGTTGAAAATTAACTAATTTACATATAGGAACAACTTTATAGGGAATATCATTAGCTTAATGGGTTCTGCAAAGAAAAAACTGATAAAGAGAAAATAAAAAGCCTTACCACACATTAATTCCTGAAATACAATAATGAAAAGTAATCTATATTATTCAGGCTTAAGACTCACCTCCAGTTAAAATGAAAGTATCTTGGATGAAGGTGTGTCGATAGCTGTGTAAGCAGCTATGGATGTGCGTTTATGTTTCAAAAGAGAAGTGATCTGTTAAAACACGTTCTGATTCCTTTTTCTTCCTCACTTTCTTGCCTATGACATTTACCCTCTTCAACCAGTTTCCAGCTACCTTAAGGGAAATTAGAATCGTTACTGTTGAAATGCAAAAAAAGAGGAAGGCTTTAACTTCCAGAAGAGGATTTTTGAAACCCACAGAAACATAAAAGCCTAGATGTTGAAAAGAGAAAAATGACTTTTAAAGTCTGAAATACTTCCTTTACATCTCATAAGTAAAACGTATAGGACTTACCATAAGTCTTAAGTTTACTCTAAGTCATTGGCAGGAAACCCTTAGGATATGCCATGAAGGAAGCTCCAGCACAAAAGAAAAGTTTGCACTTTGCAACTGTAAGCTTATGCTGGGGGAGGACTTGTGAGACTGCACTCGGCTACTGCCTGAGCACTAGCACAATTCCGAGGATCCGAGAAACATGTTTGTCTAAAACAGTGCACTTACGGTACCAGCTGGGAACCAAGACCTTTCAATTTCTCACTCCCCACCAGACTAGATATGGCTTGAGGGCAGGGATTCTATTTTAGTAACCCTCTCAGTTCTTATCGCAGAGCTTGACACTTAAGAAATATCTGTTGCATGAAGGAACCCCACTGCTCCAAACAAGGTATATGAGCAGCAACAGGTGAAAGTTGAGCTTGCCTTTGTCATTCGTATGCAGGACACCCCACCCCAAGCACTAGTAAAGAAAATGCAAATCTAAGCCATCTGAGCTTTAGCTCACATGAGGATGGGGATAATCGCTGGGCTACCAAAATCTGTGGCGTCCTCTCTTTCCAAAGAAAGCCCTTGGCAAATAAGATCCCTTTGTGGTGACATTCCCTTAACCAGTGGGATGGATCTGATCACGTTTGAAGTGCCCTCTACTCTAGTATTCAGTTAATATTTTCCTGGAATTTGCTCTTATAATTGCCTAATAACAAAATAATATCAAAGAACAATGCAATGAGGTGACATTTACATAAGACATGCAACGACTCGCCTACTGCACCAATGTCACCTTATACCGTGACTCTAAAGAATGACTGAAGGACACTTTTCCTTTTCTTGAACTAAACAGTGATCATCCGTTGGGCCATATCTTCAATATTTATTTAAAATTTACCTGGAGATTCTTTGTTCACCAGCCCCTACACCCCTCTGTTCCCTACTTTTATCCTATCCCAATTCTATTCTTTTCCTGCCGTGATACATGAAATCAGTTGGTAACCTTAAGGAATGGATTGAGAATCTAAGTGATGGCACACCCAAAGTGTCTGAAAATGCTCAGCCCTCACTGTTAGCTGGTAGCACAGGCTGATATCATCAACCCCCCAAGGACTAGAGAGAACCTCTGGGGTCAAAGAGTCGAGAGACGAGATACAAGATAGCAAGCTTTCCACCTCCCAATCTCAGATCATACCAAAGAAATTAGAACTGATGATTAAAAGGAAATTTTTGGAGACAATAAATGTCATAGCCTCACAAAACAGCTGACTTGTCCCTAAGATGAATGTCTCTGTGAAGCCTGGATTAAAGGTAGCAATTTTGCTGCCAGCAACTTATACCCTGTTCAACTTTGCCTCTGCTTTACACTTCAAAACTCAACTGATAGCAAGATAACTGCCAGGGACCAAGAGCCTACTATGTTCCAAGCCCACCAACTGGGCAGAGCTATGCACACGACAGTGCACACGGATCTAGCTCTGAGCATGTAGCACATCACACATGATGCTATTCAGTCCTGGAACTATGGGAAGCAGCATGATCATTCCCATCTGCAGATGACAAAACACGCTCCTCGTGGGATCGACAGTGACCAGACTTCCATAAGAAATAAGGAACAGAAGTGGGTTTGAAAGTCACATCTGATACCCAAGAGTCTGCTGTTATCAGGTTCTGCTCCATCTGATTCAAACATAAGAAATGGACCTGAGCTTTAAGGACTTGAAATCCCATTAGAGAAAACAAGACCTGTTCATATAAAATTTAAAAGCAATGAAATCATGGTTCAAGACAAAAGGGAAAATTTATCACAAGGCAGAACATGATTCACTGCTAAATGGACCATCAGGCAATAATTGGTACAAGTATCTAGAGGAAAGGAAGATCTTGAAATATTTACAAGATTTGGTAAACATATTCCATGTACTGGAAATTTCTAAATAAGTCCCCTTGACCTGGAGACAGGACAAAGGCTAAGTATAAGAGAAAAGTATGACTTGTTACTATTGCCAAAAGGCCAAGGTAGAAGAAAAG
Organism: Galemys pyrenaicus; assembly: GCA_019455555.1. NCBI lineage: Eukaryota > Metazoa > Chordata > Mammalia > Eulipotyphla > Talpidae > Galemys > Galemys pyrenaicus. The sequence goes on along the minus strand of JAGFMF010012288.1, from coordinate 1,164,254 downwards.
CCAGAACAGATTTGGAGAGAAGGAAGAAGACAAAGGGTCCATGGAAAACATTTCAGAACTCCATGAGAATGATTTGCTGTGATTCACTTTCCTTGGGAAAATTTTAACTTCAGATTTAGAATATGACCTTGGGAGCTGGGTATTAAAAAGGTGTGAAAGATATTATTTGAAGTAAAACTTGTGGTATGTACTTTGGGGTTTGTTTCTGATTTAATATAAAATTATCTTAAAGAACTATGTTTTTAAAACATAGTTTTAAAACAGGATTTGGTGGTTTTTTTAAATTTAAAACTGAAAAAAATGAAACTGCTCTAGCAAAATCTAAATAGTAACTTCCAATTTAATCCTAATTGTGATATGCATGACAATTACAGCACTGTGATCTTCCTCAATCCAATTATGTGGGTAAAAGAGATGCTGAATAATACTACAGTTTTTTTCTTTTAACTCCACACTATACCTAGTGACCATGTACACTGCTGGCAAAGACCAGGTAAACTGGGCTTATGTGTCTAGATATAGGATGCCAAATTTACTACGGGGCTCTGATTCCTTCTGTGCCAGAAAAGTAGTGCCTCTTCCTTTGAATTGTTACCCAAATGGTTTGTTAAGCAGAACCTATAGTACTAGCCAAAACTATGATAGTAGTCAAGACTATGTTATAGTAGTAGCCAAAACTATGAGAGCATTAAGAGCATGCCCCTGCACAGTTATGTACGGATACAGAAGAAGGAATATTTTATTGACATTCCTATGAAGTCATTTTCACATGCATTTAATCTTCAAAATCATCTCTAGGGTAAACACTACTAGCCCCAATTTACAAGTAAGAAATTAGCTCATAGAAGTTAAAATGATTTGTCTAGTAAATTGCAGAAACCATATTCACATGCCCTAATTCTAACTTCAAAAGCTCACAATAAACCACTGAGAGTGACTCATCCTATTAGAAATGGATATTCTCCTTCATATCCATTGACAGTTCTGGGAAACTCATTTTTTTTGGGGGGGTGGGGGGAACTCGATTAACCATCTTGAATGATGAAGTAAATATGACCTCATCATTTAAGACATGAAGAGTTTCCAAATGTGATTGTATCTTGATGGCAGAGTCAAAGCTGCAAATTAGACAAAAACTGCTGGCCTTGGAGTCAGACAGGCAGCTAAACTTGGCCTTCACCTTTAACTAGCAATGTTAAATAACTTCAAGAAATTATTTAAGCTTTCTGGGTCTCAGTTTCTTCACTGGTAAAGTAAGTATAATAGGACCCAGTTCATAGTGTAACAGGGTGGTCCCCAGGAAAGGGGGAAATTCCAAAATCCCAGTTCTGCCCTAAGTGGGTAAAGAGCTGAGCAAGGATAAAAAATGTTAAAAAGAAAAAAACAAAAACAGAAGGAAGGGAGGAAGAAGGAGGCAGGGTGGAGAGCAGCAAGGAGACCTGGAGGAGGCACGGGGAGCAGAGGGACATGTGAAGAAACTGTGCTTGCTTTTTGGTCTTGGACTGGTTGGAACAGATGTGGGTGAGAGACCCGTGGGGAGCTTAATAATGGCAGCTTTCACCTTAATTTTAATTTTGCTCTTTTCCTCCTGGATTTGTCTGACTCTTTCTAGCCCTTTTCTATGGATCTCTTTAAAGGACTAAAAAGTCCTTTAACCTTGTGGCAGGCTTTTGGGCCTTGCTTTGGGCCAATCCTGTTTAACTAAACTTTTACCCTCAAGGAGATGGGTAACTTTGGATGCTTAACTTAGTAACTTTCTATATTATACCCTAATTATATTAAAGTTCCTTTCTATTAAAGTCATATATTTATCTTAATGTGGCGCATGGCAGAACCCATTTAGAGAGGGCAGGTTTGGGGGTTCTGGGGTGCCCCTCTTCCTGCCCTGTAACAATAGGACTAGTCATTATCAATAAAAAAGATATTTTATACCAAGTACTTGGTCAATGCCTGGAATATAATCAGCACTAAATGAGTGATAGACTGCTATAATTATTTATTCAAAAATAGAATATTGAATGTGTATTTGATGACAGGAATATGGAAGGGATGTGATTCCTGGCCTCATAAATTATATTTTAGTATCAATTGCATCCATTAGTCTTATCATAAATTTATTACTAAAAAATTTCTGAACACCATTCTCAATGCAAATGATGTATATTGTATTTTGATTTATATGTTATATGCATATATTACTGTGGAAGAAATATTGCTGGACAATGGATGTGGAGATACCTCCCCAGTCAGAGATTTTAGCTTACCGGCAATTAACATAGCAATGCAGGCGCAATTAACAAGTTTGCTTACAAATAGGAGATTCATGGCTGAGTCTCAGCACTGCTGTCTAAACAGCTGCATTTCAAAGGGTCAGGCTGGCCTGTCTTCTTGGAGCAATCTCTGGAAAGTTTCCTCCCTGAAAACCTCCCCTTTTCTTCCGGAACTAGACTTCAACCATATGGTTTCGTGTATCTTTTTACCCATGTAGCAAATGTAGAGATAGTGAAGTAAAAAGGAGTTCCCAGCCTTTGTTCTGGGGCCAGATTTTAGGAAAAGGTCCATGTCTGGATCCTTATTCATATGAATGTGAAATAAAGGGCCTGGTCTCTAGAACCTTGAGTACCACCTAGTTTCACCTCCACTAGCCTGGGTTAAGAGTAATTCTAGAACATTACTACATTAAAATTATGTACTTTATGAAACATCTATAATAAATAACTGCAAAGGAATAAACAATTAAGATTATTTATTAATGGTGGACCTTCTTGCATGCCTCTTGGAATGTACAAGTTTCACTTTGGAGACCCACATTTTAGACTAAGAGTCAGCAAAATTTTCTAAAAAGGACAAATAGTAAATATTTCAAGTTTTGCAACAGTCTTTGCTGCCATTTGCTTTGTTGTAAATTTTCTTTTAAAAAAACAAAACTTTAAAAATGTAAAGCAATTCTTAGCTCTAGGGCCATATAAAAACAAGACTAGACCAAAGACTACTCTAGAATAGATGATTCCAGACACTGAAATAGAATGAATGAAATAAACTGATGCAATAAAGAGTAAAGGAGAAGAGGCCCACTTCAGGTAAGATTGTAAGTTACTTTGGCATAAGGACTGTTTCATAGGAGGGGCTCTGAAACCAGGTGGAGGTTGCCCTTTTGTAAGAGATACTTGACTGTAGAAAGGAAAATCTCAATTTATGTCTCCCTGGCTATAACAAGAAGAGCAAATCCCTTGAAGACTTATCAGTGGAGAAGGTAGCAACTAAAATCTGTTTAATAGTCATGTTACAGGGCAGGGAGAGGAGCACCCAGAACCCCCAAGCCTGCCCTCTCTGAATGGGTTCTGCCATCCGCCGCATTAAGACAAACATACAAAACCTTTAATGGAAAGGAACTTTAATACAACTAGGGTACAATAAAGAAAGAACAAAGAATATAGTTACTAAGTTAAGCATCCAAAGTTACCCATCTCGTTGAGGGTAAAAGTCCAGCCAAATAGGATTGGCCCAAAGCAAGGCCCAAAAACCTGCCACACATCTAAAGGACCTTTCAGTAGAGACCCATAGAAAAGGGTCAGAAAGAGTCAGACAAATCTGGGAGGAAAAGAGCAAAACCAAAATCAAGATGAAAGCTGCCATGGTTAACCTCCCCACAGGTCTCTCACCCACATCTGTTCCAACCAGTCCAAGACCAAAAAGCAAGCACAGTTTCTTCACATGTCCCTCTGCTCCACATGCCTCCTCCAGGTCTCCTTGCTGTTCTCCATCTTCCTTTCTTCTCTCCTCATTTCTTTGCAGAAATCTTTTGTTCCTCCTCAGCTCCACCCACTTAGGGCGGAACCAGGATTTTGGAACTTCCCCTTTTCCTGGGACCACCCTGTTACAGTCATATCTTTGTTCATGGTGCCCTTCTTAGTACCCTGACTTTCCCCTTCTCTCCCCACCCCAGAAAAAGAACTTAATCTTGGTTTTACTAGGTTACTTCCATATTGACGGAAGGGACACATGTTACTAAATTTCTTTTTGGCTTTTCTCATCAATCAGTCTAACACTTACTTGGTTACTTGCCAGCTTAAAAAAGTCAAGAGGAGTACAAAATGACTCCTTGACTCCCCAACAGTTATAACATTAATAGGAAGAAAGAAATCCAGTACTGAGGGAAGTGATGTTATCCAAGGGCCTACTTTCATTATATGTCACCCTACTTAAAGTCACAGTTTTCAAGAACTTATTGTTAAAAAAAAAATCACAAATTCAAAGATCTGATTTTATTAAATGATTCATGAATCAGATAGCATCCCGTCTAGATCCTACAAGGGTTCACACAAAATGCAGGGTCTGACTTGCAGAAAGAAGGTAGAACAAGGTTATCAGCAAAAGAAAAGATAATTTCAGGTCAAGCCACCTTCCCTAAGAGGAAAGCAGGCCAGAGTCTTATCATGCAGATTACCTTATTATTGCTGATTGCTGATTAGAAACCTCCAAATTAATTGGTTTGGGATTTTACTTTGGGGAGTGATTAACACTATAATAGGTTTTAAGTATGGGAGGAGGTCTCCCATGCAGGACTCCATCTTGGGCCTGTTTACTTTTATTAAACACAGCTTAGTGGGGGTTTATGGGTATGGGGATACATGTTATTGTTGAATTTCAATTTTCGTTCTCTTGTCAAGCTAGCTAATGTTAATTTGATCATTTGCCAGCCTAGAAGCACCAAAAGGGGGAGAAGGAATTGTTCTCCTCTCCCTATAATGGTCACAGAACACCACATTTAAACAGAAGAACCTGTAAGTACCAGGAACTGGGGTGAAAAGTGTGCTTGTTCAAGAACTGAAAGGAAGTCTGAGTGCTTAGAACTCCGCAAGAGGAGAAAAGAACAAGGCGTGAAGTACGATTTGGGAGTCAGGTGGGAGCCAGCTTTGCAGACCTTCAAAGATGATTTCCATAAAGTAAAAGCACTTGAAGCAGAAATTGAATTAGAGAAGATGAAACCAACAGATTATAAAGCTGGGGAATGTAGAAAAAGTTCAATCTAACCAGAAGGTGGACCAGATTGGGCCCTAGGGCAAAATCAAAGGTTAAAGTAAACTGCTTTCATTATGTCCTCCAGCGATTTAAGACAATTATTAAACTTGTATGTTCTTTATTGCTATTCAGCCTTGAAATAAAGTCATCACTTAAGCGTATGCTGTTCTGACTTTCATTAACCAAACCAACCAACTTTGGAACAAAACTCTTCCATTCCCACATACTTATATTTTTTAGGTTTATTCTTTTCAAATTAAAATTGCATTAGAATGCCATCCTGGTAAGGCTACACAAGAAGATGATACTCTCACTGTCCCCCACCCCTGGTGTTATAGGGCAACCCTAATATAAAACGGGTTTTTCACACTGGGTTCTTTACCCGCGCACTTAGAAGACTTAAAAGTTTTAACTCTAGGTACACGTGGCAAAAGTTATTAGCACGTTTTATTTTATGAAAGAAAGGGGAATAAAATAGTAATAACACCAAAAGAAAAAGAAAGGGATATAAATCCACAAATACCCTACCAGATCTAAGCAATGGCGCATTGAGGGCTAGCTCCGAGTCGAATGAGACGGCTCCGAAGGAAGGGGGTCTGGCTCTTCCATAAGAGAGAGTGTCCAAGGCTCACCTCGGTTTTACAGCCAGCTTGGCTGCTTAACTTCACCCTTAGGTCCCAGTAATCCACTCTTCGATAATTATCTTATTGGATTTGTGGTTTTTGGAACACTGATGGTTTGGAGTTTAGGACCACCTTTTCCCCCTAACACTGGGACAGAAAAGAACCATCTGTAGTGCAGGGGTGGGAGGAAGACAATATAGCATGCATCTTATTGTACTTCTAATTTTGAACCATGTGGCTCTAGGACCTATGCAAAAAGCAAATAAATCAAATTAAAATTAAAGCATTTAGGGCCTCCCTGGTGGTGCAGTGGGTTAAGCAAAGCACTAAGAAACAAACCACAGCCACTGAAACACGAGTTCGATCCCTGCCGCTGGCCAGGGAGGGGACCCACATGGCGCTGCAGACCTCTCCTGCCTCGCCTGCTGCTCCCCTCAGCAGTGTGTTTCAGTCAATCTGCCTGTTCTGCTCCCCACTATATCTCTGGTGAATCCTTTCACCTTCCTGAACTCTGGTCTGTACCCCAGCTCTTGTATGCATAAATAAATAAATCTTTTTTTAAAAATTAAAGCATTTAACCACACTAATTTTGTAAAGCTCCAGAAAAATGAAACAGTTCTCTAAAAATCCATTTGACTGGGAAAAACAAGATATTCCTGCCATATCAATAGTTTCAAAATGTTATCGAGGAAACAACTTTACAAAGCAGGTGTATACATAGAACAACAATATGATACCTAGAAAATGTACAAATTAATAAAAAAAATTGAGAGAGAATGGAAGTAGTACAGGTAGTACCTTTAAAGGTCAGTTTAGACTTTGGAAAACAGCATAGTAGGTCCTCAAGAAGTTAGAGTTACCACATGACCCAGGATTTCTACTCCTAGGTATCTACCCAAGAGAAATAAAAACATCCCTCCACATAAAAATTGATACACAAAAGCTTATAATAGCCAAAAGGTGGGATAAACAAATGTGGTGTCTACATGCATGGAACGTCATTTGGGAATAAAATGAAAACAAGTACTGAGAAAAAACCTTGAAAGCATGATGCTAAGCGGGAAAAAAAAGCTAGTGACAAAAGACCACAAATTGCATGATTATGTTTATACGAAACATCCAGAATAGGCAAATTCATCGAGAGAGAAAGTAGATTAAGAACTGATCGAGGAGGAAGCTGGATAGGAGTGACTGCTTGTAGATATTGAAAGGTGGATAAAAATGCCCTAAAATTAACCTGGAGAGGGTTGATTAATTCTGTGAATATACTATAAACCAGTGATTTTTAACTCTTTAAATAGATAAATTGTCTGGCATACAAATTCTCTCTCAATATAGCTGTTTTTCAAAAAAAAAAAAAAGTGACATGTAAAGAACTATTCAAACACCATTTGTAATGGAAGGTATAGGTTAATAGCCACTGACAACAAAAGACTAACAATGTCGTATATAAACAGCTGCATTTAGAAAAGCGGAAACTGATGGGACATTTCCTGCTACAAAAAATTTTAGTTTGGGTTTCTTAGTGATTATGCTAAAAGTACGACCTCCATGGCGTTTGTTTACAGAACACATCAAGCTTGCTTAACTGCCTTTGATCTTACCAGATAGTGGGCTAAAGAGGCGAACACATTACAAAACTATAAAGAGTCCCAAAATCAATATGAGTGGCCTTTAGAAGCACTTGGACACACACACTTAACCTTCGTGTACTGGGGCAGCAGTTCCCTACTGCCTGAGAGGGCCACAGGTCACGAAAGTGCAGAGAATCTGCAAGTGGATCGTCTGCTTAGGGATGGGGGGAGCCGCAGTGCTGCTCATCTAGATCTGATTCCTGTAAATTGCCCTTCATTCCTAACAGGTTGTTTTGTTGTTTTTTTTTAAAGATTTATTTATTTATGCATACAAGAGCTGGTGTACAGGCCAGAGGCGGAGGGTGAGAAAACTCACCAAAGACAGAGTGGGGAGAAGAACAGGTAGATCAACCGAATTACACTGCTGAAGGCAGCAGCGGGCGAGGCAGGAGAGGTCTGCCGCACCATGTGGGTCCCCTCCCTGGCCGGTGGCAGGGATCGAACTCGTGCTGCAGTGGCTGCGGTTTGCTTCATAGTGTGGTGCTTAACCCACTGCACCACCAGGGAGGGCCCCTCAACAGGTTGTTTTACTGACAAAAATGAGCAATTATTTCGTTTGGGTTGTAAAATATTCCTGCTCTTTTACTTTATATAGTGGTATTTCACCAGTTTTATGAATTCCTATAAGTAGTATTAGAGAGCATCAGGAGGTAGCTGACACCACCTTAGACTGATGGTACTGACTTTTATTTCTGTCCTACAAAGCCAATCTAGACAAGTTATTCTATATGGTTAAATTCAAATTCTCTGGAAGAAAATACAGTCGTTATCAAGGACTCTATTGTTTATTCTTCTCTCTAAAGATAAGTTTTTTAAGAACTTGACACAGTTATAGCTTTATACTTTTGTGAAAGTAGTTTTAATTATAACATGTTCAAAGTCTGTAACAAGCTTTTCAGGAAGAGAGGCAGAATTGTGAGCTTAAACACATGTACTTATTCAGTTCTAACTATAAGGTAGAGAAGTGTAAAATGGGGAGTAACTCATTACAATGTTGAGTAGATTCAAGTTTCCTAATATCATAAGCCTCAGGAATTCTCATTAAAAAATACAATTTATAGGGGCCTCCGTGGTGGTGCAGTGGGTTAGCAACACACTATGAAGCAAACCGCAGCCACTGCAGCATAAGTTCAATCCCTGCTGCCGGCCAGGGAGGGGACCCACATGGTGCAGCAGACCTCTCCTGCCTAGCTCACTGCTCCTCCTCAGCAGTGTTTTAACAGGGACGTCCCCAGAAAAGGGAAAAGTTCCAGAATCCCGGTTCTGCCCTAAGTGGGTGGAGCTGAGCAGGGAAAGAAAATTCTGCAGAGAGGAGTACAGAAGGAAGGGAGGAAGAAGGAAGCAGGATGGAGAGCAGCAAGGAGACCTGGAGGAGGCACGTGGAGCAGAGGGACATGTGAAAAAACTGCGCTTGCTTTTTGGTCTTAAACTAGTTAAAACAGATGTGAGTAAAAAACCCGTGGAAAAGTTAACAATGGCAGCTTTCACCTTAATTTTAATTTTGCTCTTTTCCTCCTAGATTTGTCTGACTCTTTCTAACCCTTTTCTATGGGTCTCTACTGAAAGGTCCTTTAGACTTGTGGCAGGCTTTTAGGCCTTGCTTTAAACCAATCCTATTTAGCTAAACTTTTACCCTCAAAAAAATAAGTAATTTTAAATGCTTACCTTAATAACTATGTTCTTTGTCCTTTCTATATTATACCCTAATTGTAATAAAGTTCCTTTCCATTAAAAATTTTATATGTTTGTCTTAATGCGGCAGATAACAAAACCCATTCAAAGAGGGCAGGTCTAGGGGTTCTGGGGTGCTCCTCTCCCTGCCCTGTAACAGTGTGTTTCAGTCAGTCTGCCTGTTCTGCTCCCTGCTCTGTCTCCGGTGAATCCTCTCACCTCCCTGGACTCTGGTCTATACCCCAGCTCTTGTATGTATAAATAAGTAATTCTTAAAAATATATAACTTAATTTATAACTTCTATCTCTTGGTCTTTCTTGCACTCCATACCCATTGGTCCAACTACCCATGTGACATCTACATGACACCAGGAGTCATCTCAGTGTTCACATGTTCGAAGCACAGTCACCAAACCGGCTCTTCTTGAAGTCTTCTCCACCTCATTTAAGGGCAGTTCAGTTCTTCTAGTTGCTTAAGCCACACATCCTGGCAGCACTCTTTGCTCTTTCCTTCAACCACTCAGCCAGCATGTACCAAATCCTTTCAGTTCTACTAGAAATCTGACCACAGAATTTGTTAGAATTTGCCACCTTCCTAACCCAAACCACCATCAAAGCTTACCTGACTGAGCAATAACCTCCAAATAGGCTCAGTCCTTACAAACAGGGCTGCCTCTAGCCCACAAAGCACCTTTCTACAAATTGGAAAAAGATATCCTTCCCCATGACACCCGTTTCCACCTGCCAGAATACCATAGATATAAAAACTGAAAGCCATGACTAGTATAATGCCATGGTCCTCCCTTAGATGTGGCACCCTTGTGCAGTGCACAAGCTAAAAATTTGTACAAGACTCCTTGCTTCTTAGCATAATATATTTTTACTTATTTTTTAATTTACTGTCTGTTCCCCAATAGAATTCAATTGTCGTGAGGGCAGGAAGTTTTGTATCTTGCTCGTTGTTGTGTTCCCAGGTCCTAAACAATGTCTAGTACACAATAAGTAATCAGTAGATAGTGAGCAAAAAGATCCAAAGAGCAAAAAGATCTAATCCTCAAGATACCTGGAAATAAGCTACCAACAGGATAACCTAAAAGTTCTAAAAATCATATGAGTAGATGTAACCTCTGAGTACTGGTTATGGAAACCAGGTCTAGGGAAAGAATTTGAAAACAGAATTCTTTGCGCTGTTATGTTGTGTAACAGTGCCTTGAAGAAATTCTTTATATTTTAGTAATGTGTAAGCCCCATCTGTAGAAATTTGCTTCCCCAAGAAGAAGCAAAGTGTCATGAAGGAAAATTGAGTAAGAAGCTGAAAGAAAAGTTCTCTATATTAGTCAGGCTTCTCCAGAGAAATTGAACCAAGAAGCTGTATGTATATGTAGGGAGATTTAGTATGAAAAATTGGCTCAACATGATTGTGGGAGTTGACAAGTCAGAAGCTTGAAGAACAGGCTGGAAAACTGGAGAGTCAAGAAAGAGTTGTATGAAAACAGAATTCACTTTTCCTCAGGAGACTTTTTCTCTTTAGATCTTTTCACTTTAGGTCTTCAACTGATTAGATGAGGCCCACCCATGTTCTAGAGAGTAATCTGCTTTACTCAAGAGTCTACTTTGAGGATTTAAATGTTAATGTCATTTTTTTAAAAATACTTTACAATGACACTTAGACTGTTGTTTGACCAGACATCTGGGTACTATGACCTAGCTTAGTTTATACATAAAATTTACTACCAGAGTCTCCAAATCTAACATGAGAAAAAGCATGGTGGCCTAAAAGTATATGCTGAGTTTGGTGGAAATACAATTGGCCCATATGGAAAAGAGCAGAGAGAGAGAGGGATGGATGGATGGATGGAGGCTTTGTCATACTTTGTGATAATGAAGAGAGCCACAATACCTAACTATGACCTTTAACAAAACCTTAATGAAATTTTGGAGGTTAAGGCAGAAAAAGTGCAATGAATAGATTTTCTACTAAAAGAAAAAATTGATCTTAGGGACTAGAAATCTCTACTGAATCCTCAAAATAATGTAGCCTCCACTAAAGAGGTACACCCCAAGATTAGCCTGATCAAGCTTGTAATAAGCACCCCCCAAAAATAAAAATTTTCTCTAGCAATTCAGATGTCTATTTGGGTATTATCTTCCCCTAGAATGATTGACAGTAGATACTGTAAACCATTCCAAATAAAACCTCATCTTTTACTCTCAACAGTGTGCATAGGAAGGATCAAATAAGATAAAAAAAAAAAGTGTCTACAGGGTATTTCAGTGATTCATTTGTCTGAGTGATTCATTCCAAGTGATTCATTTTTAAGTTACACCAATGCGGGACACCAACATCCCAGTCCTGACTGTGTTGTACTTTTCCAGTCCTTCTCCAAAAATGGCTTAGAGATTATAGAAACAGATTTTTCTAGCTATGATCTAGCTATAGCTCTTATTTCTCATGCACAAAAGCTTTAAAAGGAATTTATCAGATATCTAGATTGGTGGGTGGATGATTCGCTCAAATTCTACAGGGCTCCAATTCTGCTCGTGTAATGGAGGCTACAGAACATAATGCCTCAGAGGGAGGACTCTGCAGTTAGAATGTTTGCATTGAAAGCCCAGTTCTACCGGTTACTTATCTATGTGACCTGGAGTATATTACTCAACCTCTCTGTGTCTCTAGTTCATCAATCGTAAAGGATTGTAAAAGAGCTACTATTATAAGAACTAAATCAATTAATATACAGAAAAAACTTAGAAGCGTATTTGGCACATAGGTTTTGGATCCATAAATTTCAGTTATAAGTATTACATTATTAAGTAGTGCATTTAACATCTCACTCTGCAGTTTTCACTTGAGATAGCTCATCAATTTCAGCCATCTACAAGAATAACGTTTAAGTTCTTATTACTTCTGTATAACTGAATGTAACTGTCAGGCGGGTTTTTCTGAACAGAGAGGATTTCCCAAAGATAAATTTCAATGTCAATCCTTAGAAGGAAGGCAAACAAGTACATACACACATCCATACTGTTGGGAACCCTCCAGTGACATTTTCCAAATTCAAAGTAATTTTTATAGCCCTCTCCTCATGAAATACCCCATTAAGGAATCTGGATTTTAGTCAGATGGCAATGAGGAGTGAGGGCAGAATTGTAAATGAAGTGTGATTTAATCAAGCATTTGAGAAGACAGCGCTGGTGACAGTGTAGAAGGAAGCGGGGAAGACTGTTGAGAAAGAGGCCTGGGTGCAAAGCTATTGCAGCTATCCAAGACGATAATGTAAGAATTGTGCCAAATGATTACCACAGACATCAGACCTCCAAAATACTGCATTTAGTAATTACCTGCTTTTGAGGTTATTCTAATAATATTTGACTTGTATTGTGTTAAAACGTAATACTCCCTGTACGGGCTTTCAGATTTCATAGAGACAAATATGGGCAAAGGTCATCTATTACTGTAGCTGGGGCTTCATGCCTGTGATTTGCTTTAACTTTGCAAAATAATGATCTCGCTAGAATATAAGTTCGCATAGAAAACTGTCAATTAATTGCTTTTGAAAAAGCTTGTTTCAATTTGCACTCTCACCAGAGGACATGTAGCTTTTCATATTATCAAGACCTTGCCAGCAAAGTACCAACAATATTCCAAATATGCATCTTTGTTCAGTGGCAGGAGATAAAAAGCTACCTTGATGTATTTTAAATTTTATTTTAATTTCTTTGATTATAAAATGAATTGCTTACTTTTTTTCAATGAAAAAAAGAAAACTGTCAATTATTATGTCATGACGACTTCCTCTAGCCTAACTTGGCTACAAGGCTGAGGTTCTGCCTAGAAACAGGCACATCTCCCTCAAGGGACCAGCAGAGTGAGAGATGAGGACCAAGGCCTCGGTCAGAAAACTGCACTGTGGCGGTATCCAGGGCAGTCCTTTTGTTAATCTTCTGAGGATACCAAAGATTAGCCTTTATGTTATGGAAAAAAATACAAGTTTCAAATTTTTCTTTTATACTCCATTTCCTAAAACAAGTTGAAAATCAAGAATTATCTCTTCAATAAGATGCTAATGTATCTTTTTTTAGCCACTCAAGTACACTTTAATGAAAATTTTATTAACTGTAATCTTATCCCTGAGGAACAAATTATGCAAATATGGAGAAGAACAGTGGCTTACCCTAAGTCACCCAACAAATCAGCATCCAGGCTGACCAAAACCCACCATTACAGCTAGCGCAATTAGTACATGCTTGCAGAGTCCTTACATTTCAGTCTAGGACACTGTCAGATCTTGTTTTCATAAACAACAGACAAGTCAGTTCTATCTTTTGGGAGATAGGAAGCAGGAGGGGAAAAGAAATGTTAAATTCAAAATAATATGAGAAACATAATATAAGTAAAACTATCTTATTATCAATGTCACAAAAAACTATCCTTTCACATTCACACAGTCATAGAAAATAATTATCCACCAATGCTTCATGAAGTCCGTATACAATTATTTCTCTAGTTTCAAAAAATTTAGTAGATCAATTATTGATAAGTTAATGTTTCCCACAGCAAAACTAATAAAAAAAGTAAAATTTTCTTTTTATCTTTTATGTTAAAAGAAAGGTGTAACTCTTGAGACTAATATCCTAAGATATAAATGCTCAAATAAACAAATACAAACTAGGTAGCTCTCCATGACAAAAGAACATTTTTCAGGAAACAAAATAGTAATCTTATCTGGCAAGTGCTAGTATACTCTGAGTCATAAATCCTTTCTTACCCATTAGACTTTTTTCATGAGTTTCTTTTTCAAAAGAGACAAATAGTGGTTTGAATAAATAAGCCAGGTTCCTGCAATAGCTTTCAAGTACTGTCTGCCTCTTTAGAAAAAATGCACTGACAAGACTGATCTAGTTCTTTCTAAGATTTCTTTATTTTATGCTTTCCAACTGTCACCATCCTCCAACACAACCAAGAATCAAACAAAACAGAATGAATACACGTTCCAATGGCATCTATTGGGAAGGGTTTTGTTGTCAGAGGACAGAGTATCTCACAAATTCAGCATCCCCCAGGGGCCGATTAGAAATGAGCTTCCAAGTCTCTCTGTGTCTGTGTCTCTCTGTCTCCTTTGTCTCTGTCTCTGTCTGTCTGTCTCTCTCTCTCTCCCTCTCTCATCCTTTCCATAAACTGAAACAATAGGGAAGGTCAAACACCTCCCCTACCTTGGGAAAAAGGTGGTATTTTTAAGAATGAGAATTTTGTGAGATTTTATCTGTCCTTTGAATATTTCACTGTCTTTCCAGCATACTTGGAAATGGATTCACACTGCCCTGTGCGCCTGACTCAAGGAAAATCACAGAACAGGATGTAGGCCAGAAACCCTTCAGAGCTGAAAATAGTAAAGCTCAGATTATTTAAGATCCAAAACCAAGCTGACAATCATCGCCATCATTTATCGGGCCTCTGCTATGTGCCAGGCACCATACAAAAGGCTTGTACGTGCTACAGTCTGGCCACGATGTGCTAAGGTAAGTGGAATCAACATGGTTTACAGATAACAGAAGTTGGGAAGGAGTTAGGTACAGTCATGCAGGTTGCAGTCAATATACAAAGCAAACTGACCACATATACAAAGGTGGAGTAGCGGGTCCCACCCAGGTTGAGGTAGTTTCACTCCATGATGGTCACACAATGAGATAACCTAGTGACCGAAATATTTGACACATGGACGCCATCCATGTTATCCTCTCCTGCTTCCCCCATGGGGGTTCCCTGGCTCTAGGAGCACAAGTATGCCCTGGCTTTCTCCTGAGAGAAGTAGGACCAAGAGGAGGGTAGCCAAGATGGGCAAAGGTCAGACCGATGTCTGAGAAAGAGGCTTAATCTGGGACATTTTTATCCTTTAGCTGTTGCTTGTGAAAACATACATTCTGCTCCCTCCCAGAACAAGTGAGGCATTTCATAAGCAAATGGGCAGCTGGGCAGCTTCAGGCTGTTCCCCCCCCTGCCATATTCCTTCTCCCTTCTCATCTTTCTGGTCTTCATTGCTCTCTCCAATTCACACTTCCTACCAATATTTATTGAGGAGCCTACTAGATGTTTTGCAACTATAAAGATACTAAAATTGTTTCATTTTAGCTTCAAGGTAGAAAACAACAACAGACAAGAAAAAAAGAAGGAAACAGGTTTATGTCCACATCTCACCTCATTTGGGACTCATGGGGGTTTGGTTGCCTTTTGGCCCTGCCTGAAAAGGGGACAGCTAGTCTGTGCAAGGGCATGCACATGAGGAAACATAGGATTTCAAGTAAAAACAAGATAAAAGAAACTCTTTAGAGTCTGTGCAGAGACCCAAGGAGTCCAAGTGCAGTAAGAAGGCTTGTTGGAGGACAGTTGAACTTGGAAGACCTGCTGGTGTTTGTGCACAGCTGTGGCTCCAAAGGCCAGTCCCCAAAGAGGCAAAAGAAGAGAGTGAAGAAAATATGCAGGCAGGTCAGAGAGACCCGCCTGGTCCCACCACAGATGACAGCATCAACATTTCTGTGAGTCCAAGTTGTGAAACCTGGGTATTATTTTACTCCCTTCTCTCAAGTATAGATGAATGGAAACACATAATGCAAAAAGATCCATATTGTTTCAAGCAGAAGCTGAAACCATTTCATAGGAGAGATCCCAGTGGTATCCTACCCCAGAGAAAAAACAGAAACTCTTCAAAGTAACTGACAAATGGAACCAGAAGTATATTCAACTGGGTTATGCTCCCATTTGGACCAGTGTCTGTGCGTGCCGTGCTGCCCACAAAGCAACACGAGGGAATGCTCCAGAAGCTAACATTCCTTCCCTTACGTCCCCTAGAGAATTAGTTGACCACTCTCTGAGTCTGCTCTTGGCTTTCCGCTCTTTGCACCACCTACTCCTAAAGTGTCTCTGGACACACAAACTCGATCGCACGACTGAAACACACACCGCTCCAAGAATGTGAATGTGCCTTGGAGAGTCACGGGCAGGACACGTGGGCTGAGCTGAGAGGGAGAACAGCTTCTTTTGTGAGCATGATTAACACCTACCTCTTCTCGCTGTCGTGAAGGGCTATTGTGCTTCTCTGGGCTCCATGACTCATGGGTTTGCATAGAAATGGATGCAACATGTTCATTTTAAAGGTTTTTGGGTTTTGTTTTGTTTTTTAAGGGGAGGTAGTGGATCTGGAACCCTAATAATAAGGAACCTCTAATGCTGTACAGTTTTCCAAAGGAGAAAGCAGTTTCCCCCTAATATTTGATCCTAAAATTAGTCACTCTGTTTTGCTAGTAAATCACAGTTGGCTCAGCGATGGCTTTTGTCTCCCTCACAGTAATCAGTTCTAAGCTGAGAGAGGAGGAATTATGCTTGAAAGGTAATTAAGAAAACTGACAGGAAATAGCATTTGGCCTCTCTGAAGGTGAACTACAGTTTGTAAAAGATAATCTAAATCTAATTTACCAAAACCCCAGATGGCAAAGCTATGAGCCGCACTGCCTGTGCACTGGGTTTATATTAAGTTAATCCTTCTTTACCTTTTACTCTTCAATTTTAACATGGAAGGGAAGGGCTAATACTGTGCACAGCCTTCACCTGAAGAACAACAGGTTCTGGTATACAGGCATAGACCGAGAGGGCAGAAACCTGGGCCGGAATTGAGACTGAACTGACCAATGTCAAAAAAATAAATGTTCACTCATGGAGTGAAGTATCAAGGGAAAAAGCAACATGAACTAATTTTTCCACAGTACAGAAAGAAATCTCTGTTGGGAATTTACCCTCCTCTAAAGTAAGGGAAAAGAAACCAAATATTGATTCCATCCGCCAACTCCTAAAGGGAGTTGTTTTCTGCTTTTACTTTTGCTGTTTGGAATAAAAGTACCACAGCTCAGATGTGTGGAGAGGGTTACTTCTCAAAAGTTGGGTTTCTACGGAAGTATAGGAATCTCATGGTAAGGTATCAATTTCAAATATTGAGGTTAGATCCAGGCTAGGGGTGGGAAGACACTGATATCGAGTCTTTCCACCCACCTGGGGCACAACTTGGCTCTCCCTTTTGTTATTTCCTGTTTTCCCTCCACACAAATGGCTTTTTGCCCCATGTAATCTCCAGGAGGGACTCACAGTTTGAGGTTCTTGAGAAAAGGCTGAAGACCAGTTCTGACCATTGTCCATTGCTTATTCTGCAAAGAGAGGAGAAAAGAACAAATAATATTCGTAAGGCCTTTGGCTGTTGTTTCCTAGTGAATCAGGTAAGAGAAAGACAACTTGTATCTCACATTGTTTTCTCTGTTTATTCCAGGAATTTTATACTAAACCCAATGAATTAATGCCGTGCTCCTAACTCAGGAGAAATTACCTGGGTAATTTCTAAGAGAATAACTGTACATTACAACAGACACGGTGCACAAAAATCACATTTTTCTTTCTTGTGACAGCTTTGCAGGAAAGCTAAACGCCAGCAGGACTTTAGAGGTGGCCTTCCAAGTGTTCATTTCCACGTCATTCCTGGGGAGCACCAAGTCAGGTAATGAATAGTTCTTTATTTTAACATTCTGATGATGGTGTTACCCATTTATCACCTTCTCTCTTAAGAAGACGAATGTGTGGTACTAAGCCCAAGCCCACCACACAGCCAGGCCCATATGCCTCAAGGGATCACCCCTTCAAATCACTAACATCTTCACAGAGAAGCAAACAGGTCAGCAGGTGAGAGAAAAGAGGCAACCCAAAACACTTCCTCTCTGTCTCTTCTACCTCATAGAAGGTGATTCTGAGGGCCACGTCAGATGTTCTTCACACACAAGTGGTGGACAGGATTTCCTGACTCCAGAATGTGATAGCAAATTACCTATGATTGCACCATTAAACTTTCCTTCAAGTAGAAGGTCTCCTCCTTCAGAACTCTCATTTTAAAAATCAGAGCCCCTTAGGAAAGGTGATATTAAATGATGATCAGCTGTTACCTAAGTATCAGGCAATACCTCAGTAGAGTGTCAGCTGAAAGAAAGAGACCAAGACAAAGTACAAAGTTAGGAAAGTGACTTGGAAAAGTGGAGAAACTTGAAAGAAGACACTGATCCAAAACAGAGCATGAAAGATCTATTCTGCCAATGGATGAAGAGTAATCATTCAAAACTGGACCAGTCTAAATTTGTGAAACTATTAACAGCGCCTGTCATACAAAGTCATTGGGAAAGAGTGGATAATTTATATTTTAAGTATTTTGAATTGTAAAGTGTTCTATCTGTATTGCTTTATTATGTTTAATTCAAAGACTAGCCCTTGCTCTGCCACTTAGAATTCTCTTACAAGTTTTTGGTTGCTAGCCTCTAACTCTTTGGAGGAAGAGTTCTGTGTAAATCTAAGTACTTAGTCTATATATTCCAACATATGTAGCACACGATCCCTTAGTTGACTTTTTTCTTGAGTTGACATTAGTTGACAACACTGTGTGAGTTCTAGGAATGCAGCTTCACACATTGACATCTGTACATAGCAACCACACTTGCCACAGAAGCTCTCGTTTCCCTCTACCACCATCCCATCCACCCCTCTACCCTTCCTGCCCACCCCATCCACCTCTTGATGGTTCCCACAATCTGTTGTCACAATCTAAGGGTTTTTGTTTCATTTCATTTGTTCTGATTATTTACCTTCCATGTTGGAATGAAATCTATATTTGTCTTTCTTTTTTTTAAAGATTTATTTATTTATGCATACAAGAGCTGGGGTACAGGCCAGAATCACAGGAGGTGAGAGGATCCAATAGAGACAGACTGGGGAGCAGAACAGGCAGATGGAATGAAATACACTGCTGAGTGGAGCAGTGGGCGAGGCAGGAGAGGTCTGCCCATACCATGGCGGGGACCTCCCCCCGCTGCAGCAGGGATCAAACTCATGCTGCAGTGGCTGCAGTTTGCTTCATAGTATGTTGCCTAACCCACTGCACCACCGGGGAGGCCCTATTTGTCTTTCTCCTGAGTTATTTCACTTGAATCGTTCTCTCAAGGTCCATACTTGTCACAAATGGCAAGACTTCTTTTTTAAATAAAATCTGAGTTTCTATTGCATGTGTATATGTATGTATATATGCACCTATGTGTGTACATATGTGTGTGATATAGCATACCTTCCTTATGCATTCAGCCTTGAACAGTTTGGGCTATTTCCATATCTAAACCATTGTGAATAACACTTCAATGAACATGGTGGCGGGGCTTTATCTTTGGGCTCAATTTTAATCTAATGGCTATTAATTCAGGATATGTGATGATAAAACATTTAACGCTACCTGTCTGAACATTATCTTTTTCTAATTAGGCGGCTATAAAAGTGGCAATTATACCAGGACATCTTTACCAACCATTACTCAGGTGTCTGGACAGTCCACTGCAGGGGATGGCTGACGTCCATCTGTACCACATCATATGATCGCTGGCTCCTGACCAAAGGCAATAGCACTAGCCCTGATTTCTACAACCAGAGGCTGAGCTGTGCAAGCCCCACAGCCTCCACTATGCTCTGGCTCTGGTGTGTTTTTTATTTTTCCACAATTACTGGCAATTTTCCTCAATTACTGATTCCAAATATCATGACCATTTCTGCCTCTCTGCATTTCTCCCACCTTACCTTTATGGAACCCTCTTCTCTGTCTTTATTGCTTATGTAACAGAAAGAGCATCAGCTTCTGTCAAAACGAGACTTAAATTCCAGCATGTCTACAAGTTAGATCTGATTCCAGATAATTTGCCTCCTCTGAGCCTTTGTGCCCAGCCTGTAAAATGGGGTTCCTGTGAGATAAGCGAGGACAACGCAAAGCACTGGATAACAGGTCTGACCAACAGGAGACATGGGATATTTTATTTTTTTAAACATTTTTTATTTATGCATACAAGAGCTGGGGGTACAGGCCAGAGGCGCAGGAGGTGAGAGGAGTCACTAGAGACAGAGTGGGGAGCAGAACAGGCAGAGCAACTGAAATACACCACTGAGGGGAGCAGCAGGTGAGGCAGGAGAGATCTGCTGCGCCATGTGGGTCCCCTCCCTGGCCCAGGATTGAACAGGCGCTGCTGTGCGGCAGATGCTCCACAACCGGCTGCACCATCAGGGAGGCCCCGATGAGATACTTTTAACTCCTTGTTTCCTCTGCTGTAGCCAACAACACTCCCTCATCTCTCCAGCCTTCAGGGATCTCTCTTCTGAACTCCTCTGACATGCACCAGCTGTCTCCTCAATTCCATTCCAAGCACACTGAAGGAGCAGAACTATGCCTGGCAGCCCTCCGGGACCACATGTTAGGTGCCTTCCACATAGTAAATGATCACGACTGCTGTTTGTTCTCCTCAGTGAGGTCAGAAAGGTTGAGTGAGGTCAGAAAGGTTGACCTTTCTGTCTACACTTTTCTTAAGGTTGCTCTTTCTCCATGAATGTTCCCCCAGAAATACCACAAATAATACAAGTGGGCCCAGTAAAAGGCATAGCAGGAAACAGAATTCAATTCAGATCTAAAAAGTGAAGACCCATTCATTTCTTTGAGAGGTGTGGGCAGTTAAGGGAACCAGCAAGGTGAGCTGATGCATCTAGAGTCACTTCCACCCAGGGCCTGAGAGGATGGGGGAGATGGGAGCTGTGGTGGTGGAGGATGTGGCCACTCCCAGAGATGGGGCTAAAGCAAAGCCCTATCCCCTCTCTCCTCCCACACTTTGATCTCCTCCCTCTAGTCCCCGTCAGATGAATCTGTTCAGAAAGCAGGCGCAGAGGAGCCCTGGGTATATCACCTCCAGGAAAGAGCTTCCAGGAGGGGTGCAGAGGAAAGAGGGAAGAGAATGGTTCTAGAATGGAGACAAATAGAGAATGGCCACTACTGGGTCACCTTCATTAAGGGTTTCAGAAAGATAGTCAAGGTTGATATCTGCTATTGGAACAAATCAGCATCGTGTGCCTTCTGACGGGCTGCAGGAAAGAGGACACAGCATCACTTCCACGATGTCCCTACCAGAAATCATCACCTAAGTCTGACCAATTGTGTGGTAAGCTACAGAGTATTCTCCAGAATTGTCAAGGCTATGAGACATGCAGAATGACAAGGGAACCACTCCGAAGTAAAGGAGGCCAAAGAAACTTGAAAACAAAATACAACATCCCATCCTGGAGTAGATACAGGATCATGTTTTCTCTTTTATTTTAAAGGACATTAGACCACTGACAAAAGTCAAGTAAGAGTCATAGCTTAGGTAAAATTAGTGTCAGCATCCATTTTCCTGACTTTGATAATTGTGCTATGGTTCTGTAAAGGAGTGTCCTGTTCTAGTTTGAAGGAAATGTAACGCTCAACTACTTCATGCTAACAAGCCTGATGTCTCCAGATTTCTCTCCAATGGTTCATAAAAATGTGTCTTTGTGTGTCTGTGTGTGTGCTTGTGTGTTTCTGTGTGTGTGTGCTTGTGTGTTTCTGTGTGTGTGCGCGCGTATGGTAAGAGAGAGACTTAGCCAATGATCGAGAAGGAGGTGACTGATGAGAGTTGCTCATTTACATTGAGGGGACTGCTGTTTCCCACGTTTCTGAGTCCTCGTTAAATACCTGCTGTCCAGGCTGTTCCCGGGCACCCAGTGAGCCCTTCCCTCATGATAGAATTCTACAGGGGATTTCTATTCCTTTCATTAGGATTTGTTCTCTTTTTATTTTGTAATGATCTGGTCTCAACGTTTCAACACTCGAAGCTGCCTTTAATTCTCTTTGGAAGTTTAAGTTACCACTTTAAAATAGGAAGAAACCAAGTAAAGCAAAAAGCCATGACCTGTCTTTGTTGAAGGGTTTGGCATGAAATCACAGACTTTTCCTGCCACCTATGTAAGGAAATGAGTGAGTGATGAGCATAACAGTTATGCCAACCTTGAAACTGATTATTTTCCCCCTCCAAAATAGAACTGCTGATAGAACATTGGCTTTCTGGGGGGATGGCAGCAATTTGCTTTTTCCCCACAGCCTCATCCTCTCCCCTGAGCAGCTGTTTGAAAACACTGTGACTGCACATACCACACATAGGTGTGGTATGGATGTCAAAGAGAAAACCAGTAAGTGTAATGGTTTTTAGTGTGTGGAAGGCACAAATAAATATATCACAACCTTAAGGAAAATGAGAATGTGATTCCAGCTTTTAAGAACCTCTGATACTACTTGAAGTTTGTCTTAGAAGTGATTTTTTTTTGTTCGGAGAGCTTGGGGGTAGGGAAAAAGCCCATGTTTTTCAGCATATTATTTTAGTCCAATCTATGTCATTGTAAGGCTGGAAGAAAAATAAAGAAATTCTATGATGTGACAATGTAGAATTGAAAAAAGGACGCTATGGTACCAAGCATCAACTTGACTGCTCTTAAAATTTAGTCTATCAGGCAACTATCATTAACCTAAGTGTAATTTTCTTATGACATCAGAATTTCAGCGTGTCATTAATGCAACAAGCATACATTAGGCACCTACTGTTTTCCAGCCACCATGAGAAGCACCTAATAAGAATTTTTTTAAAGATTTATTTATTTATGCATACAAGATCTGGGGTACAGGCCAAAGTCACAGCAGGTGACAGGGTTCACCAGAGACAGAGTGAGGAGCAGAACAGGCAGACTGACTGAAACACACTGCTGAGGGGAGTAGCGGGCGAGGCAGGAGAGGTCTGCAGCACCATTTGGGTCCCCTCCGTGGCCAGCAGCAGGGATTGAACTCGTGCTGCAGTGGCTGCGGTTTGCTTCATAGTGCTTTGCTTAACCCACTGCGCCACCAGGGAGGCCCTAATAAGAATTTAATAAGAGCCAAATAAGAATTTGATTCTGCTATAATGTTGCCTTCATAGTTTATGATTTCCTTCCCCCAACAAAACTTATGTCTAATGTAAATATAGTATTTTATTAATACTTCAGTCAATATACATTTCTATAAATATAGTACTTACTCCAAGAACTATGGTTAAGGAAAAACTGCTTCAGACACTAACTGGGCTAATGGGGTAGAGGTGGGAGGGAAATAGTGCATTCAGAAACCATGGACTTGAAGTTTCTGAATCAACATTGTTCATCCCGTATTTTATTCATGTGGTGGCTTATTTTGCAAAGAAATACCATTTTGTTAAGCTGCAGGTGAATGTGTCAAAAATGCACTTTTGACTAATGCATCTGGTATTCCAATCTGAAGAGCGGAACAAGAATAAATTCAATGTATGTTCTACTTGTTAACCTAACTACCTCATAGCACCTTTGAGTTTATTGAAAATATGCTGTAAGACTCTAACTGTAATTCAAAAGAAGAATCCATGCATGCCAGTGACGACAGCCCCAGTGTCACTAGAGTAAGTTCATAGACACCCAAGGGGAGCGCTTCAAAGGGCAGCACGGATTTGGGTAAATGAAAGATAAATTCTGGTGTTATTTTTTAAAATAACAACCTTATACCTTGGTAATGTCCCATTGCACGTGAGCTGTGTTTTTTTATTTGAACATGCCATTGGAAGCAACACAGATGGGTTTGGAAGAGATAATGTTAAGTGAAATAAGTCAGAAGGAGAAAGATAAATACCAGACGGTGTCCCTAATATACATGGAACATAGAGAAACCAAATTAAGAAGCAGAGAAAGACAACCTTAAAAGCCAACACTTGAAAACTGACTATGGAACTGTAGCATCCTTGGAGGGGAGGGGTGGAGGAGACACAGGAACAAAGAGGGAAGGAAACACAAATGGACTATGGTGGTGGACTATGTGTGATTTGGTGGGTGCCCTAAGGTGGCAACATCTGCTAGGGAGGATCCTAATGTTACCGCAGTTAACATTAGTTAAATGAATAAATTATTTTTTAAAAAATAAAAGCCTATAATAATGTAATTGTTATTCTATATTATATAACATAATTATATATAAATTATTATAAATGCATTAATTCTACTAGTTTGATAAATTAAAAATTATCATGCCATTCAAATAATATCATGAGAAATACATAATAATGTGATAAAATGCTTGATAGAACATCTTCTGTTGGTGAATTTCCAAGATGGCCCCCAGCATTTCCCACCGCCTATGTTCACATCTTTGTATAGTCATCACCTACACTGTACCCAGGTTACACTCTATGGCCAATAGACTAAAGCAGGAATGAAATGTCAATTTCAAGAGCATGTCATAAAAAACTGACACTTCTGTCTTGGTCTGTTTTCACCCTTTCCCTTCCCCATCATTCCTTGGGGATGACAGGAAGGCCAACTTCCTGTCACATGAGCAGCTCTGTGGAAAAGCCTACCTGGTGATGAATTGAAAACTATTTGTCAATCACCATGTGAGTGACACTGGAAGCCAATTCTCCAGTCCTGTCAGAAAGTTGCTATCCTGGCCAACTACAAGACACCTACAACTTCACAAGAAAGTCTGATCCAGAGGCACTCAGCTAGGCCACTCCCAGATTCTTAACATTCAGAGCTGTGTGAGGCAGTGTTTATTTTGTCAGCACCTAAACTTCAGAGAAATTTGTTACACACAACAAGAGAACTAATACTGCCAAAGGAAAACCAAAAGTGTATGACAGGAAATCTGCCAAAATGGTAACAGCAATTACCCTTGAGTGATTTGTTATGAGTAATTTTTATTATAGTTCCTGTGTCTTTTCCTGATTGTCTATATTAATTATATACCACTTACTTTAATAGAAACAGCCAAAAGGGGAAAGGTTTTTTATTTGCTTGTTTCTTGTTTTAGTACAAACAGCAATTTAAAATGGATTTTCTTCATTTTATTATACTGTGTGGGTCACAGGATTTTGTAGGAGCGATGATTAGCACAGATACAGAAAGTCAGACTGCAATGCCAGACAATGTAATTGGGCCAAGAGTTTAAATCAAGCACTAAACCAATTACCAACCCAGATTATTCTGGCCAATAATTGTAAGAGCTACTGTGCCTGTCAGTGTCCTGAAAAGCCTTTCAAATTTTTACAGAATTTCATCCTTACAAAAAAGTTACAGGATAATACAAAGATTTCTGTATAGCACTTTTCCTATATGTCCACATTCTCTAATTACAAACATTTTGGCACACCAGCTTTCTCATTATCACTAGATGTTAGGTAATGTTTCTTCTATCCATTATTATTTTCTCCATTGTCATTTTACATTTATTTGATTTATCTGTTGTCTTTCCAACTACAATGTAATAGCTTTTTGTTTGCCATTTTACTAAACTGGTTAAAACTGATTTACAGCAAATGCTCAATATTTTGTTTCATGAATTAAAGAATAAAAATAAAAGGATGAAAGGTGAAGAAAGAATGCATAACTCAAACCTTAATGCTATTTTTAAAAAAAGCTATATGTGTTTTATTTGTAGCCATCAGGTGGGAAAGGCAGAGAGCCTCAAGATGGAATGCTGAAATAAAATCCAAACACTACTGGAGAACCATAAAAATAGGGTAGAGAGTTAGGTTCAGAAACAGCATTGAAGGTAAAAGACTGAGCAAACCTTTCCTTGGAGTAACTTGCTTGAATTACATTTATGAGTCATAATAGGCTACACTAGGCTGCACTAACAAACTACCCTGATTCTTAGGGCCTTAAATAAGAATTATTTTTAATTCACAATATATGATCAATAAACCATCTTTGGTCCTTAGCTAAAAATTCAACATCACCTTTACCGCAGGCCCCTGGCTAAAGAGGTGTCCACTGTTGGGAACCCCACCAGTAATCCTGCCAGGAGAAAAAGGAGCACTGGGGTGGGGGTAGATTTCTCACCCCCTAATGAAATGCTCATTGTGCAGAAACAGTTACACAGGTCACAGAATAACAGGCCCCAAGAAATATGATTCTCCCACATGCCTAAAGACAGAATTGGTAATGTTGGTGAATGGCACGTAGGATTACTACCTTTCATACTGCCATTATATTATCTGCTCAGCATCACTACAACCAATTGGGTTTTACAGAGTGGACTAAAAGCAAACACTGAGAATTATACAGAAATCCAACATGAACTCACTGCTAATATTTATCCAAGCAAATTTATCCTTATCACTGTTCTTCCTCCTATTTCTTCAATGAGACCCCTAATCAACCCAGTGATACTTAATAACAAAAAAGAAAATTACAACTAATCATTTGTTTAAAATCTTTCTAGTATTTATTTATATTCATCCATGCATACAGTCAACAAATTTATAGCATTCCTTTCCCATACCAATAGAATAAAACTTCCCTATTGCGAAATACTAGTCAGAATAGCCAGTAGTATCAAATCTGGTCCTTGAAACAAAATAATGGTGTGGTAGAGAAAAAACAACAGTGTTGGGACTCCAAGTGTCTACTCTTAACCACAATGTTCCAGATAATGAAGAAAATAGCTTTGATATTAGTATTAGATATATGAGGTAGCTTCCATCACCAGAGCCTGACTGTGTTGGTCAAACCAAATCATATCAGTCTTTAACAAAACAGATCAGTTTACAAATATAAGCTGGGTATCTGTTGAATCATATTTGTAAAATGATATAAAAGCAACATTCAATACTTTTTGGCTGTGACAAGGTAGTAAACAAATAAGAACTAGATCACACTTCAGATAATTTAAGGAATGCAATACATAGGATAGAAATTCGACCAAATACTCCAGAGATTTTGTGAACTTTATTAAATCAGCTGAATAATTCAGTTCTCTGTTATGCATGTATTTGCCCTCTTGCAAATGTGTGTGTGTATACTGTGTATCTATGTGCATGTGTAGGGGGTTATTTTATTCATCACAAAAGCTTTAAGGTAAACCAGGAGAATAGAGGCAGTTCGTAGGAGACTGGAAAATTAAATAGAAAAAACAGGATTGATCACATAGAAAGTCTTGAGAAAATTCTAGGAAGCGGAAAAGCAGCAATTCCTATTTCTGATTTCCTTCCTTCACTTATTTAAGCTATCCTATTTGTTAGGTATTATTATAGGAGCCATATACAGCACTGCAGACCAATGTTGCCTCAATAAAAAAATTAAAGAAATAAATAACAAGGGCCCTTCTGAAAAAAAAATCTTTTCAAAAGGGGGTCTCCTTCCTGAGATTAAGAAAAATGTTAAGTGCTGCTGAGATGCATAAAATTAGATGAGACTTCACAAAGTTCTGCACTATTCAAAATATTTCCCAAAATTAATGCAACTAAAATAAAACACTAACAAGAATATTTTGGAGATTTTGACATGTTTCTTCTAAATATAGAAAATAATCATGGTAGCAGGTGGGAAATTTACCCAATCCAGGAAAACATGCCAAAAGTGGCGATAACTTTAAGTTAACCTACCAAACAGTAACCCATGCTGTCATTTACAGAGCAGCCAGGTCCTAAAAGCAGCAAACAGGTGAGCTTCAATACACAGATCCTTTTCAGGCCTCTGCTTGCATCATGTTTTTTTTTTTTTTTTTTTTCCTTTTTTTATTAGTTATATTTGACATCATTTGTAGTCCCCAGGGGGTACCCTCCACCATTTC